>BCLF01000023.1:1643546-1662955 GCA_001602275.1 Zoysia japonica | reverse complement strand
GGGTTGGCGGTGTAGTGTTAGTGCGGTGTTGAGCTTTGACTCCCTACATGAGATCAAGATACCCCACCTGATCAGTGGTAGGCTCTTCACAGCTCCAGGACCTGATTGCGTAGGCTTTTGGGATCCCTATCCTGGAGGACGGATGACGCCAGTTAAAGCTTGTGGACGGGTCTTGTGTGTTCGTCGGGGCTACGACGGTAGTTCCCGATGACGCATCCCGTGGGTCCAGGTGCATACCCTCTACAGAGTTTTAGTCGATGCGTATTGCCACGTCCTTTTGGAAGGACACCCCCTGAGTTGTGCTCCTCGTTGAGTAGTTTTGTTTTTCTCCCTCCTCTCCTTTTCCAAATGTTTTTGACTCCGGCCTTTGAGCTGTGGCCGAGTGTGGAGATTACATCGGCATTAAAATGAACCCTCGCTCGAGATAACGGAGATCTCTGCGGGGTAAGATAATAAAATTTGACAAGTTTGAAAATAAAGCTTTCTTGCATACTTTAAATAAAATAAAATGTTTTAAACTTGTATTTAGCACTTGAGCCATGCTTTTATCCTTGAAACCATTTGCATGCATACATTGTTGTTAGGTAGTACGCGGTTTGCTGAGTATTCGTACTCACGGCTTTCTAATTTGTTGTTTTCAGAGGATACTCTCAGCTTCGACTTCGACTACGTCTCTGACGGCCCGTGACGTCCGCTCCTGCGCTCGAGCTAGCCTGTGTGGAGGAGGTTCGCTACCGTTGCCCTAAAGATGCTTTCGCTGTTGCTTTTGTCGGATTCACGATAGTGATATATCTGCTCTGAGATATTTCCGGCCTGCGTGCCGATAGACCCCTTTGGAGGATTTTATTCTAATAATTTCACTCTGATCTACTATTTTTTAATTTGATTCTTGTTTAATATTTCTGTTATGGTTTCTTGATTGATCAGTTGTGATATCATGATTGCCAAACTCTTGGGATTGGCAATGTCACGTGAGATCGGGACTTATCGAAAAGTAAGTGAAATCCCGATCGTTACACTCATGTAGCACATTGTCATACCTTCAATCTAGTCTTTTGCTTCTCTCTTTTACATGCCTTAAAGGGCCATTTTGTTACAGAAACCATGCAGACATGGATAGACGCCTTGCCGCAAGTTGGGTGGGACAGCATTTCAGAGGATTTACCGCATTCTTGTACGTATGGATGCCCTGGTTGACTGCCGTCACATCACAACAATTATTTCTTGATTCTGTAATTCTGTATTGCAGATATATGCTTTGGTATCTTTTTGACGGATGAACGGATTATTTTGGACTTTTTCTCGTGTTTTTTCTGTTCAATCTGTAGCCATACGGTAACCTGATCACAGGGATATACGGAGTACATTTTTTTTATGGACAGGCATGCAGACTAACGTGGAATCTAGAAACCGTGACCGCCAAGTTTGGTCTCCAGGATCAGATGCGAACCAGGACTCTCCCCACGCATCTACAACCGTACGCGCACAAACGGACGGTCCAGATCAAGCCTGGGACAGGCACGTCCCGCCCCCGACGCGGACTCTGCTTCCGTTCCACTTCCACGAACCGCGGCGAATCCTATAAATCCACGCCGCGGCCTCCACCTGCAACCATAACGCAATCAACGAACGCGAACCCAAAGATTCCAACGATCTCGAGCGCTAGAATCCCCGGAGCCCGCAAAGCCGCCGCCGCCGTGCCGTCGTCCAAGTTGGAGGCAGTCAACCTGGCGCCGCCCGCGTTCGAAGACGCCGCGAAGGTGTCGCCGCCGCCGCTGAAGCCGTTGGCGGGGTGGGGGCTGCAGTCCTCCTCCGACGACGAGGAGGAGGAGACTGCAGCCGTCGCACAGTCCAAGTCCTCGGCCGCCAAGAAGGGCAGCAAGAGCGCCACCAAGCCTGTCAAGGGCCGCGCGCCGTCCAAGGACAAGTACATGCTCTCCCGCCGCCCGCCACCAGGTCAGGAAGACCTTGACGACGACGAGCTGTTCATGTCCGTCCCTTCGGCACTAGACTTCGGCGACCTGCCGTCGTCGTTCGACCCGCTCGCCGACGCCGCGCGCGCCGAGGAAGCGGCGGCGCCCGCGGACGTGGTGCACCTCCGCGTGCAGAAGCGCAACGGCCGCAAGACGCTGACCACGGTGGAGGGGATCAGCGCCGGCTACAACTTCGCCAGGATCCTGCGCGACCTCAAGCGCGAGCTCTGCTGCAACGGCATCGTCGTGGACGACGAGGACCTCGGCAAGATCATCCAGCTGCAGGGCGACCACCGCAAGTGCGTCGCCGCGTTCCTCGTCAAGGCCGGTATGGCCAGGAAGGACAAAATCAAGATCCACGGCTTCTAGTCGCCGCCGCGTACCCTTGATTAGTTTCGCCGTGTCTGCAACGGTGTATTCGTTGGATGCAAGATTTTTTAATCAGTTGGTTTCTTGAGTACTTGTCGTGTGTCGACGTAGTATGACTTGCGGTTATCAACTTAGTAGTGTTATTAAGATCTCCTGCTCTATTTTCATATTAATAAAGCAGATTTTGAATAAATTTTGCTTGATTTCCAGATCGAATGCAAATCTGATATATGAAAAATATGCCTCTCGCAGTTTTTATGATCTCTTCTCACCAACAAATTCGAGAACAGAGTACAAGAGTGATGACATGATATGACTTGTTCGGAACGCCCCAGTTATATGTAAAGGCCATCTGATTAATCTTTTTCTTTTAATTACACGTTATTATCTTGAAGGACAAAGACCTTTTGAGGATTGTAAAATGCATGCTTTATGGCCTGTTTGGATCCCATAATCTAGTACTAGTAGTTACTCCATTCATTAAAATTAGACTTTAGTCCATAGAAACATGTAGAGCTAAAAGTGGACTTATAAATTGCTAAAGATGGCGTTATAAATAACTCGAACAAAAACAATACAGTGATGGTGATGGTGGCAACATTTTCTGGTTAACTCAAACCTTTCGATATATAAACAACTAACAAAGGAGGAGCATCACCATCACCAACAACTTGCTTGAGCTCTGCACACGACCGCGTTGTAGATGTATCACCAATCCCTCCATCATCATGCCTTCATTCATTCCGCCAAACGAGAGAGAGAGAGAAAAAAAAAACTCTGGTTGATAGTACATCTTTGTCAGACAAGAAATGCCTTTGAGACTGTTTAATCTCTTTGCTTACACTCTTCCCTTGCGCTGCGTCTTCTCGTCTCCGAAGGGCATCACCGTGCCTTCGCGGGCGGACGGCAACACCTCCAATGGCGATGAAAGGCATCTTCAAGGGCTTCAGGGTCGTCTCTCAGATATTCAGTACGTAAAAGGCTTCATGAATTACTGAATTGCGATCGCGTTGAGTAATTACAGTTAGCACTGTTCCAGAGGAGTTTAATTAGTATTCATCCTTTGCATGCTGCGTCGATCTTGATTTGCTGCAGCGGTGAAGGAGCGTGAGATGGAGATCGGCTGTCCGACGGATGTGAAGCATGTCGCGCACATTGGTTGGGGCAGCAGCTCGATGGGGAATGCCTCTCCAAGCTGGGTAAATACACACCTGAATTCAGCAGAACACTGCAACATTCTTTTCAGATGTCTCAGTGTGCATGTGTTCATGTGTTGTATTAGATGAAGGAGATCATGGCATCACCGGACCTTTCTTCATCTTTGGGCCACTTTGCTGCTGCTGCTGTATCCGCAGGGACATCCTGGGCGTCATCACAAGGTACCTGCAATTGTCCTGCTCTCCTGTTCTTCATCAGTACTACAGAAAAGCACATATCTGGTTGGTGTCGTTCCGTCCTGTACGTGCGAATTGTTCTTGTTCATGTCCTGTACTGAAAGATGAATGTTCGATGCGTTGATTGCTCAACAGATTTCGACCCGCACCCTCGGACCGGATCGCCGTCCCGTGCAGTTCCGGAGAACACTGGTCCGCACCACCGGCAAGACGCGAAGCCGCGCCCCGACGTTCCGAGGCCGCCGAGGAAGAAGACGAGGAGGAGGAAGCGGAAGGACGGTTCGCCGCCGAGACCTTCGAGTTCCGGGGACTCGTCGGCTTCAGCTCCGGCAGCAGCAGCGGCTCCGGCTGCCGTAGACGGTACGCGGTGATCCGAGCCGTGTTCGGGTTCCGGACGCTGCTCCGCTCTGCTCGTGTCTGCTTTGCCTCAAATCTTATGTGTATGCGCGTGGCTACGCTTCTGACTTGGATTGTGTGTGACTGTGTGTGGATGAGATTGCGCGAATAAACATGATTAACCTGTGGTTCATGTAAGAACATTGACAAACTGGGTTGGCTTTGCTTCAAAGATCAGGAAATATCTGAATTTTTTCCGTGTCCATCGAACCGTTACCGACTTACCGTGAGCAGCCTCTGGGCCTCTGGCGCTGCCCCTGCGGTCTGCGGAACCCTGCCCTGCTGCCGTTGCCGCCCAAGGTGGTCGGCACTTGAATTGCCGTCCGCAACTGCGCTCGGGTCCAGGCCGGCAGACACCGTGTAATTCAGACCACTCCGGCATGCTAAAACGCAAAACTTATTGCCGGTCAGCCCAACTCCTGCTTTCGTACTGACCACTGAGATCAGTTTCCGGCCCGACCATGACCTAGCCGCGTCACCCCCGACGGCGGCCCGCCGCCGGCCGCTGGGGTTTGCAGCGTTTGCTCGAGTCGGCAGTCCTCCCCTTCGCAGGCGCTTTCTCCTATGTAAGTGAGTTCCACTCGCGTGCGGGTGGACGGACCAAGTGGTTCTTCATTCTTGTAGAAAGTTATCATGTTGCATTTGGATAGCTGTCGTTCCGTTCCGTAGCAATCCAACGAATGCAGCGGCAGTAGGATCCTCATGTGCCAGCGCATCCGTTGGATACTGCCGCCATCCTCTTGTCTCGCCAATGCGCGTCGCCGTGCCGCGTTCCCGGCTACAGTACGCCAAGGTTGGTGCAAGTTGCGAGAGAATCACGATTCAAACAAGGCAAAAGGTTCCAACCGCTGGGAGAAATTATTTTGTTTATGTGCATAATTTTGCTGGTCCAACCGCTGAAATAGTTCCGGCTCCTTATCTCTTTTGCGGCCAGCCAGCCGGCAGTCGCTTGTTGCCGGTTCTGATGCGTTTGGTTTGGCAACAGTGGCGGAGCGTGAATCCAAATAGAGGGGGGCTGACTGCTACAGTAGTTTTTTCAATCTATAGAAGAAATTTGACAGCCATAAACAGCGAGGTGAGAGAGAAAAACTTAAAACAGATCACTTTCATGTGCTGCCATTAATCAATCTTCACGTTTTTTATCTTGATTTTACACTTTTTGCCATTGCAGTGCACTAATTTCTTAAAGAAAATTTCTAAATCAAGGGGGGGCCGGAGCCAGTTTGGCCTCCATGAGGCTCCGCCCCTGTTTGGCAACGGACCCCCTGCATTGGCTGAACCTATCTCGGTTCTTGGTTGTTCTCTGGCATATCATATTTTCGTCTGGAATATAATTTTGGTCTCCTGCAAAACTTAAGAGCATAAACATTTAGCTGGCTCTTCGCTTCACTGAACGCTGGATGTGGAGTAGGAACCACCATTATCATTTTCGTTTGACATTGTCCCTAGTGTGCAGTTAGATACTCACTTCTCGGTATCTGTCGGGGTTAAATTACCATTAATAGTACTCGCATAACGATCCAACCACTGCAAGACCAGGTAATCCTCTGACACTGAACAACATATTCTTCTCAGACAGCATGCCGGTTATCCTGGACCCTGCCTACATTTTTCAGCTAAAGGAAGCATTCAATCCAGATTCTTAGCATTTTTCTCCATTTTTTTACTTTCCTTTTTCCCTGAACATTTTTACTTGAACATCTAATGAATGATTAGTTGCAACTAACTTCCAACAGGCTGTGTGCATTTAGGTGTCCTTGCTTAAGTGAATGGAGAGTTGGAATTGACATTGTCATTTCAGTTCGATATTCTCAACACTCTGCAGGTAGATGCTCACTCTCAACTGTTCTCAGGGTTAAATTACCATAAATACTACTCACTTGGACTGGCCTATTACTCGGTTGAATGTCCTGTAGCCTTCTATTAGCCACTGTGGCAATTTCCAAATATGTATTGAATAATGTTTTCATTTAAAGCAAAGTCACATTTCTGAATCTTAGCATTTTCTCCATTTTCACCTCTCTCTCTTTTTTTTTTCTTCCTTTTTTCTTATATGACATGTTTTTTATCATTGATGTCAGATTTTAGGCATCTTTTTGTTCAGTTCTCAGCCTGCTGTTGTCATGGAAAGCCTAACTGTATTCTAAAAGGCATCCCGACAACTTCAATCCTAATTTACATTTGCTAGTAGTTGTCACTAAAAAGTTCAATGAGATAGATGATTACTTAGGATAAAAGTCAGACATGCGGAGCATGCTTGTTAATTAAGACTTATCAAAAGTTCGTAGACAGAGTGATTTACAAACACTATAGTTTTATGATGGAATATAAATATCCTAACTTGCAAGATAGAATAACTATGTCTTTTTCCATCCAGCTAGTTAGTATGAGCATCTCGAGGTGCCCAGACAGATTAAAAATGAATGGATGTGTGTTATGCAGTGCCAGTATTATTTGTTTCCAATCCTTTGTTGTAACTGAGCCTGTCTTTTATTTTGGCCCGCAATAAAAATTTGAGGAAAACGCATCATTTTTGTATTTTATTTGGAAATGGGATTTACAACTGACGTCTCAAAAAAAAAAAAGGAATTATGCTGAATAGTCAACGTCATCTCAAAATCTGTGAGAGTTTTCTAAGCTTAACATACACATTACAATTGGAAAGAAGGCTCTTTTCTTTTTTCTTTTTTTTGGGACAGTGAAGGCTCATGTGATTTTTTTTTTTTGAGAATAAAGGCTTATGTGATTTGAAGTCAGATTGTGATGAGAAACACATAGGATAATTCTGTTCTTAAAATTGCTAATGCTTTGTACTATTTAGGAGAATTTCGTAGAATATTCTTACACTGCCCATAATTCAAGGTCCACTTGATGCTACCTTCCTCCTTGTGATGGCACATGCAAATTTCTATTTTGCTAGAGCACTATGTTGCTAGTTGTAACCTCTGCATCAAGTATACAAATTATTGAACTGAACTTATTCCATAAAGATAAATTTACTCTGTTTAGTCAGTAAGGACTTGGTATTTTTGGATGTCAGAGGGCCTCTTATTCTGATTCATTAAGCAGATTTTTAATAGTAACCATTCGTTGAAGAAATTTGTGCTTTCCTTGTCATGAGGTTGATACAACATCTTTTGTTTGTAGTTGGTGACCGTATAACTGACGTATGCACCAACGGTAAGGGAATCCCCTAACCATGTGAGTGACAAAGGGACTGCAAATTACTGAACCAGCTCATTATATTATTAAAATGAAAAAAAATTACTTCACTCTCTAGGGCTAAGCAACTACTATGTTCTACCAATTGACCTGTATATATCTCAGTAAGCTGAGCTGGTGTAGCATAAAAAGTTGACATTGGCTTCACTGCAATAAGCTACATGCAGATATATTTTCAACTTGCAAGCAATTGCGGGATTTCACCGCGAGTTCCTCTAAAACTTGAAATTTAATATATTCCATTACACATACGATGCACCGAATACCACACGTTGCTTATTTGTTGTTTCTCCAGTAGTTGAATACTTGTTTAAAAGTTAGTGGTATGATCAGACACTAACAACTGATGGAATTAGATTCTCAGCTGACAGAAGACCACGATATATGAACTGCAATTGTATACAATCAAACTGAGCGCTGGTGGTACATGAAAGATTATCATCCTAAATATTCTATCAACATGGAGATAGGGACCAAGCAAAGCCCTTTCTTCCTTAGCTCATTACACTCATATATCGCCTTCTCATTGATATTACAACTATTGATCGCTTCTTGATGTACACTGGTCACCTGCTGTCGTGAATCCACATCAATAGGGTACTTGGCCTGCAACGTTCCAAGAGAAAACTAATGTAAGTAAAACAAAGGGGACTGATTCATCATCTGCACAAACAAAAAGGACAGAGATTATTCCGTAAACATACCAGCTGGGGCATCTGGAACTCTTTTGCATCTACGCTGGCTACCTTTGACTTCATATCTACATTTTCCATGCTACTAGTTATCTGCGGCGAAAATACACCATGATTTTGTTAGAAGATTAGCTATGTAAATGTTTCTGACGAGCTAAAACTAACTGGAGATCTCTAACCTTTGGGCCAGCTGCAGAAGAACAGGCAGTATCCTGTAAAGACTCGTCTTCCTCTTCGTCGTCGCACATCAGCTCGGACGTGATGAAAGAGGCATCGTCATCGTCAAGCGAATCGAAGGAAGACGAGAAGCCAGAGTCCGATGCTGCTTCTTCATCCATGTCCTCCTCGCCGCGGTGTGGTTGTGCCAGGAAGTTGGCAATGTGCATCGCCCAGCTGCTCTCGCCGGCTGACATGGATGTTGCTGCTGGGCTGATGCATGAAGAGGGCGATTTGTTGCTCTCCATGTGTATTTGTGATCTGTGAATATTTTGCAGTGGCAGCAGAAGAAACAGCAACAGCAGCAGCAACCTCTTGTGTGTTCTGCTCTGGAGCTTGAATGAAGCGAAGGCTGGCTACACACACCTCGTGGTATAAATAGCTCCAGGGAAGGAGCAGATGTGACTAGTAGTAGTTCTACTCTAATACAATGTCTGAACTGTCTTGTCAGTACCATACCGTTCAAAAATCCCTCTCTAAGAATCTTCTCGCTGCATATTATATACCGTAATGATCTCTAACGGGGAATCATTCTACGCTCAGTGGCAGTAATATATTGTGTGGTTACTGTCTGCGATGCCTAATTATTATATGTCTTCTATACGGCAACTGGGGCAGAGCCGTTGGAACGCATATCGGCACTGGCCAATGATACGCGCATCCAGTGAGAGCGCCACTTCACCTAATGCGACAGCTTAACGTCCAGATTACTCGTACTACTCTCTACGCTGATACACATACGTGTTCCATCTTTGATCCCCACACACATATATATCAGTAATGGCGAAAAGGTGCAGAGAGATGACGAACGAGGAGCGGAGATTCATGGGATCAAGGGATGATCCGGATATGTGATTCAGTTCGTGCTGGTGGAAGCGGCGACCCCGGCAAAAAGCAAACTTGCGAGCTCGCACGTCACCTCCATCACCTAATCTGATCCTGTGGATGGCATTGCGAATTTGCACGCCAAGGATCTTTCAGAAAACGAGTAACGGTGCTTGTTCGTGAACGCGGGCTGTATGCAGCCATACTTAATCTCTAAAGAAGCAAGCTTTTCATACTGGATTAGTGATCATGACTGACATCATCACGGCTTGATCCGCTCACACCTAACTAACAGCCTATGCGGCCACGGCAAGTAGCTCCCCACCAGCTCGACGCAGGCATGGCGGTGATCTCGTCCAACTCTTCAGGGAGAGGCTACACGCTGTTCTGCGTTGACTGCCTTCGCGACGCTGGCACAAGCACCATGTCAGTCCATGTGAGAGAGGAGAAAGCCATGCCAGCCGCAGGACCCACCTGTCTGCGTCACAGTGGATAATTTCCTGTTAACAAGTCAGACACCCGGAATTCCCGAGTTCGGAATCAGAATCAGTCTTCGCGCGGGAACCAACGGCCGGCGGCCGAGTGTATGGCGCGAGATCGGCGAGTTGACAATCTCGCGAAAGCCACACCCGGCGCAACCGCGGCCGTTGATCGCAGCGATTTTCTTTTGCTGGTGCTATTGCTGTTGAAAGACGATGACGGACTAGAAAATTGCACCCCGTCTGCTGAATCTGCAGCCACGAGATGAAGCTTTCTGATGAGGTGTACTAGGTCAGTAGGTCGTCGAGAGTATCCGCTTGAAGGTCACATCAAGTCTACTTCGCTTAGGTGGCAATGTATGCCTGGTCAATCTGACCGCCACTGTGCCAGACCATAAAAAGATTGGCAATGTGCTTGCTGACCAATTTGATTGATTACTTATGCGGTAATTTCTGTCAAGTTATATATGTGTCCCCATTATTCAGTTCCTCCAATAAAACTATAAGGTGTTGCTGAAACCCAAAACTCATCGTGTGTTTATGCACGCCAGAATTGTACTAGATTTTTTTTGATATTGCGATCGCCGGTGCTTCCTCCCTCCATCACATGTCCATCTGGTTGCATGAACCATCTCCAGTTCTCGTTCTCCTTGTCTGCATGAAAGATCGATCGGCAGGCTGCCGGCGCGAAGCATGCTCGTTTTATTCCCTTGCAACGGCTAATCAACGACCGAATCATCAAAAGATTACAGAGAAATCATCGGCGCGCTCAGAGTACTCGGCACGAGCTCTTGGAGCGAATCCGTAAGATCTCCCGTAATCAGGTGCAATTAGCTAATGCATCCGTCACGAGCTTCCGTAATATAGGTATAATGTCTCAAACAATTAACATGAAATCGTGGAAGAGGATGCCTTAGCAAAAACTGAAAATCCATTTTAAAGATCCAATTCGAACGTGGGGATTTTACATGATTTGTATATGAATTTCATAGGCAATCATTCCAGTTTCACAGGAATAACACGATTTAGAAAAAAAATTCAGTGTTTTAAAAGGGACCTGAAACTCTGTGCAAGTGGCTTAATTTCAGGAAACGCAAGAAAATAACATGGTTCCAATTTATTCAGAATGAAATAACAAAAGTATTCAGATTCAAACAACTGCTGTACTTTTGTTCACAACTCCAACACGGATCAAAACGCATCTCCCACCTGTAACACCCCGTGTTCCTGAATAAAGAAGCAACTCTGTTCATATTCGAAATTCTGAAAACCGAGCTCAAAAGAATTCAAACAAATTTTCGAGTTCAATTAGAATTCAAATTTCAAATAGGAGTTCAAAACTTTTAAAGCAACATTGTGAATTAATTTTTTTGTATTAAAAATATTGCAAAGAAATGAATTTTTGAAATTTTTGTGAAATGTTGTTTAAAAGGCAAAAGGCCCAAATGAATTTTTCTCTTTTAAGTGATTACCTGTTTTCAAAATATTATAGAATAAAATTTATTTGGAATTTGAACTTGGACCCAAAATAAAAGTTCCTTTTGAGGTTTTCTACCACCCTGAAAAAAGTTTCATTTTTATCAGAGCTCGGGAAGTATTATTTTCGGATCAAAACAGAATGCTGCGCAGAAAATCGCGAAAATCAGAAAATTGGATAAGATCGCGGGCCCCACCTGTCAGCGACTCCACCGTCTTCTTCCTCCTCCTGTCGTTCTCCGCCACCGCACAGGCCAGCTGCCGCGCGCGCGTCTTCTCCGCCCTGCATGCTCGCCATGAAGCAGAGACGTGTCCCCGAGTTGGCGCGAGTAGTACCCCTCCCGGCCGAGCCTCCTTCTCTCTCCCTCTCTCTCTCTCTCACGAGCTCGCTCCCTCGGCCATGGCAGTGGAGCTCCCCAATCCAACCACCCCCAGCCCTATCTCGTGTCCCACAGCTGCGCCACCACCACCTCCGCTCGGCCCCTGTGTCTTCGGGTTGGCCGGATTCCGTTTTCCCCCAAAATTGCGCCATTGCCGGCCGCCGTCGGATTCCCTCAAAGTCCGGCAGCCCCGGTCGGTTTTCCTCAGTTTCCTTTTCTATCCTAGCTTCCTAGTACCCGGGAACACCTCCTAAGCAAGCTCTTCGACCCGTTTCGTGATCTTTTGAGCAGGAATTTGGAAAGTTTCCTCACTACCGTCGCTGGACCCCGCGACCTCACGGTCGACGACCCTGTTCCGATCTCTCTCGACGTGACAACTCCTGCGCCGCTCCTCTGCAGGTTCCTGGGGAGCTGCAGAGACGAACACCATCGAGTTTTGTCAACGCCTTCGACCGCACGACCTCGCCGAAGTACACCCCCGGCCATCTCGCCGCCGGCCGCATTTTGGTGAGGCCCCATCTCGAGGACCCCCTCTCTGGCTTTCCCTCGTCACGGCGGTAATTTTTATGTTGCTCGTTTCGAGTTTCACCGCAGGCCGTCGACCTCCGGCGATGCGCCGCCACGCCGGCGCGTACTGGCCGCCATGGCCGCTGGAGACTGAGCTCCCAGCTCATCGGATCCTCTGTGGCCGGATCGATCCCGTGTGGCCAAGCCATGTGGCCACCGTGTGGCTTCCTCCTGTGGGCCGAATTTCCAAGTGGGCCAGATACTGTAGCTCGTGGGCTAACCAGCCCAGTTCGGCTTGGAAATTTCTATTTTTGCGAAATAATTTATTTAATTGCTAGAAAATACTTTCAAGTCTGTAAAATTTACAGAAAATTCATACTAACTCAGAAAGTTGTGAAATCAATTTTGTTAGGATTTTTTCAACTAGAACAATATTCTGAAGCTAACAAATTTTTATTTTATGCATCAAAATAATTTATTTAATTCAGATAACCTAAAATTTTATTTGTGCATTATCTTTATTCCTTGACATGACAAAATCTTGAAAAATGTACTTTTCTGCTTCTTTAAATAAACCTTATGTGTTATAAAAATTTCATATTTATTTTCTTCAAAAAAAATGTTATAAATATTTTATTGTGTTTAAATTGTATTTAATTCACTATAAATATACTTGATTTCAATAAATTCCAAAAATTTGTCAAAACTTAGTTTATAACCTGTCTGATGTTTTGGATAAAATAAATTAAACTTTAAGTTTTCAAAAATTGTTTTAAAAGGGATTTCTGTAACCATATTTACTAGCGTTTTTTTAATAAAAGAAAATAATAAGAAACCATTATCGCATGCGATTTAGTTTAAACTTTAAAAATCAGTATAATTCATTTATTTGCATATCATTGCATCTATAGGATCTGAAGTTGCCGAGGAAGGTTTCGACGACGTTCTGTTTGTCGAGGAGACTAACATTGTTCAGAGCCCAGGCAAGCTCCGGTGCATTAACCCTGTCTTAAATTTTTGTTTTATCACTATGTATTGTATAGCTAATGTATTGCGCATTAAGTTGTAGGAGTTGTTTGAAACCATAGAATGCATGATAGTACCAATTACCCCTATTGAGTATATATTGGTATAGGTAACTCGATGTAGAGCTAGGCTATGAGTTCTAATCAACGGTAGAAGTCGAGTGAATGAAAAACCTTGCTCGCGAGATTATAGGTTAGACTTTATCCCACACTTGAATAAATCTGAGACCGGACGGAGATAGAGTATAGGAGAGATTGAGAAGGCTGTGCCTTCGCGGTGGTAGCCCCGTCTGTGTCGGTTAATGACCGATTCGAGTGTGGCTCTGTTGATCAAGTTTGAACTGTATCGGAGACATACTGGGGACATGGGACTCAGAAAACTGACGTAGCTCGATACCGTAGTGGTTGGACGTAACTCTACCTCTCTTTCGGCGGAGAGTAGAGAAAAGACTTGGATCTAACCATGGATGCATCCGGCGCGAGGATCGCATGGAGGACCATGTGGTTGGAGAGGTGCGCGTCGGACCGACCCTATGCTATTTTGTGAAAGGTGGTTACGTGCGGCTTCTGGGAAGCGCGTACGTGTCGTGTACTTCGGGTTTTTTCTAGCTGGTGTAAATCGATTATAATCGCTGCCCCTCACAGTAACGAGTACCACTTGTTCACTGTGTCATATCGTAGTAACAACTGGACTAATAATAATGATAATATGATTTGTTTGCTTAGTTATAGAAAATTGTTTTGTAACCATGTCTGTTATAGTCTAAAGTGCAAATTAAATTTTCATTTCGTGAACTTAACTTATCGTTAAAAGTTGAAAGTAAGGATCTAAGTTAAAGTTAGGTTTTATGCAAATGGCCATCCCCTGAGTCAGTCTCTCATGCTTAGGAGTCGGCTGTAATTGGTCACGTTGACGGGTAAGATTTGTTGAGCATTTGAATGCTCAGGGCTTGGCTCTCTGTGGTTTTGTGCAGGTGGTCTCTCTCTCCTTTGTACCAACCGGCAGAAGCAACCTCGAAAGTGGTTATGTCCGTTCGGAGTCCTGCTCGCCGCGCTGCTGTTTGTGTGCTGTTAGAGGATACATCGTATGGGCTTGATGGTATTTTGTGCATAGTCTATAGGAGACTTTAATTCAAGTTATTGCTTCCGCGCTTTCAAAAATCTTAGTTTTATAAACTTAAGCTACAGTTTGTAGTATATTTTATCGTGCTTGAGTTGTACTGTTAGTTCTCGCTTCACCGAGCGACACCCGATAAAATTCTGTGGTGGATGGATCGTCTCTTCTGTGAGTCGGTCTGTCACACCACCTCCGCCGCCGCACTCGCGCCGCGGCGCGCGCACGATCGCCGTCTCCACCCCGCTTGTCCCCAGCCAACCGGCCGCGAGCGACCGAGCGAGACAGAGCAGTGATGCCGCCACTGAGGTCGCCGCCGCCGCGTCTCCTCATAAACGATGTCTCCTCGTCATGTTGGCTTCGGTTGCTGCTGCTTGTGAATTCAGGGCTGTTTTCATCGTGGAGTACAAAACCGTAATTTAGTGTGTAATTTGTGCTGTTGGTACTGTTGTTTTGACCTTCCAGTACCTGGTTGGAATTTCAGAATAGAGATCGGCGCCCATTTGGGTTACTATTTATGCTTCCGGGGTTTCTCTTGCTCCTTCGATCTCAGTTTGCCTGGTAGTAGTGTTACTGATTAAAATCAGCACTCACTTTGTCAGAATACACTATGCTGACTTGTTGAATAAGATGACAGCATCCGTGACCATGCCACCACTTTATTTCTTAAAATAATGGTGTGCTTTATGTTTAGGAAGCATTTCATATACAAAGTCAGAGATGTACAAAAAATGTCGTAGATAAAAGATTTTAAACGCAGTGTCCTAGAAATAAATTTTCCTTTGCAGAATGTAATAAGTCAAATGTGACATTACAACATGATCACACAACCTTCAAGTGCTTCAGAATGCCTCTCAAATATATCCATCCATGTAACTAAAGCAGTGCTAAGTTGTGTTGTGAGAAAAACTGAACCAGTGCTTTTGTGGGATATAACTGGCTGAGCAAAAGACTGAAACTTGGATCTTCAGCTAATGAAAATCTCATATCTGCTATTGAAATAATTGCTCCAGCCCATGGTAGTCAAGAAGGTATTCTCTCTTCATTGTGTGGAAGGAGGTCGGCTAATGAAAAATCATGGAACGGTGGACCTGTAACACGTGAGCTCAGGTTAACTTTCGTAATTTCTTTAAGATGATCATACAATCTGCTGATAAACATGAAAAAAGTGGATGAAAATACGTTATATTAAACAAGTAATTTGGTTTAAAAATGATCAATTGGGTGCCATTTACCGCTTAGGTTTTACCCTTGATAAAAATGCATCAAATTCATCTCACTATAGTTATGTGCAACCTTATTTTTGGATGCATAGTATCTGTTAATTAAAGACATAATGATATAAGATTACCCTTTTGCTCAGCTAAAAGGTGAAATGGAATGTGAGCTACCATCTTAGTTTCTCCTTCTCTCCAGTTCACAATACCAGGACCATTTCCTTGGGCAGTGGATGGTCCCAGTACAGATAAACAGATGGCTGGTTCCTCCATGAGCCCTAAATAGTCACAGGCACGTTGCCAGACTCTCCTGTCTGAGGTTCGGGAACGAGCAACCTGCAGGAAAATTAAGCAGTTATAAAATGCTCCTTTTGCATATGCTCTGACAAATGATGCTACCAAATCTAACACTGATCAGTACCTTAGATAATGACACATGTGCCCTTGGAAGCAACTCACTATGGCATGTTGCAAGTTTTGCAATGGCAGTTACCACAAAGCAGAGGAGCCTAGCTTGGGACGACTTTCTGGAAGATGCACCCATAGAATCAAATCCTGGTTCCTGGCTTAGTCTCAAACGACTTGACAAGATACAAACTAATTCAGTCATATGTTATGCCAGTCACGTGCAAGAACAGCACATATAGACTTGAGGTCTCACCTAGTTGCCAGGTTTTCATACAGTAGCAACTCCAGATTTTCAAACAGCTCACGAGCTACATCTTTGTGATTTATTCCTCCAGCTCCATGCTCACCAATGGCCCAGCACAAGTGCAATGCTAATTCTGTCTGCATGAACCAAACTCCTCAAAATACACAGTTAGGGACAAAAAGAGAACCAGTTATTTAAGAGCACAAGGATAAATACACGTAGTGGTTTAGCGATTTCAGTAGCATAATTTTAGTTGAAATTTAAGTATAAGAGTTTCAAACATATAACTTGCCTTTGCAGGATTATCATGAGCCTCCCCTAGTCTGTCAGTAATAGGTTTCTGCAGGATGGTAAAAAATTATCATGCAAAATTGTTGATAAAATCCTACACATAAAGTAGGGGTTCAAAGACTTTTTCCCTCTTCACATCAAAGTGGTTAGAATATGAGTCTATTATTGCCCCCCCCCCCACCCCACTCCCATTTATTGGCTGAGAGTTCTGACGTATATGTATAGTAAGAAATAAATCATTATGATCCACAGTCAGTACCTTTAATACAGCAATGATTTCAGGGGAGCGCTGAAATGCAGCCAATATGAAATCCGATAGCCTTTTTCTCACCTAGAAAAATATTAAATCAAGGAACTTGTTCAACTTAAATCTGAATAAATCATGGAACTAGCATGAGTCATATATTATGTGAGAAAAATATCCAAAAATAAAATCTATGTTTACACTTTTTCCATTTTTATCATTTAATATAATCCGACATAAAGAAACTGGATTCAAAATATCACGTTCCTCATTTAGATATTTGATGTATCTTAAACATTGAGGATAATCATGGAGTAACTGAGTAAGTAAAGTTAACAAAAAAATGCTGTAGTTGAAAATATGTGGGCAAGTCCATCAATTTTAGCTTGGGACGTGGATTTCACATCAATTCTTAACTGATCTAAAAAAATTAATGGCTGATGCAGTAAATTACTTTTATTAGACTAAGGAAAACGAGATAAGGAAACATAGTATATTGTTTATTGTGAAAAATACTCTAGTGCATTTCTAACTGTAGTGTATCACTGACTCATGAAAGATACTAGGACATTTTTCAACTAAACAAAAATTTGTCTACCTCAAAGGAGAAAACCTTGTCTGGGAACATTGCAGCATATCTTGACATAACTACCGGAATCAGAGCGCACAAGAGTGCTGGATCAACAAACATAAATCGTCAGATCAACAATACATAGCATGTATAACAATAGAAAAGATATACAACTTACAGTCAGTAACATCTCGCAATGCCGTAGCAAAGTACAAAGTAAGAAAGCAAGGTGCCATTTTAAGTGACTGTTTTAATCTGTCAGATTGCATGCTGTTTGCTGCTGCTTGTAGTGTTGATGATATCGTAGGGGATATCCAATGTTTTGCCTGAGGTGAGCAAAAAGAAAAAAGAATTGGTAAGATTAGAACTAAAAATTTAGGGGGAGATCTATATACAAAAATATACAATAGTATTGTACATGAAGAGCTACTTACGGCAATGCCATCATTTTCATCTTTTAGAAGGTCAAGGAACATAGGGTCAGCAAGGTCTAGAGGACCACTACCATCAGAACCTGAGTTACCACTAAGGTCTTCTATTGCTGAACCAGTATATGCCTCATCCATAAGCGCAAGGAGCATCTGCATCATAAAGCCATAAAGGGCACTAAGCAGTTTAGCATTAGATAATTCATCCATGCTTCCAGATAAAATCGTTTTAAAGATAACCTCAGGTGCAGCACTCTTCTGGATTGTAGCTATACTACTACCAATGAGAGTTCCAGAACTTTTTTCCACTTTTTCCAATGCCACCATTAACACTGGATAAATGTTAAATCGATGAATGAGAAATAGTAAAGATTAAAAAAAAATCAGTTCACTACGTAATAAAAGAGGACAATGGAAGGTTGAAACAACACAGTTGGAAGAAAATAATATGCTCAATCAATGTAACAAACTTGGCGGTGCTGAATCATGATTAATTTCCAACAGCTACATATCCTAGCTCATGAACATAAAAAATGAATAGATGTGCCAAATAAAATGTGATGGATCTAAAAATGATCATTATGAAAATAAGATTATCTTTTGATAATTAACCAAAACCAGAAGGGAATGCGTCATGAAAGCATGGTATATATTTATATATAGGTTATGCATATCTATCCTGTAACAATACTTACAAAGGATGTGTCCCTTACGACCAGAAACAAACATTTAATAGCGTTAGCATGCAACAAGCTCAATAAAACTAATTATCTACCAAAGTTATGCATCTTATATATAATTTATATATAATAAACTCATGTAAAACCAATCTTACTAGGTAAATCCATAAGTGACAGGAAGAGAGGAAGAAATGACCCTGGAGACATCATTAGTGGAAGCACTTCTGAAAATTTCTTCTCCAATCTAATACATTGGTGAAATATTTAAGCTACCAGTCACAAGCCATTTGAAGAAAACAGGTATAATGGATCTGTGAAAAGCCATCGAGCAATTTAAGAGGACATACCTCTCACCATTTGATGCAATTAGCTTCAATAGCAATGGATAGAACTGCATATATACAAAGAAATGTCACATGCTAACATTGTAGAATAGAAATTTGCATATGTCAAAAGAGAAGAGATAGATATGTTAAACATATATAAAAAAGGCAACCGATGCAGAGCTACATGTGCATTTGCTAGATCTGAATGAATAACATTCATGGTATGGTACCTGTGGAATCAAGGTGGGAAAAGAGCTCAAGATCTTTTTCTTGTTTGTTATAATGAATTCAAGTGTGCGTTCTGCAACAACAGGATCTGCAAACTCCCTATTACAACCAGAAAGAGATTTTGAGTGATTTCAAAGCTGGTGTAAGAAATCCAACCATGGCATATATATCACAAGAAAAGCTTAGAAAAAAAAAATTACCTACTTAGACAAGAGCGAAAGAAGGTTTTCAAGCTTCCTTCTGCATCATGGAGGACTGCCTCCCCGAAGTCTAGGAAGAACTGCAAAATGGTCTGGGTAGAGAAAAACATACAGATCATTAATCAGCTTTCTCTATTACTATTATTATATGGACAAACATTTTACACAAGGAAACACTACACTCCTAGTAGTTTGTTCAATGATTTTATTCATTGATGACTGCAATTGAAATGTTCCGAGGCAGCCAATTAGGGAGCGAGTACATATAGCATAGGCTTAGACACTTGAAACAAGCTTAGCACTAGATTAAAGTCACTCTTAAAGCACATAATTCTCATGTCTGATAATTTTCAACAAATTTGTAACGCAACGATACAATTCTACCCAAAAAGGACGGCAAGTTCAGACGGATGATCCTTTCTACGTCAAATACGGGAGAGCGGGAAAAAAAAATCCATGCAGCCATTTTTTTTTGGGGGGGGGGGGGGGGGGGGGGGGGGGGGG
>BCLF01000023.1:1605756-1643541 GCA_001602275.1 Zoysia japonica | reverse complement strand
GGTGGGGGTGGGGGTTAACTGGTGATTAACTAAATAAACCGAAGAATGTCTTACAAGAAGCAGTATGCCGGTGGAGGCCACGGACTGCGTCGGCGCCGCGGCACAGCGCTGGAAGAGCTTGCTCATCACCGGGAACGCCCGCGCCACCATCTCGTCCCTGGCCTCCTTCGCCTCTCCGCACATCTCGCACACCCTCCTCACCTGCACGCGGGAGACGTACGAATCAATAACATATGCGACGCTCAAATCGCACGCCTGCGAACATGAGACCGGGAGGTAGGCGAGATACGCTTACTGATTGGAGGAGGTTGGGGTCGGAGGCGGGGTCGGAGGCCGCAGAGGAGTCCCGGGATGCGGCGGAGAGGGAACGGAGGTGGAAGTCGTAGCTGCCGTCGGCGCCGGCGAGCTCCGGCGAAGCCATGGCGGTGAGGCCGTCTCCTCCGTCGTTACTCGAGTCGCTGACGAGTGGGGGGTTGGGGGTGGAGGAAGGGGATACAACTATTTTGACCTCTCCCGGGCTTTCTAAAGCCCAGTCGGAAAAACATGGTCCATCCATCTTTTAAAAAAAAGAAGAAAAAGAAAAAAAGAAAAAACAAGGCCCATTCAAACAAAAAGAGGAATAAAATAATAGGGAATCTATGATCAGAACCAGTTATACTTTACCACATCCAGAAGCAGAGAAAGACTCAAATCACTTATATTATCGAACTGGATTTCCCAATAAAGAAGCCTTTGACCAAAAATCTAATCATGTATAAGAATGTTCTAATATCCACAACTCATCCAACAGGAAATTAGGAACGCATGAGAATATACAGGGCTCCACCACCTGATTAAAACAAGCGGTATTTTCAATACTACACAGGATTGCAAGCGGTGTGCAATGAAGCAAAAAAGTGCACAAATGAAAAATAAAAAAAATAGTGTACAAGATCAACAGAAAAAAAAATTAAAAATGGTCATGGTGATATTGCGTATACTTAAACAGTTTTTATGTACAGGGTGAAAGTCATAACTGTGAGTTGTTATAAAGAGACTACGAGGCTAGAAGAATGTACAAGAACCCTGCAAAGAGGTCAAAGCAAAGTGTGTTATTCAAATGAAACATATGTAGTTGCAATAACATGGAATGAAATGCTGGTAATTAACGAGGTTATACAATGCAAGGCATTTGGTAAGTACTTATCTAGGAACCAGGTGGGATTGCTTGTTACCTTGGGTTATTCAGGCCATCACAATTGGGATGGTTCCCCTCAGCTTGCGGCACTGCCTGCTTAGCTCCTAGCTGCAGCTGTACTTAACATCTAGTATCCGCAGTGAACTTGGAAGGCCACCCTTAGGCAAAGACCGGATGGCGGGGCAGGATTCGATCTTTAATTCTTGCAGTGTATTTGGTAGGCCACCCTTGGGCAGCGACCTGATGGTTGGGCAGTATTCGATGTTTAACTCTTGCAATGAACTTGGGAGGACATCGAGAAGTGAGCAGACGAGATTACAAAATAAGATTACTAGCTTCTTAAGCTTGAGGAGTGTATGTAGCCCTGCTGGGAAGCACTGGAGCTTGATGCAGGACCAGAATTCAAGCACCTGGAGGGAGGTGAGGTGCTGAAGGGCCTCCTCTTGTTCCTTTGTAAAGCGCTCAACCTCTTGATTAGAATCAGAAATATTCAATTCGGTTAGAGAGGAAGAGAGGTAGCGGCAAATGGGTGCACCAAAGAATCCTGTTCCAACATCTGTCCACATCATCCACACTTTGGAGGAAAGGGAAGGATGAGAGGGTGTGGGCTCCAATCCAACGAAGAAATTGGGGGTTTGTTTGATTGATCATTTGGTGAGTTGGCTTTGGGCGACGAGAGTCCAAAAGTCCTCGCATCTTAAATCCCCACAATTTACTATTGCTAATTTTGTGAGACAATTGAGGTTTGAGAGAGGCACAAGCATCCCTGTGGCCTCAACGCCCATAAGACTCAAGGTTTGCAGGGAGCTAGGGAGGGGGAAATAAGAAGGGGAGTATGAATAGGAGGATAACAGCTTGGGGCAATAATAAACGTTTAAAGATCTGAGAAAGTGTAGACCTTGTAACCATCTTTCTCCTGCAGCATCTTTGCCGCAATAGAGGATCAGGTCCTTACAATGAAAGATAGACAACCTCTGTAGTTTGAGAGGCAAACGAACCAGTCCAACTGCCACCTCCTTTTGTGCTTTCTTAACTGGACACGATGATTTGACTGCCACCTCTTTTTGCACTCTATTACTAATTGCCAACATCTCATCCTCCTGCTGCTCCATTACACACAACTCAGTTACTTTGTAGCAGTCCGATAAAGTCAAATCGAACAGCTCCGAGCATTGAGAAATCAATTGTGTCAACTCCTTCCCACTGGCACCACAAAAATTGATCTCGATCTTTTTAACTGGTAATTGATGTGCGGCAAGACTCTCCCCTTGAACCAGATTGAATGGAAGACTCGACAAGCCTACATGGAGTTCCATCAATGATGGCAACAGTCGCAGGAGATGAGGACATTTAGTCACATATAACACTGTCAGCTCAATTAGATTATGAAAGTCTAACATATCCCAGAATGTGCTATCCGGACCATCATTGTTGCCTTGTATGTGCAAGAAAAACTCATGATTATTACCAACTTTGTAAGACAAGCTGTCACACGGACCCACTAGTGATATATAGGCCGTGCATGGATCCCGGGTCCAAGGAACTTTAGGCAAGGACCGCAAGTTCAAACACCTAATTATAGTGAGCTGCCGTCGTTTAGGAAAAGACAACAACTCTTGTTGACAATTACGACCAGGATGTACAAAATGCAGCTCTAAAAGCTCTGTGCAGTCTTCAATTTTGAGTTCCTCCAAGTGCGGGAACAGATGAGGAGGCTCATTTATATCCCACCTTTTCAAGTTATCTACGTTGGCTAATTCTATCCTTTTCAAACAATGAAATCTTTGATTTGTGATGAAACTTTTATACTCTTTGTTACTTTGATGATGGCCAAACCACAACTCCCCAAGAGGTGGAAACTTTTTCCAAGACACATTATCCAGTCGAAGAGACTCCAAATTTTGAATTGAGAGGTTTTCACCTAGCCAACTCGGGCAGTTAGTACCTTTAAGCCCTCGAATGCATAAGTTTTGAAGATTGCTATGCGGTCTAACACTTTCTGCCACATCCGTATCATATGTTTTATACTTGTCCCGTTCTAGTTCAAGGCTTTGTAGGTGGGATTTATGTACTAGTAGTTTTAGTCTTTGTGCTTCCTCTTTCGTTTGCACCCTTTCAAGATTACAAATGGAAAGTGTTTTTAGTTCTGTTAGTTGATCAAGTTGGCTCAATTCAAAGCCCTTGTTTTCATGTCCCACTTCAAATCTCTGTAACTCCTGAAGCAACTTTTGTTTTCCCACCTCATATATATCTGAGTGAAGCTCAAGTCGACTTCCATATGCATCTGGTTCAAAAATAAAGTGACGTAATTTTACTAGGCTGCTTATGTTTCTTGTTGAACCAATGCTACCATACCATCCTCGTAGGTCTATAACCATCAAATGATAAAGTCTAGATAAAGTATTGGCTAAGCCTTGGTCCTCATCATACTCGACGGATTTTATCCTTAGGTAGCGAAGGTGGATAAGTTTTGAGAAGTTGTACATCACATCATCCATGACATGTGATTTTCCAGACAAAAAGATTGCACGAAGGCCTCGAGCTTCACTTAACATATCAGCTAAAGTCTTGGCAAAGCTTCCATGGTGTTCCCCAAACAACATCAGCGTACGAAGGTTTTCAACTTTCAACTTTTTAGCTAATGCACTTAAATCCTTTTTATAGTATTCAAATGTCATTCTGTCCTTGACATCTTTTTCATCCATAATAATGGACAAGTGACGTACTGATGGAGGGATATGTACAGACCTTGCATTCATACTATTTATGCTTAGGCATTCATAAGACGAAACCTTCACTGCCAATTCATATAGTAGGTCATGCACAACATAACAAGTACCACCATCATCATTTTCATTCTTTTTGAAAAATCCATGATTAACCAAGTCAATTAAATACCTTAGTCCAACATCTTCAAGTGTTTTGTTTTGCTCCTGTGGATGTAAAATATCTAGTCCTATCCAAAAATGGATTAAGTCTTCGCTGACAAATTCATGATCTTCAGGAAACAAAGAACAATAAGTAAAGCACTGTTGTAGATGGAAAGGAAGATAGTCAAAACTAAGCTTTAATGCGGGCATTATGTCATCAGCACTGGTTTGCAATTCCCATTCTTTACTTTCTAGAACTCTTGTCCAGTGGTCCATAGTAAGTTGATTTCTCAGTAATCTACCTACAGTTTTTGCTGCAAGAGGAAACCCCTTCAACTTTCTCACTATATCTTCCCCAATTTTTTGTAGCTCATGATGTTTTTCCCAAGCATGTTGGTCATCAAATACACATGCTTTAAACAAATCAATAAAATCATCATGGGCCAAACCTTTCATTTGTATTGGAGAATCAACTGTCTTAACCATTTTTGCGACATCCGGAATTCGAGTTGTGACTAAAATCATGTTCCCTTTTTGTCCATTGTTCCTGAATGGAGCTAGCAATTTATTCCACTCTTCCTCATGACATGCCCATATATCATCCAATACAAGCAGAAATCTTTTATCTTTTAGTCTTTGCACTATTAGCTCCTGGTCACTACTAGTTGCCTTTTCACCCTCGACTTTTGGGATTTTATTCACAACTTCTTTTGCCAGTCTACTTGTATTAAAATTTAGAGAGACACATATCCAAATCGAGACTTGGAAATGACTCTTCACTTCTTCATAAACATGTTGTGTGAATGTTGTCTTTCCAATTCCCCCTGGGCCAACAATTGGAAGGAGTGTGAGTTCCATTGCATGATATTCCCCACTAGTATTCTACCTACAATACCGTTTTTATCTTCCCTCTTCCCATATAATTTTTGATCTATAACCGGGGTGGTTTGGGGTCTATCCGTAGCAATATCCTTAACAGTGGTATGGCTGGAGCCTAATAGCTCTAGATTGAGAATGGTGGAGACCTTTGCACATATAGGCCTGAGCTGCTCGATGATATCCATCATCTTTCTAGAGATCTCCGCCCTATCGAACTCCAGTTTTGGTGCTTCCATTGCATGGTTTTTATGTTCTCCCTTGGACAGCCAGCCTCCACAGAGAAGCCGACGTCCAGAGAGAGCATCATCATTGTCAGCAGAAGGGGAAGAGCAGCATGGTAAGAGTTTACCGATAGCATGGACAGTGCTACGAGCCGTAGTAGTGACCTTTGGCATGAACCTTCTGTCACTATGATTGACGACGGGTGATTGGGGTGGAGAGCTCATATCACGTTTGCAGCATGAGCAATGATGGATGCCAGAGAGGCATCCTTGCTTGTCATTTTCATCGCCACCACGGGTCAACACGAGGAGACCTTGAGCTTACTCCCCACAGCTTTGGCGGTGTGGCGAGCATTGAGCATGAGTCCCTGGACGCATCTATCGGCATCCACACCAGCGGTATCGTGTGTGCCTTCGAGATCGTCTTGGATGCGGAAGTACTCGAGCTCGTCGAGCACATCGTCGGCGTTGTACGCCAGCTGCCGCAGCTTGAGCAGTAGCTCCATGCGCTCAGGGTTGCGGAACTCCCTCCCCTGCGCGTTGTTGAGCATGGCATGCGCATAGAGCAGCTCCATCTTGAGGGCTTCGGTGTTGGCACCGAGCCCCTTGCTGGCCGCCCATGCGTCCAGCACGCCATCCGTGACGGGGGAAAGAGCCATGCCCAGCACCCAACGCGCTGCACTGACTACAGCGACCTCCATCCTCGTGTGCGCTCCAGAAACCTTCGAGGATGCTGCGCTCCGGAAGAGGAGACCGTCAACAAATCTCGTTCTAGAATGCAAGGCTGATGCTGTTCTGCTTAATTTGAGACTAGAAATAGAAATAGAAATAGAAATAAAATGTATCGGTTACAATTTACTGACCTAAAAGGACGAAGAGAAGCTGAGGAACAACACTTAGTAATCACAAAAGTTCCCTCTCCTTTTTTTTGTTATTTTTTTTTCTGGCAAATCTGAGGCACCATAATAGAAGGGAAAACAATTAGTTAAGGGCACCAAGTCACTCTTGCCAAAGGAGGGGAAAAAAAAAGGTGACGTTCTGCAGCAAGTGTACTCACCAAATGAAACAACAGCGAATTGAAGAGCAGTAAATAGTTTTTTTTTCTCTTTTGTGCGTGTGTGTATGGTGGGAAGCTTAAGGTACCTGGATGCATGAAGAGAGAACAATTAGTAAAGGTCGCTCGCAATTAATTTTCGAAAAAAAGGATCGCTACTAATATTGCCAAAGGAAGGACACAAGGTACGTTTCCGCAACAAATTTACTCACCAAACGAAGTAAAATAAACGTGAAGTGACGAGCAGCAGTTATATTTTTTTGTTTTTGTTTTTTATTTTTTTTATTTTTTCCTTGTGTGTGCGCACGGGGGAGCCCGTGGTACCTGTATGCAGAAAAAAAAACAATAACGGTTAGATGCAGGAAGAGAGAGAGAGAGAGAGAGAGAGAGAGAGACATTAGTAGAGGTCACTAGCAATATTGATTCGAATTACTGTCGCTGCAAGTGTACTCACAAAGCGGAAAAAGGAGCGAGGTGATGGATCAGTGAACAGTGCTATTATACAAACACAGTTGCCGTTGCCTGTGCTGCCGCGAGCTGCTCGAGAGACGATTCCAAGCAAAGCAAGAAGCGGCAAGCCGGGATCTATCAGGCGGCTTGCGCGAGCGACGGCGAGGTGTCGCTTGAGGCGCCTTCCAAAGAATCGCCCTTTTCCTTTCGCGTGGGCGCAACGTGCTGCAGAGGCTATTCCTTTGCATCAGCTGATTGCGGAATGGAAAGCACCACCACATGGAATCAGGCTTTAAACTGGCTTGTGCTAAGGGCTTTTGTGTGGACCAAGAACCAAAGGCAGATAATAGATGAAGCTTCCATCACAGTACTGTCCGTAGCGCCCTCTTTTAATTAGGTGTGTCGCAGCGGAGCGCAGCCCAGGTATTCCTTGCCTCTGCTTTGGTTTCAGCATCTGCATGTTCTTCGCGCGGCGCGATGGCTATGACAAAACCTGAACCCCGACGGGGGACGTACGTAAAGCATCGATGCGACGCGCGAAGCAAGAGTCTTATCGTATCACTGTACGAAATTGATTGAGCAAACGTTTATCTTTAGGTGTGATATATCTCCAAGCTCTTTGCATCATATTATCTGTGATTGGGTCATTGTACAAGTTTTCTGGCCTGCAGGGAGTGCATTCGTTTGACGAGAAAGCACGCTCAATCCAGGTGGATACATTCTGCAACATGGCGGACCTGTCGGATACAGATCATTGGAATTAGGGGCGCCGGTGGGTGCATTGCGGCTCCGAAGAGCACATCGGCACATGACTAGGGCTGAGAGAAATCTTTAAGGGCGGGAGATGCTAGTATTTGGGTTGGGAACTTGTCGCCACTGGGCCTCCGTTTGGTAAGCCCGGGATTGGCGAGTAACGAAGCTCGGTCCACTCCACGAGGAGATACAGACACGCGGGTGGGCCGGAAAACTCGTTGCGGGCCCAACTGTCCCGATGCAGGCCGAACGATGGGGAAATCCACCAACTCCACCACAGGCCGGGAACGCCGAATACGTCGCTCTCGCTCTCATTCTTCCCTCGCAATCTCGCGGAGTCGCAGGAGAGAGAGAAAGGGCGGCGACGCCCTCCTGACGGCATCGGCTACTCCCTGCCCTTCTCCGGAAGGACGGACGGCGGTGGCTACCCACCCTTTTCCGTCGAACACAGTTGCGGTCCTTCCTCCTCCTCCTTCTCCCTCTTCCGTCGAACACAGTTTCGATTCACATCTGCTATATTATTTGATTACCCTCTTCCCCCGTCTGTATTGGAAGGGGAATTTTCATCTCACGTAGGAGAAGGGGATCTCTCTGCTGGCGTTGGGTAGGGCGGCTGCCCTACCTCGCCTTATTGCTCGGTCCGCTTCTGTCAATCTGGATGATGATGTTGCTCGCTGCATTGCGTTGCTTTTTTACAAAAAACATATGATGATTGACTACAAATTAACTTTAACGCTGTATCCTTTTCATCCTCAGATTTAACTTCAAAGGTTGAACAAAGCTAGCAAAGATGTCATCAGAAGGGAATAAAGATATATCTACCGAAGATGTCTCCATGGAGCAATCATCAACGGCTGGAGCAAAACGCAAGCGTGGTCGCCCAAGGAAATATGAGTGCCCTTCATATGAACTGCCACAGAGGGCACAACCCATTCAAAGTGTCTCACCTATTCCGAGGACGCAGGGTAGCTCACATGTCCGACAGGATGGGGTTCAAGCTAGCCATATATCAGGCGACAGTGTTGGACCAACGTTTCAGGTGTTGATTGCACAACAAACCCAAGGTAATTGATCTGGGCGATCTAGAAATTCTGCTGATCTGGTAAAAACTTCTGACAACCAAATTATTTCAGGCAAGGATGGCATTCTTGGCGAGCGTTTCGTCGGCAAGATGACAAATAAATTTCCTGGTTTTTGCCTCATTACGGTAAAATTGAAGGACAATCAGATGCTCAAAGGTTGGGTTCCAGATCAAAACAGTCTCAATCGAATAATACCCAAAGATGATCTTGCCCCAGAGCTCCCAACGCTTCAACCAAGTAAAGTTCAACGGCAAGCATCTGCAATACCTAGACAAGCAGCTCCTCCGGGACCAATCCACTTGGATGATGTTACGCTTGCAAATCCTCTGCAGATGAGGAGACCTGTTGATAAAATTATTGCTAAGCATGCCATTCCTCTCACTGCAAGGCCTTACATGGGCCCTGGTGCTGTTGCAGCAGTACCTGTTTCAGTTTCACCCAGCAATGTTGAAACGGTGACCGTGCTCAAGCAGGATAGTGAATGCATGATATCACAATCACCAGTCGCTGCAGTGACCATTACATCTGTTCGACCTATTTCCGCATCAGCCAAGCAAATAGCTAATCAAAATGATTCTCAGAAAGATTCTGAATCTTCAAATGGAGCCAAGGGTTCATCAGGTACGCTTTGCTTGTTTGGATGTCCCACTGAGTTCCAAATCAGCTGATACATTGGCTTGAAACCTCAAAATGGTTTGCCCTGCGGGCAAGTTAAGAAAGCTGTCAATCTTGTCTTACATGGTTCCCAGGAAGCGTCGTTTCCCATCTAATGCTCCAAACTTTGTCTTTTGTAGTGAAAGCTGAGAAATTGAGTGCTGCTCTTGTGGATGTAGCAGCCAAGGATTGTGCTGGTCAAAATCTAATTTATTTGTTATCCTTATTAGTGAAACAAATTTTACTCTGGTTCGAAAGAGAGGTCAACTAACATAGTATGTTTGCTTCCTTATCTTTTTTTCCCCCCCTTTTAGTTGCCATAAGGGAAGCACATCTGCATAATGCTCAAGGAACTGATGAGGTTGGGGAATCTTCTGGTAAGATCTAAAATTATAGGCTTGAAAAATAGATGGGTTGATGCATGTAGTTTAAGTAATTATCTCCTGGTGTGCGAAAATCAGCATGTTAATACAACTCTAAACGGTGATATCAAGATAGCATTAAATGATTTAATTTTGTACTGCTCATTCCACATTTTCTATTGAGAAAGAATATTAAGCAGGGGTTTCTTCAGGCACTACAGATCAGCCAAATTCTGCAAGTTGTGACCACCAGATTTCCAAGGAATCATCAGGTGATATATGATCATTATATTTCACACACTTAAGATTGACTATTGTCTAATGCATTGGGTACGAGTATTTAGAAATCACGGGGGAAAAAACTGGTCTGCTGAAGACACAAAACTGTTAACAAGAAGGGAGTTGATGACTCAAAGTCAGGTGCTCCAGGCAGCCTCCACCTGTGTATAATGACTTATTGGCACGGCACCTTGGATTGTATTTGAAATTCTGAATTCTAATCATATTATAAAGTATTGTTATCCAAGAATACATTGTGTATAGAATAATGTGATGAACAATATCATAGATTGTTTATGCTGCTAAATAATATAGTGTTGTAAAAAAATTATTTACTGCAAGAGCTAACAGAATGCAGTGCTTAAATTTGTTATTCCAGATGCCGTTTGGACTGTGCATGATGAACACAAGATCAAGGATGACAGCAAATGAAATCAAGAAGCACAATGTGGAGCCTGTTGTTTGGTGAAAGCTTGCTAGATCCTCATAGTGGGATGTCCAGTCACTCCAGTCGGAGTCTTAGCGCATAGCTTAGGCTCCTATCAGTGCATTCTTGTTTTATGCCGTATAGCAACATTCAACTAGCACTGTTACAGGCAGAATTGTGAACAGAAAAAAAAAATACATACTTGAGTACTCTGGATCTTGTAATATATCTGAATTTTTCCATTTTTATTGTACTCTGGATCTTGTAATATGGTTTGTAAGATCTATTGGATGTATCAGAAGGGGAAAAGAACGGCAACATTTATCTCACCTGCTATTACTTTGTTTGGTAATGTGCTAGCAACAAATGTGCAGAACCTTGAAAAAGGTTTAACTCAAAATGTTTTGCAATGTCGTTGCTTTATTTTATTTTATTTTTTTACCCCTGCTGTCGTGCAGGTGGACTGTGCAGATGGCAACGTTTATTTACCGAACATAAATATTACTTAATTCTTGAAAGAATAAAACTAATTGGCGGTAAAGTCAAAAGATCATCTAATAAGCAGATGCGACTTCATATCAACGTCAGTAAATGGTCCAAAATTACAACAATATATGAAAGTCCACTACTTTCAACTTTTTACAATGTCATGTTGTACATAATGCTATTGGAAGAAGAAAAAGGTATCAATAAGGCAAAACAAAGAATTGCTGCTCTCCTCTCTGTTACCAAGTATTCTCATGGAATCCAAGAATATTTCTGAAATCCACACCAAGCATGAAGAATGGCAAAAGTTGTTGCAAAGCGCTTCCAACTAAAATACGGACGCAGACCAGCAACTGACAAGTGAATGAACAAAATAGGCAAAATTGTGCGTCCTTTTAGACGTATACCCCCAAAGCAAAGGGGTAAACATGATTTTTCCAACAAAAGTAGATGTCACATTGGTATGACATGTTTACATGTATTTTCCTGGAACCATGCTGCTTGCAGCAGGAACCATGATGGGATGAATGGCCTGGAATGGCTGCACGAGTGGTGCAGGGCTTGGTACAACAAATGGCACGTTCCCAGTTGCCATGACTGGAGGGGCCATGTACACTGGCCTATTACCTGGAAATAATATTGTTGTAGGTAATTGCAGTGGTTAGTTTATTAAAAAAGAGAGAATATTCTAAAAAACCTATAGTGCAATACTGCAACATCATTCCTACAACCATGTCATGGGTTTGTTACCTTGAAACTTCGCTTGATATGTGTTCATCAATACAGGGCGAGACCAAACTTGGGAGATAACAGGTGCTCCGTACATTGCATCCTTCAGGATAAATCAGAAAAAATATGAGCCAAGAGAAGGAAAGGCAAAATATATCACTTTACATTTGCATTAATGTCATTTCTATGCCATATGTTCTGGCCATTGGCAGAGACTACTAAAAGGTACTGACAGGTTCATGGATCAAGCTTATAGAAAACAATTATACCAATACACATAAAAAATTCATTCCAGTTAACTATGGAGCTTTATCTGGCAAATGAGAGTCTGTGCAGCATCAAGGTAGCCAACAAAGATCCATCACATGTGAATAAGGCTCACATGTATTGAAGTGTGACACTAAAAATACTTTACCATGGGCCATGGTTTAGATACACAAAAAATTACTGTTAATCAAGAAAAAAGAAATTATGTGCATCACCCCCTAGGCTTTTTCACTCCTGTAGTTATTTACTTGAGCCTTTAATACAATTAATGATGAGTAAGAATGCTTCATTCACCTGAGAAACTGGGTGAACATAAACAACAGGACTGAACTTCCCAGCCACCACCTATCATGACATAAGACAAAAATAACTTGATTTGTCAGGCGTACAAATGAATACAAGTATGCATATATGAACATCTTTAAAGTAAAAAATGACATGCAGATAAACATGTTTGTTTGAGATAAGCAAGGTAGCATTATCTTACAGGCTGAGGACTAGGAGCGGCATAGGTTGCTCCCACCTGCACAGGATGGTATGGTGTACCAACTTTAGCAGGATCTAGCCTGGCTGTATTATGCCCCACAATCTATCATGCAGAATAGCAGGTTGTATCAGAAGAATGATTTTGTTAGAAATAAGCAAATTGGAGCAAGGAAGCATGATATCAAGTTTAGGGGTATTTGCCTATGCTTGCAACATAAGGACAATAACAAAACATAATAGATTATAAGTTAATGGAGTATTCAGATATATAAAAAATGCATTAGCATTTAAACTAGTATTTAGTTTGAAAAAAAAAAAGCATGTTGGTGATGGTGGTGGTAGTGTCTAGTTTGGAATAAAAGCATGTTGTATTTCCTTGCATCAAAGCTGATGTCTGAAGCATAGTGACAAAAGTCCAGTTAATAAGTCTGATTATTTATCTAACACAACTGTAAAGTTTAATAGATTGTGATGACTAATGTATCGCATAGTCATCTACAATTAACCAAACAGGGAAGTCCACAAGTGCAAATACAGAGCAAATAATGATTTAGTAGACATGCACAGCGTATTACCAACTTCAAAGCACATGCTGCATCACAAATTAACATACTGCACGGTTTTTCCCTTTTACCAAAGAACAATACATCGAAGGTAAAAAAGTATAGAAACAACCAAGAGAAGATAAGAATACATAGAAGTACTTACTGATTGAACATATTGAGGTGAAATGCCACAATTTGCATGAGACAGGTTATTACAATGAAACTTGCTGGTTAGAGATGAACTACCCAACATAGATTTTGACTCAACTGCAGGTATTCCCATTGGAACTTCAGTGGTAGAGTGTGACATGTAGTTTGAGTTAACAGGGGATGCAACTGCTAGTACTTGTCTCGAACTTGTAAAAGATGGAGAGAAAACCCTTGCGGAAGGATTGAGTTTAAATTCCTGAAATTAAATAAATAAATGGTAATCAGTTTCTCAATTAGCATCTCTCTATCAATAAGAAAGAAGAAAAATTCATAAAATGGTTGACATAATCAGCAACTATGTATAGTTAAAAACCCATAAGGATGATAAAATAAAATATAAAATCAGTATGTAGTACATTCTATGTCAAAAATCAGGTCGCTATAGATAATTTTCACAAGTCAACATATTAAAGGTCACCTTGGCAGCTGTTCTGCTTGATGTGACAATTTTCGTGGCAGAATTACTGGCTCCTTGAGAGCTTTTAACATCTGATGTCACCATTGGTGCAGCTATACCATCGACTTTAGGCCCAACAATTGTAGAACTGGAAACACCGTGTGTGGAGAAACATGGCCCCACATGTCCAGTAGAAGAATTACCACTCACAGCATCACTGTACACTGAGAAATTGGGCAGGCTCAGTTGGAGGAAGATGAGGGTGAACATTTTATGTCAGTACATGCTAAAAAAGAGGGTTCATACTTTGAGCATTTTTCCCAATGCAGGTGTCACTCTCCTGGCCTGTTGTGTTGCCCTGCTGAACCTGTCTGTTATAGAAATATAAGGATGAGTGGAAAAGAAGAAACATTTTGAAATCCTGCTTTCAAACCAGCATCATGCTAGCAGGAAATGGAGAGTTAAAGAAAAGGTCACTTTCTCACAGGAATGGGAGCAAGTACGACGCATAAATGCAATATAAAATGTAATATGTAAGAAACAAAACAAAGCAGTACGCACTAGTTTGAATCAAGAACATACTTCAGCAGAGATATATTTTGAGATTCAGGCGGTTTCATGCTGCTTGAATGTGAAACTTGAGGCTGCAAGGATCCACTTTCAGCCACCACATTGAACTCAGGAGCTGTACAAGGACCTTTAATGGGAAGTGAAAGATCCTGGAGAAAAAAGGAACGGATATCATCAAAGCTGAGGATAAGATAGTCCTCATAACAGAATTGAATTAACCCTACCTTTGCGATCACTTGAACGAGATCATCTGGTTGAACAACAAGAGTATCCACAAATGCTCCCATTGGTAGACTAGCATGTCCTTTCCCATTAGCTACCTTCCTTGCCTTTTTCAGCACAACACCTACTCAACATAAAATTATCAATGAATTGCAATGATTCCCCACAGGAAATCAGATATCTATTTTACCACGTCATGAAAAAAGGTACAGGATACAAGAATAAAAACATGTTGGCTATACAACCATGAACACCCCCCCCNCCCCCCCCCCCCCCCCCACCCTCCTCCGCCTTCCCCAGCCACCCTCTGAAACAAACTCAAGATGGATCTCAATTCTCCTCTGGAATCTATATACATAGTTCAATCAAGCTTTCGTGTTCCATGACCTCCATTCATAACGTACTCTTCGATCAAAATGGTGAAATGACAAAGATCTTGCAGCTATGAGTCATGCAAAGGGGGCATCAGGAAAAAGGAGCCAAAACCAATGATCTTCACAAGACCGCCTCCAAATCCATGTCAATCTAACATCGCGCAACCTAAAAGAGGCCAAAAGCACCCATCCAACAAGCGGATCAAACATAAAAGTAAAAAAAAAAAAAAAGGAGCAAGAACAAGCCTCGCCGCATCCATCATTTCACCCCACCCACTGTTGGATCACGTCCCGAACGCCATTCCCGTGATCTCCGAACTCCACTTGGACTCCCGAACGGAAAGACCAGAGGGCCGCAATTCGTCAAGCGAAAGAGCGTGAGGGGAAGACGGAGAGGAGCGCCTCACCGTATCCGTTGTCGACGCAGGCGGTGTGGAGGACGCCGGCGTAGGCGGATCCGTCGCGGACCTGCACCTCGACGGGCAGGCCTACCATACAGACCGTCGCCAGCAGCAGCGCCTCGCCGAGGGAGGGCGCCGCAGCCTTGGGCGGCGAGGATGGCGGCGGCGGCTTCGCCTTCCTGGGGCGGGCCATGGGCAAGGAGGTGAGAGACGAGCCAAAAAAGGCAACGGAAGGAAGACCAGGGGCGTGGCTGGCCGTGTCAGTCCCGGTCCGGAGGTGGTAATGCACTGCAAGCTGTGGCGCTTTTGTTCGCACAGATTTTGATTGATCGGCGTGAATCTTGAAGCAAGACGAATCGCGACCCTCTGGTGGAGTATGGATTTGAGTAGTTAAGCATGAATATTTCTTTTGTTAGCTCCTCCTCCCTCCATAAATATAAATATTGTTAGGTATAATTAAATTCAAACAGTTTGAACTTATCATCAATACAGGGAAACTAATATTATTTGATCAAGTAATTAATATTGTTAAATTCATTATAAAATAAACTATCATAATAAATAACTATTTTACTAAGATATTTACTTATATTTATAGATCAAACCAGAAATACTACATACTCACTCCGTTTCAAAATAAATGTGGTTTTATATTTCCAAACATTTGACCATTCTGTCTTAATTTTATTGTGAAATAATTTATTATTAAAAATATTTTAAACTTGACTTATTTATTTTTGTATTTTCGTAAATTTTTTGAATAAAACAAATGATCAAACAATAATTTTTAAAAGTCAAAAACATCACTTGAGACGGAGGGACTAATAGGAGTATACCTGGACAAAGTAACACTCCACGTTCGGATCCGTAAGGAAACAATTTTCTTGCACCGCCAAGCGTAATAACTCAACAAATGTCGTGCGTGGAGGCGTAGGTGTGTGAATGTGTGGTATTATGAGTGCATGTGTGAATGCAAACGAACAAATACTACAACTATACTCAGTAAGAGATGATTCAAAAAAAAATGCCGTGAGGATTAACAAATTGCTTGATATCATGCAAGCCCACGAGAACCACCAGGTAACATAAGAACAAAAATCAGTTGCCCTAGAGATCAAGAAAGAATCCAACACTATGAATAATTACCGGATAATGGCATCAGAACAAACAGTAAACTAGATCACATAATAATAATATATAGGGAAAAAATATATAAGTACACAAAATATATAGCAATAACAGTATATAGAAACACTTAACAATATCAATAACAAGATAAGAGAAGCAAATAACAAATGCCCTCCAGAAAAGTCTGATGGACCACTGTCAGGAACAACCTGTTCATCGCCATACAAAGTGCATAGACGAAACATTGACATAGGTACTCAAATTAAGAAGACTTGCAAAACCATCTCTATTGACAGGAGCTACAATACAGCATAACAATGCCTTGAAATAACTTATAATGACTCTAGACAACCATGATGAAACAGGCTTCACTGGAATAAACAAAACAAGGCAGCAACATTAGATTCATTGTCAACCGCAGGAATGTCACGGCAAAGATTATTAGAAATGCCTTTAGCTGGTTATGAACTTCACCTGTTGTTGTGGCTGCTGAGCAACTGGCGGTTGTTGGTAATTGGAATAACCAGCATAACCACCATAACCATACATGTTAGGATCCTGAGGTTGTGCATATCCAGCGCCATAAGCCTCATAACCTTGCCCATAGCCACCATAGTAACCACCAGCACCCGCGCCAGCACCCCATTGGTTGGCTTCCTGCTGAGGCTGAGTTCACATAAGACACTGTTAAACTTCAGCACCAGCATGACAGGAAAGAACATTGGTATGCAGGACTAACCTGAGCCTGTTTGTTTGAAAGGCTCCGACCCCATGAAAGCCGAACATTCTGACCACCAATCAAGGTCCCTTGCAGCAGCTGCAGTGCTTGCTCGGCAGAAGGTCTGAGCATGCAGTGTCAGAACAAGTAGCACGAAAATAAGTTACATATACCTACAAAAGAAACTAAAAGATAGGACGAACCTGGTAGCAAACTGAACAAAACCACAACGCTTCCCAACTGGTATCTTAACATGGACCACTTCACCGTAAGGAGCAAAATATTGTTTCAGGACATCTTCGGTAACGTTTGGGTCAAGACCACCAACAAATATCTGAATGCAGCCACAGACAGTTAATAACAGACTGAAAGCCGAATAACTATAGTGCAGAAATTAGAATTAAGAACGCACAGTGGTATTGTTAGGATCATTCTCAGACTGAGCTCCTTGAGCATTTGGTACTGTAAATGAAAGAAAAAAAGTGAAGGAAATGTATTGTAAGATATGAAGAATATCAAAGGCTAAAAATGAATGATATCATGCAAAAGCCTCTTGTCACTGAAGTTGTTGGATTCACACAGATTTTTTTTTCTTTTTTTTCTTTTTGCTATTGGATTTACACAGATTCGGTGGTGCCATTTATAAATATATGCATATGAATGCATCACAGAACATAATTTAGGAAGAAAGTATCATAGAAGAAAACTAAAGTTTAGGCAGAAAACAGGAACATGGTCATGAAAGAACCGTAGAATGAAATCAAGTAGATATGGATGCTGCATATTATTCAACAGGCCAAACAAAAGATACACAGTCAAATAGACTCCACAAGCAAATTGGCAATATGTACAGAAAGAATTTAGCAGTCCGCAATTGCAAAAGATGCTTTCAACAGCACAATGCAAATGACCTCAAAACAAGATTGAACCTACAGCATACTTACAATCTCAAATCTAATCACCGATATCATATCTAAAACTAGCAGACTTAGAAATGCAGGTAGAGAACAAACACGTGCACAAATATTAACAAATCCAAGTTGAAACACGATTACTAAGCAAAAGACATCAAAGTGTAAACACTTGCACGAATAATAAAAGGGTCAGGAGCAGGGTCCGGGGAAGGGTCTGACAGCTTTGGGTACCTGTGTACATTCCCCATCAAGCATGGGTCACAAAACTTTGTATCTAATTGAAAATATAAACCAAATGTATACAGCGGCAAAATAGATAAACTAACAAGGGAAAAATGATAAAGCTGAAACCAAAGGAAGCCAAGTTTGAATTTTGGACATAAATAATTTACACTGACCTAAACGGATCCATGCATTAAACAATAAATGCATCATAGCTCAGGTCAGTTCCAAGGATGAGCTCGTTGGCATCCTGCTTCCAGATAACATGAGTTCCATGAGTCTACTACTGGTCTAGGCCATTAAACATCCAAATTCACAGGGAACGTTTGCTCGGGATAATAATTTCTGGCAGAAAAGAGATTGACACCTAGCCCTAACTTCTAACTGAACACAAGATAAAACAACCAGAATGAAAAATATGAACATCAAGTGCAGCAGTCAGCAAAGCTATCCAAAGAAATATATATAACATTCATAAATGTGCCAAACAATTATTGGTGGACATAATTTTTGCCATGCTTACCTCTCTCTTGAACTCCTGTTGTTTTCTTGCTTGCTGCAGGACCAATACGCATAGGCCTGGATGAACAAAGCATTCCATTCATTTCAGTCATTGCACGGGCTTGCTCTGTAGGATCACCAAATTTCACAAATCCATAACCCTTCGAACGCATTGTCAATTTGTCAGTTACAACTTTTGCACCCTTCACAGAAGGATAATGGAGCCTGAATGTCTCTTGTAGTAAGTAGTCAGTAACATCTGCAGCCAAATCCCCAACAAAAATGGTGTAGTCTGGGCTATCATCACGCTTTTCACCGGCACTGGCCCAGTTCAGCCGATATGTCAATTCAACATTGGGCATCATTTGTCCATTGTATGTCTGAAGTACTCGCTCAGCAGCTGCATGGCTTGAGAACTCAACGAAACCATAGCCCTGAATCTGTCCTGATTGCTTGTCACGGATAAGCTTCACAGATTGGACCTAAATTAATGCAAACATAAGTAAATGTCAGAAATATGATTAGATGTGTACTATCAACTATTAATATCAGGACATATTCAGTTTCAACCTGCGAAATAGAGATAGAAACGCCAATTGTAAATAAAAAAAAAGACACAGTCACAGAAACTGAAATGTCACATGGTATCCATATGCTAAATCCTCCGAATAACTACGAAAGCAGGAGATAAGAGCGGCAGCAAAGCGCACACCCCTTGTTCCCAGAATCGCGAGCAGCAAAACGTAACATCAGGTCAGGGTGTATACCTCCCCGGTGGCCGCGAAGCAGCTATAGATGTAGTTCTCGTCCATCCAGTACTGCAGGTCCCCGATCCAGAGCGTCCTCATCTCGTCCGTCGCCGCCGGTGCGGCGGCTGGCGCCGGAGCCTGCGGTGCAGCTGCGTAGTACGGATTCTGGGGCGGAGCCTGCCCGTAGTTCGCCTGAGGGGGAGGCTGTCCCCACATCGCCGGCGGCTGCGGCGGCGGTGCGCCGTACTGCTGCTGCATCGGAGGGGGGATCCCGCCCCACTGCGGAGGTTGCCCGCCCGCGGGCTGCGGGGGCGGCGCCATGCCGGGCTGCGGCTGCGGCGGCGGTGGCTGCTGCATCATGGCGTATGGCGAGAGGCCCAAACCCTAGGCGAGGCTCGAGAGAGGGAGGAAGAGCGGACGAGGAAGACGGGGAGACGGGCTGCGAGAATGCTACGGAGGGGTTGAGATTACGGCAACATGTGGGCCGCGGGCCGTGGGCCTGGTCCACTTTGTTACTTCTGATCTACGACTCTTTTTTTTCAGATTTTCATCATTTTTGCGGGTTGATAATGAGAATTCCGACGCACTTCGAGAGTTTTCTGATTTCTCAAACTTTAAAACCACCCAAATTTTAGAAATTTTAAAAGCCAACCCCCAAAAGTGATAAAAAAAACTCTGTACAACAGCTTTTCACGGTGATATATTCATCGTTTTTCAGACCTGAAGATGTGTCAGTTTGTCTGCAACTGCACTGATAAACAGAGGTTCCAAACTATACTAAGGCCACCTTTGGAATGCAAAAAATTCACAAGAGTTTTATAGAAATTTCAAAGAAATCTGTTTGATTTCACAAAGAAATATGTAAGATTCAATTTTTTTTTTCTGTAATCAAAGAGGCCGGACAACAGTTTGAGTAAAAGGAGATAGAGGTACGAGACTGCAGCATGGAGAGGTAGTATCCAACTAACGAACCTCAGCATTTTCGCAGCTGATTTATGTGTCTCACTATCGGTGTCTATCCTGACAGGGACACTGTTATTCTGTGGTTTCAGATTAACAGTGCCACCGAATCATTCAGTGATGCAATAGGTATTACTGCCAGGAGTATCATTTACTTGAACTAGGCTCGAAGATGAAAAGATTACTAATTTTCACTGCTAATTACTGCCATTACTCTTCAACAGAGGCATTACTGTAAAGAAAAAGGATGTTATGATACTGTACAAGACTCTAGAGGACTGTAACTAAATTCAGTACCAATGTCTGGGCATGGCACGATTGGCCATCAACACGGAATGCCACATCGGTGCCTTACCCATCCTTCAGCATGGATCTACAACACTCCCTACCATATCGTGCTTGCGTCTTCTGTATGAGGATCTAGATCTTCAAGGAGAGTCACCACGCACCACCTGACACCGAAGCACACATCCATGACGGTCCCAACAATCATGCTTCTGCCTTTATGTATAAGAAGATGTATATAAGAAGATGCTATACTACCCCCCACATAAATTTTCTTAGAATTTTATTAGCACACAAATTGGCCAAGCAATATGAGTTGCATGCAATGAGTACACCTGCAAATGATAGAAAAAGAAGTTTAGATGATAGTACAATATCGGCTACATACTTTCAATTCAGATTACTCATTCCTGATTGCATTGGCAGCAGCAACCTTGTCCAAAATATCCTTCATAATTGAAGGATAGCTCGCGGCGAGGTGTTTGAACTCATCAGTCCCCATGACCACGCCAAGAACATCACGCGACGCTATAAACCCGAGGCAAGCATCTTTGAGCTGCGCGCAGTGGTGCTGCTCCGCTAAAGCCAGGACGGCGGCAACTGTTTCCACGTCCAAGTCCTCGCACAACCTCGCCTCGCACATCAGCCTCAGCCTGTCGAGCCCATACCGATCAGCTGCGACGAGCAAGTGCTGCATCGTTGCGTTCTCATCTCCGTCGCCGTCGTCCGGCAACGAGTCCGTGTAGATGAAGTGGAGGAGCGCCTCGAATACGGCGGGCTCCATGTCGATGATCTCGATGCAGCCTGCACCCTTCTTCATCTCGCCGAAGAGCTCTGCTCTGAAGACGTCGGATCGTGCGGCGAGCACGGATCTGTGGGCAGGGAATAGCTGCCCAACCACGCTGAACGTCACGTCCTTGCCGTCCCCGTGCTTCAACATGTCGCCGAGATCTTGGTGCAGCTTTGACTGTGGAACGGCGATGGTTCTTGCGTCTTCTGTGTGAGAATCGTCTAGAACAGTCAGGACACACCTGATTGTAAAGCCGTCAATATTGGAAGCCAACAATTCTTTTTGTAGCTTGGATTTCTTGATAAATTCATGCCAGCCCCAGTTGTTACCTGGTAGATTAAAGGTACATTGTGTTTCGCTTTTCAACACTTGATCATCACCTTTGCCTAACAAACAACGTAAACTAAACGTCACCCTCGGATCCGCTGCGCCTTTAAGAAAATACAAGAACACCGACACATGATCTTTGTTCTCCGTCTTTGAACCCTCAGGGTAGAGTCTGATATTCCATTCGCGGTCGCCGACGGCGAAGGTGCTGGAGCTGACGGACTTGCCGGTGCCCATGCCGTCGAGCAGCGAGAAATTGACCACCTCGAAATCGTGCGTGGCGGTGATACTCCCCGCCACGCACCTCGACGACGTCTCGAGCCTCTTGGCTGGATACTCGCCTTGGTTAACGGCAGCGATCGACATGCCGGCCATGGAGAAGGAAAAGTGGAGGCGGGAGGCGCAGAGGATTGTCAAGATATATGGTTGGTTTCCTTGTGTATAAGATCGTATCAGGAAAGTAGATCACGGATGGTTCTTACAGGAAATATTTGTTGTATGCAGATAGAAAGACATCAACCGTGATTATCTCCAGATTTTTTTTTGAAAATTGATTATATCTCCTGATTGATCAACCGTGATTATCTCCTGGTTGTCGCTGCCCTATATAAACGCTTCGGCCGTTGCACCGGTTCACATGGAAGCCGAATGAAGCGCCATCATCGATGTTCAGCTTCTCGGTTCTCCAAGTTCACGAAGGGAGTAGAAATTTGGGAGCAGGCTCATCGTTAACCAGCCTGGTCGTCACGAAGACACGAAGTCGTGCTCGTGCGTCATGGTTTTCCTCATTCACGGCGCGAATCTGTTTGGACCTGGCTGACCTTCGGCCAGAGTTCCAGACCTGAAATTTGGGAGAATGACCAGATTCCGGGCCGTCTGGGCTCTATTTTCTTGGCACTTCCCTTCCCGTGTCCAACTCATGGCGCGGCTGGTGCCTGTTTCAGGGAAGGAGCGTGGAAATCAGAAAGCGATGATGATGTCCACTAGTAGATGGATAGAACACGATGGAGACCGGCCAGTCCAATCCAATGGGCTGAGTCCGATAACGCGTATCCAAAGTCTGCACGTCAGACCACAAGTTCACAATCACGCCGCATATCCCTCTCTTCTCTCGCTGAAAATTTAGGAGTATAGGTTTGAGGTTCCGTATGATTGTCCATATCACATAGCAGCATGTGACTGCTGATATCCTGAAATTTTCCATTCGATGAGGTTTACAAGTTCAAACTACTACAACTACAGCTGTCAGCTGAAATTTGCCTTTATTTGAGTTCAGATAGTAGGCATCCTGCATATCAGAAACTGATTTTCTATCAGATAATGCAAGCCTCGTCTCCAGCTTTCGGAAACCTAGTGAAGAAAAATTCAGAATGGATAATCAGACAAACTATCATGGGCGTAAGGCAGACGGCATCAAGTGCAAGTTGTAATTTTAAACACAGTGTAATGAGATGATCACATCCTAGATGTTTTAGCATCTAGCAAAGTCTTCTGTTTACTCTTTCTGAGGACAACCATAGATTAGATTCGACAACATCGAATCACCAAAATGGTTGTCCTATAAAGATAAACTGTACTGTGAAATGTCTATGAACGAATGCCCTCTTGCGCGCATTTCCTTAAAAAACAGAGCAATTTTGGGGACAAGTGGTTCGAGTTTCTACATGCCTTTTTGATCCTCCGACGACACATGAAAAGGGTCAATTATTGCCCATTTCTAGAACCCAGATACACCACATGCTCGCCGTTTATCGCGTTATGACAGTCAATGAAGATTGAAACTGAAAGCTGAAACTTTTATTCAAAGGTCTAAAAAGCCGAAATTGAATTGCTCAGATTCATCATGTATTGTGACATATGACCAGAACATTTCAATTCCGCCCAACTCAGTGATCAAAGTGTAAGTCGATGTCCAACTCGTCTCAACTTCAAAAGGTATGACACGTTCCACTCAAGCTAGCACTTGTATGAGTGGACTAGCATGGGCCCGCAAATCATAGCGTATAGAAAATTGATACGACTGAAACAGCGCTAGGAGCTCAAATCGTGCTAGCATTACGAAACAGCTCCTAAAATTAGAGCTTCATAAGGTAAGAATATTTAGAGAGAGAGACATTGCCCCAGAGATTACCAATGCATCGGCCTGAAAGATACTCTTTTTATTTTTAAATTGTTGTCGTTGTTAATTTGTAACATCAACTTTGATTATTTTTTTATTTAAAAAATTAATTCAAATATATAAAATTAAAGGTGTGATTAAAATAATTTTAATGATAAAATAAATTAAATAAAATATTTGATATTCATTAAGCTTTTTTGAATAAAACAAATGATCAAAGTTGATATTATATTAGATATCAACAGCGATAACAATTTGAGAATGAACGGAGTACGAACTAATCGCAAAGGGATATGTTGCGGTAATTGATAAATGATTGCATCACAGCATACTGTAAAATGGAGTGATTGAACCTGCAGTTTCAGAAAAAAAAGGGAGTCTTTCTCTTCTCAATGCAATCTTCCGAGACAGTTGCTTAAGACTCTTCCCAAAGGCAACAAGAAGTCTTCCACGGTTCCACCATCGCTTGTTGGGGCCGGCCAATAAGTCCATTCTTTGGGCCCCGGCTAGAGAAAGCCAAGACTTCGCCCAGTTGACTCACAATGCCAATTTCCATAAGAGGCATGCACCCACTGGCATCCCTCGCGTCAGTGTTAGAGACCGCCGCCAAAAACAATGTCGGGCACCTGCTACCGCTCTCCCGTGCTCCCCGTCTTAGTCCTGCTGCTACTCGCCGGAGGGTGTAGCGTCCAGCTTGTCGCTGCCGGAGACCGCGACACGCTGCTCGCCATCAAGAAGGAATGGGGAAACCCTCGGCAGCTCGCCTCCTGGGACCCCGCCGTCACCGCCAACCACTGCACATGGAGCGGCGTCACGTGTGACACCGCTGGCGGCAATGTGGGAGGAGTCGTCGTGGAGCTATCCCTCCCGAGCCTGAATCTCAGAGGCTCCGTCCCGGCGTCCGTGCGCGCGCTCAAGTACCTCACATACCTCGACCTCTCGTACAATAAGCTCACCGGCACCTTCCCGGCCACCGCTCTCTACGCCTGCGCGCAACTACGCTTCCTCGACCTCTCGTGGAACCTCTTCTCCGGGCCCCTCCCGACCAGCATCGACAGCCTCTCGGCTGTGATGGAGCACCTTAATCTCACTACCAACTACTTCAGCGGCGAGGTACCGGCGACCGTGGGAAGGCTGCAGGCGCTCAAGTCCCTGCGGCTAGACAACAATAGTTTCACCGGCGTGTACCCGGCGGTGGAGATAAGCGAGCTCAGAAGGCTCGAGATGCTCACACTGGGCAACAATGCGTTCGTGCCGGGGCCCGTGCCCAGGGAGTTCGCAAAGCTAGTTAACCTGACCTCTCTCCAGATATCCAATATGAACCTCACTGGGGAGATTCCGGAGACATTCGCCAACCTCACGGAGCTCACGGTGCTCGCCATGTATTCTAACATCCTCACCGGGTCCATCCCTGCATGGGTACTTCAACACAGGAAGCTTGAGAAGGTCTACCTATTCGACAACGCCCTCTCCGGCGAGCTACCACGCAACGTGACGGCAGTCAACTTGGTTGTTCTCGACCTGTCCTCGAATCTGCTAACAGGAGAGATACCGACGAGCATCGGACTGCTACCGCGGCTCACTTGGATGTGGCTTTCCTCCAATCAGCTATTTGGAGAGCTCCCTCAGGAGCTCGGAAAGCACGCGCCGCTCAACATATTAGATGTGTCAAACAACAACCTCTCTGGCCCACTGCCGGAGACGTTGTGCGACAAGGGAGAGCTCCAGGCCCTCTTTGCCTTCAATAATAGTTTGTCTGGCGTGCTCCCGGCGAACTTAGGGGACTGCTCCATAACGATGGACATGCTTCTCAGCAACAACAGGTTCTCCGGCGACTTCCCGGCCAAGATATGGTCGTTGCCGAACCTACAACATGTGGTCATCGTGGATAATAGCTTCAGTGGCACTCTGCCAGAAGAGATATCATCCAGCATCGAGGTGATTTTTATGGGGGACAACATGTTCTCCGGCTCCATCCCAAAGTCGAGTACAGGGCTGATCCAGTTCCACGCAGAGAATAACCGGTTCAATGGTGAGTTGCCAGTTGATATGAGCAACCTTGCAAATCTTGAACGGCTAGTACTGGCCGGCAACAGGATAACTGGTACGATACCAAAATCGATTGAACTGCTACAAAATCTTATTCAGCTCGACCTGAGGGGCAACCAGATATCCGGTGTGGTGCCGTAGGTTAGCCTTGTGCTTTGATCAGTATTGTCAGTGTTTCGTTCACCGGCATAGTACGAATTTACGTATTCGAAGAGAAATTGGTGCTCGCTTCTCGTCGATGTGGCTTAGTCTACAGAAGACTGAGATTAACTTGGTCCGAGCTACTTACAAAGGTGTAATATACTATGTCCAGAGGTCGAAAAGAGTGGATTGCATTGCTTGATAGAGAGGGGGTTACAATGACGAAAGAGTTCTCGCACGAGCAAGAACTCTAGCATGCGCATGTTGGATGTGTGCCTGTCGTGTATCTTGTCGGTCATGAATTGTGTCACTAAGGGTTTTTGGTGTCTTTTTTATATAGAGGTCGGATCGAAGTTACATGGCTTGAAACTTACGAAATCGGGCGACTCCTTGACGGGTGGGGTCGCAGTCTTTTGAGAAGTTAATTCTCTGACGCCCGTTGGCCCCAGAGCAGCTTGTCAGTATCTTTCGATCGTCTTTTGTTCAGTGCGAGAGGACAAAGAATGCTTTACCGTTTGTTTTACCGTCTGATGCTTCACTTTACCTTCTGTTAGGTTGCTTTGCCATCTGTTGTACGATGTCAGGGATCTCTGTGCATGTCAGAGAGTTGGTCGTTGGGATAGTGCCCAACTATCGGAAGTCGGATGAGTAAGGTGGTTGCCCAGCCCTTCGAGTTGCCAGGTTTTGTCGTCGTGGCACCCCGACCCTCGGATGATCGGGTCGCGTTTTCGAGCGGATCTGACCCTCGGAGGCCAAATGCCATCATCGGGCGACCCCGACCCTCGGGCAGTGGAGTCACGTCTTCGAGACTTGGTGTGATGGAGTCGTTTCTGAACCCGGTTGGGCCTTTGGAGAAATGGGTAATAGATCATAGCTGGGCCTACTTGGGTACATAATTGTGACAAAAAATACTCACGAAGTACTACTTAGTATATAGAAGCAGGCAGTTGAAAGGGCAACACCGCGTCTGTTGTAAGGAAAAGATACTCCCTACTTTAGCAATGCGATGGATTGGCTGCAGCTGAGCTGCCTCTAATAAAGGGTACGCGTGTCCAAACTCTGCATATACGACCACAGGTCCGTAGATTCCTGCATCTCCTGTCAGGAAATCAAGATTAGTATTCAAGCTGACACAGGTTGCCATGCAGTTGTATAAATCAGCAGGAGCATTCAGCTAACGAAAATTGAACGCTTCTCTTTTACAGGAGAAAGCACGATCTGCTGGTCGAACAAAAAGCACGATATGCTGGTCGAACAATGTACTACAAGTGATTGTTCTCAAAAAAAAAAAAAGAAGAGGAAGTACATAGTAAGAGTGATTGATCGTGATCGTGATCGTGCTTTGTTTCAAGATAGTATAGAGGTCTTTCTCCTCTTGATGCGGTGACAGAATTCCAAAGCAGCAGTGATTTCTAACCGCCGTGACAGAATTTCCTCAGACTCTTCCCAAGACGTCTTCCTCCGTCGCTATTGGGCCGGCAAATCAGTCCATTTTTGGGGGGGAAAAAACTTTGACCCGTTGATTAGTTAAAAAAGAAAAACTTTGACCCGTTGACTCGACGGAAACACCCGCTAACACATCGCCTTATTTGCACCACTCGTCAGTCGTATAGACTTTTCCGCCAAAAGACAATGTCTGGAACCTGCCACACCAGCGTCCCGATAAGCGGATTCTTTGAGCCTGCTTCCTCTCTCCCGTGCTCCCCATCTTGGTCCTGCAGCTCCTGCTGCTACTAGCCGGCGGGTGTAGCGTCCAGCTCGCCGTTGCCGGAGACCGTGACACGCTGCTCGCCATCAAAAAGGACTGGGGCAACCCCCAGCAACTCGCGTCCTGGGACCCCACCGCCGCCGCCGATCACTGTAGATGGAGAGGAATTAAGTGCGAAGCCGCCGGCGGCAGCGTGGGAGGAGTCGTCGTGGAGCTGTCCCTCCCGAGCCTGAACCTCAGAGGCTCGGTCCCGGCGTCCGTGTGCGCGCTCAAGAACCTCACCCGCCTCCACATCTCCGACAACAAGCTCTCCGGTGCCTTCCCGGCCAACACTCTCAACGCCTGCACACAACTACGCTTCCTCGACCTCTCATGGAACAACTTGTCAGGCCCCCTCCTGACCAGCATCGACAGCTTCTCGGCTGTGATTCAGCACCTCAATCTCTCTCGCAACTACTTTAGCGGCGAGATACAGGCGAGTGTGGGAAGGCTGCAGGAGGTTAGGGGGTGATTCGCTACTCGTACTGTCGAGTTTGGCTCGTATCTAGCGGGACAGCTAGTTGATTGTAAAGAGACAGGCTGATAGTAGATGATGTTTTATTGTTTGTATGAGTCTGTATAAAATAAAAATAAAATATATATATATTATTTTATAATTTAATTTGTGTAATTATACTTTAATAATTTTTATTTTAACTTTATAATTTTTAATTTATTTTAATATATACTAATATATTTTAAAATAAATTAATTATTTACTAATACTATTATTAATCAGATATACGGAAGCCTGGCTCGGATTCTATTTCTTCACAGCCAAGCGCGCATGCGCTGCGTGCACGCCTCGAGACAGGCCCGACAGCCGTTGCAGCCAACCAAACTCGTCGCGCCTGCTTGCAGTTAGCCTGGCTGGCTCGTGGCCAGGCATCCAATCACCCCCTTAAGTCCCTGCAGCTGGACAACAACCGTTTCACTGGCGCGTACCCGGTGGCTGAGATAAGCGAGCTCGCTGGGCTCGAAGTGTTTGATCTGGCCGCCAACAATTTAACACCCGGGCCCGTGCCTCGAGAGTTTGTGAAGCTTAGCAACCTGACCACTCTCTCGATGCCCGAAACGAACCTCATCGGTGAGATTCCGGAGACGTTCGCCAACCTCACACAGCTCACGGTGCTCGCCATGAGTTCTAACATGCTCACGGGGTCCATCCCGGAATGGGTATTGCAGCACGGGAAGCTTGAGGAGGTTGACCTATCTTCCAACGCCCTCTCTGCCGAGCTGACTCACATTGTGAGAGCGGTCAGCTTAATTTCCCTGGGAGTGCTTTAATCAGCTCACAGGAGAGATACCGGAACGCTTCCGCAGCCTCAAGAACCTCGAGTACATGTGTCTGAGCAAGAATCGGCTCACCGGTGCAATACCGGCGAGCATCGGATTGCTACCGCGGCTCACTGACATTGACCTTTCATCCAACCAGCTATTTGGAGAGCTCCCCCAAGAGCTTGGGAAGCACGAGCCGCTCAGCCACCTCGATGTGTCAGACAACAACCTCTCTGACCCACTGCCGGAGACGCTGTGCGTCAAGGGAGAGCTCCAATTCCTCGATGCCTCCAATAATAGTTTCTCCGGCGTGCTCCCGGCGAACTTAGATAATTGCACCTAACTGAGTGTCCTGGACCTTTCTAACAACCACTTCTCCGGCGACTTCCCGGTGAAGATATGGTCGTTGCCGAGCCTGTCCTGGGTGAACATCCAGAATAATAGCTTCACCGGCACTCTGCCGGAAGAGATGTCCTTCAGCATCTCATATATTTATATTGGGGACAACATGTTCTCCGGCTCCATCCCGAAGTCGGCTACAGGGCTAAGTGCGTTCTACGCGGCGAACAATCGGTTCACTGGTGAGTTGCCGGTAGACATGATTAACCTTGTCAATCTTACAGATCTTATACTGACTGACAACAGGATAACTGGTACCATACCAAAATCGATCGCACCGCTACAAAATATCTCTCACCTCGACCTGAGGGGCAACCGGATATCCGGAGTGATGCCGTATAAGGAGTTGAAAGAGTAACGCTGCTCCTGTTGTAAGGAAAGGACACTCCTACATGGCAACGAGAAATGTACTCTGTTTTTTAATTGATGTCATCATTGTTGATTTTTAAATTTAATTTTAATTATTTATTTTATTTAAAATTTTTTGATAAATTTTATACATTTTAATATAATTTAATTTATCATTAGAGTTATTTGAATCACAACTTAAAATTTTACATATTTGAGCAATTTTTTTAATAAGACGAATGATTAAAGTTGATTATAAAAGTCAACGACGACGTCAATTTAAAAACGGATGGAATATTGGTTATCTGTATTCAAGCTTAGTCTAATAAAGGATACACGTATTTATACTCTGAACATACGATCACAGGCCGGCGATTTCTACTGTCTTGCAAGAAATAAGGATGGGCGTCGTGTAGCGTAGGAGTACGTCCCAGGAATGCATGCACGCGATGCCGTGACGACGGGTGTGGTCGTTTCACTCGCGACTGGCCAGAGAATGGGCTGATTTGTTTGGCCCACGGTGCCCATCCGAAACAAGGCCAAAATATTAGGATTATGGACAGATGCTACCGAATGTTAGGGCTTTTGTGGGCCTTAATGAAGTGGTCTACACCCTACACACTGTACGGTTATATATGAGACTAGAAAATATACACGGCGTTGCCGCGCTTGTATTATTTTTACTTAGATGACCTCCTCCCAATGATGCATATATTTCAAGTATATGAAATTAAATATGTATGAAGATGTGGCTCAATTTAGATTTAGTCAAGCCGTAGTAATTTGATCATACGCTTGAAAGTATAAACAAAATATAGTCAAGCCGCTGCATGTTGGTACCTTACAGGATGTATTTTCTGAATTTAAGGCAATTGCTGCATAAACAACAATGATAGCCTGAAAGAGATGACGAATGCCACTTGAAAATATTTCTTTGCATATAAATGTTTCAGAGGAAACATGCACATTAAAAGCATAAAATGTTCACGATTCACTGGTGAGTAAAATGAAATCAACCTGTTCAAGGTAGTAGGTCCAATTAGTTTAGGAGAACATGATTACTATTCATAGAAAATCATTTCTATGGCTCAGCCTCCAACAGAGCATTTTCAGTTATTTGAGGAGCTGCAGTTAATGATTTATGTTGAGCAGCATCCTGCTAATTTAGAGCTCAGCATTTTCAAGCTGTGTCTTTAACTGAAATTTTCAAGCTCAGCCCTGTGCTGCATAAGCTCATTTATCTCCTTTGCAGTACTCAATCACATGCTTGGTGCAAATTCTTTTTAAAGTCTCCACATCACCCTGAAACTATCGTATGTCATTGTAAGAATTTATATTATATATTTCCCCAAAACATATATACGAAATAATATACAACCTGCCAATGTTTAAAGAGATGTATTCCAACTCCAAAAAAAAAAAGAACAAAAGCAAATAATCTGCAATAGCAGAAATGAGACTTGAATTTATTTTCACCCATACCGTGTAAATAATTAAAAAGTAGACTTCTTATTCCTTGGATGGTGTCTAATGCTAACATGATTTATGGTGAATCTGAATGGATGGATAACACGGGGTGAAATGGGTGAAAATTCTCTTATTCCTTGGATATAGGAATAAAAATTAGAGGAACAGTTCTCATTTTGAAGCATAAATTCTACAGATAGTGAAAGTGCATCTACACCTTTGGCGGGTTTTGATGAATTGAATGACAACATGATTGAATATTGAGAAGTCTTGATTCAATGAAGATTACCGCATTTCTTAGAATCAAGAGGTTGCTCATGTTAAGTCAAGTGAAGTTGTGAAGTTGTTACAAGCTAAGAGTAAAATCAAGAGATATATGTACTCTAAGTGAAGATCTCATCAAAAAGTCACTTGCACATGAAGAATGAAGAGGATACTCATACAAAGTCAAGGGAAGAATAAATAAGCAAAAATAAGGTTAAAAGCTATGAGTGCTTAAAGCTTAAGATCTCAACAAGAAATCACACGACACATAAGAATTGAAGTGGATGTTAAGAAGGTCAAGAGAAGCAATGACAAGCAAAGGGTACGATCAAGAGTTATGATTGCCTCAAGCAAGATCTAAAAAACAAGCTACTTGACTTACGAAAATTGAGGATAATACCAAAAAAGTCAAGAGAGCAATGATAAGCAAAAGTGAGATAAAGAGTTATAATATATTTAAGTAAGATCTCAAATAGGAGCTCTTGACTTATGAAGTAAGAGTTGATATCAAAGAATTAAAGAAGTATTCATTGAAGACACAAGGCAACAATTTGACTCAAGTTAGTGAGAAGGTGAAGGATTAACTTGACGGTGTCGTAATGGACCGGGAAAAAGAGAAGGGCAAGAAGGAATCTTGACGCCGAAGAACCTTAATGCTGGAGAAGGACAAGTTGAGTTGAATCATGATGGACCTTTCAAGGTACAAGGAGTCATATTTTGCTAAGTGTCGATATTCTATTGAAAAAAAAGAAAAGAAGTATCTTGGAAGCATTTAGTAGATATTGATCACATAAATTGAAAGTTTCTAAGATTATTAGCTCAAAATAGAGTAGCTCAAGCAAAGCGTGTGTTGCTTATCCTTAAGAAGCAATTTTACGAAGAAGTGACTCGAAGCTCAAGTGTTGCTTATAGCTTTTTATTTATTTTTTGAGTATAGGTATGCCGCTCTATCAAGAGGGATGCAACATGGATTAAAACATAATCTCAGTGCTCATAGAAACCCAAGTGAGAAGAGAGAAACACAATGACCATACACTTTTACAAGTTTTGCTGAGACAGTAAAAACCGGTCAAATCAGAAATTCCAGTTTTGGTAGTTTCCAGCAAAATTGGCTAAGTTCGCACCCGAGTATCCAGCACTTTACCATAGTGTCTAGGAAGCCCTTTCTGTGCCCGAGGTTCTCTTTCCCATAGTGTCCGGCATTATGTCAGCGGTTTCAAACCAAAAGTTCTGGTTTGGTAAATCGGAAGTTTCAGTTTTCTCAGAGTTGTGTCTAACGGCTAGTTACCGTTAGAAACTAGAAGTTTCGATTTTCCCAATTTCAGCTCCAAAGGCTAGTTTTTGAGGGAGTGGTTTAAATACCTCTTCTCTCCCCTTAGTGGTTGCTGCTGGTGTTGCCCACGTCCACAACTGAGTCACAGCATTCTAGAGCTCTTCCCAACCCCTCTTTGTGAGGCTTATATAGGCTTATATGATTTGTGAGAAATCTAAGTGTTGAGTTGAGCGAGATTGCGTTTGAAAGCATTCCCATCCATTGAGCATTTGAACATTGAATTGCAAATCCGTGGAGCATTTGTTACACTTGGAGGTGAAGCCTCCTAGACGGCTGCGTCGTCCGGTGAGCTACCAAGCTTGTGGTGAGCCACAGTAAAGTTGTGAAGGCCTGCTTCGTCTCCGCAAGGGAAGAAACAAGATAGTGATTTAAGAGAAGAGGTTGAAAGAGACTCGTCTTAGAGTTGGCCTTGTGAGCAGCTTAAGTTTCCTCAACAGAGACATAGACGACTTGGGAGCAAGTCGTTGAACTTCAGAGAAACAATTTCTCGTGTCCTTACTTTGATTTGCATTTTTTATTTCATTAAGTTGTGCTTTTGACTAACTTTTGATTCTCTCTGAATCAAGTAGCTATATTGTTCCTTGTACTCTTTTAGGAATGCTTTGCAAGTTTCTCGAAAAATCTCTCAAAGTTCAAGTTTATTTCTCTGTCCCGAAAAAACCAGAAGTTCCGGTTTAGGCTTTTATTACTGTCTGTTTTAACTGTCCAGACAAAACCAGAAGTTCCGGTTTACCACACCGAAAGTTTTGGTTTTGACAGTTTTAATTTGTGCTGCAAGTTTGTGTTAATTTTCAGGAACGCTTATTCACCCCCCCCTTCTAGGCGACATTTAGTTCCTTTCAGATAGCTCAATCCCTAATGACACAGCATATATTGAAATGGGAAAATTATGTAGGGCAGTGTATGCACACTGAATGGCTTCACATTGAAGTGCACAGGTTTCACATTGTCAATTGGCTTAGGAAGATCAACCGGAAATGGACCTTTCCCTAAAACAGAAGCTATAGTAATGAGTTTATTAAAAAAAAGGAAAGTAAGACACCGTGATCTAGATTTACAGATGATATGAGCTCACAGCAGGAATATTAGAATGCGTGGCCTATCTCTGTATATAGAAGAACATGATTGGGCAAGGTGATTCAGAATTAACTTAATAATATATTATAGAATAGTTTTTTGGTTTCCTCATAGTAAGGCATGATAAGGTTTATACTTTTATCAGTTACCTGCCCAATAGAAGTTTTGCGATGCCTAGTAACATCATTATTTGCACAGAAAGCCATTCAGTAGATGAACCATAGTCACATATTTCTTGGAGAGTTGGAGAGTTAGGCATACCAACAAAACATTTTTCCTTGAAACAACTTGGCAATTAGTATGGCACATTTGCATGTAATTATTGAAAAATAATAGAGAAGAGGAAATATTTCATGTTTTGCAGACAGTATCTTATAAAGATTGTTGGTCGTATTCCCCATACATAATGCTTCAAGCTACTATTTAATTTTCTCCCAAAAAAAACTCTTGTGATGTTCTCCATTAAGGAAAAAAATGATCCTATTGTATATCTTGGATCAACAAAGATTGAACCCCGAGTTTTGATTAAGCTTGTTTTTTGTGTTTCTTTTCCTGTATAGTGCATCAACTTCACATCAATTACCAACAGACAACGTGTAGTACATGTAACCGCATAATCCATTGTAGTGTCATGCAGAAACCAAGGATACTTGTATATCTCTCATTCCTGTGCTCCTGCTTTGACTCAGATGGCATAATATTTCTTTTTGTAGATGGATTGCTAATTCATCTTTTAAAGTAAAATCTTTTTAGAAATCAAGATCAAACACGCAAACATTATATGCAGGAAAAGAGAATGTCAGTGCACCAAGGCCGGGGCGGTCTGAGACGGTGAGACCTTTAGTGCCGAGTTGCAGCTGAGGCAGCGTCGGGGGGCCACGGAGCAGCTGCAGCCGAGGCGGCGTAGAGGGGCAGCGGTGCGAGGCGGGGCGGGGCGGGGCCGTCTGGTCGCAGCGGACGCATCGGGGCGAGCGTGGAAAGGTTGGGCGGGGCCACACGGCATGGCCGAATGTTCTTGTGGAAGCTGTGGGAGCCATCCGATCCGAAATCAAAGGTGGGATTTGATAAACAGTGACTTGACCAATCATATCGCGAGAAATCGCTCCGGATTTAGTATAGTAAAGATTATTATCTTCATATCTAGTCTACTCTCGTTATTTTATAGTTTTCTTACGGGGGTTAAAGGCTTATCTAGTTGTGCCAGTTAGCATTGTATAGATATCCCATATACTTTCTGTTCGAAACATAAATTTAAGAACGAATGAAGCAAGCCATAAGGTCAGAGATTACTACTATTGTGCTTCATTAAAACGATAACCTGTTAGTAGTACTGCTAGAACTACTTAGGAAAGCTACTACTAGAACAACTCCTACCGCGAAGAAGTATCTCCACATCATGCAAGCTTTAGTTGAGATATCTTCGGACCACGTGCTGGTCTACATCAGTATTTGCTGCTCTACTATATACCCAACAAGTTGCCGCCGCTTCGGATTGCTCTCACCGCGATCACCATCAACAGCGGGATCCAATCCAATGTCGTGATAAATTAACAACCCAACTACTGCTTCCGTTCGAAAATATAAACATTTTTAGATTTAAATAAAGTCAAACTTTTAAACTTTTACTTAATAATATTTAAAAAATACATAATTTTTAATAAAAAATATACTTTTTATAAAAAATTATTTCATATCAATTAAAAAATATAATTTTTATATAATAAAATATTATTAATTATATATTATTTGTGATCAACTCAGAGAATCAGTGCCGCATGCTTCCACACCCTGTTGATGCCCTGTCTGCTGTACTACAACTACGCATGGTAGTTAGTCATAGGATCTAATCTCTAGCTCACCACCGCCATGCTTGACGTAGACACGATCCAACCGCCTCGTCTCGGCCCGACAAACATGTTACTCGACCGACGTACAGTCGTGATCACGGAGGTAACCCCGATCACACGCTAACGATAACCGTCTCGATCGGCGCCGAGAAGGATGGGATGGATGGATCAGGGCGTAGTAGAGCCGTAGACCACGCATCGGACAACAAGGTCACATGCCGGACGGGGGAATCCGCAGTAAAATACACGGTGTCCGACAGCCATCAGTTAATCGAACTGCATCGTATTCCCTCGAGCGGTTGAGCTTGCAGCTGGATCTTGCTATCCTTCTCCTTTACTTAGATCTTTATTTCTGACCTACTAGTACTAATATTTTTTTTTACAACAAGCTGTTTCCAGCCATCATGCTCGTGAATATGTTCATGCACCGTACATTTCATCATCTGAGGGCAAAAAAATACCATTCGTGGCTTAATTTGGATGGACAATAACACGCGCGGCGACGTTTGAATTTGGCGTCATTTTAATTAACCTCACTCAGCTCATGGTTTTACCTCAACACCCTCGGTTTAAAATTCGAACCCCGCGACACCACCTCGAACAGAAACCACAGTGCCCGCCTGCAAAAATTCGCAGCGCCCCATGACGCCGCGCATCGTCCCCTGCGACACCGTCAGAGAGACGCACGCTGCTGCTGTCGTCGTCTTCCTTCCCGCCACGATCGACGGCATCCACCTGCGGCCACGTGGGTCCCCATCGACCCTGCGCCCCGCCCCACCTTCACTGCCGTGCGGGGTCCCCTACCGTGGGTCCGACGTGGCGGGCCTCGAGCCACCTCGTGCTCCGCCCTCGGATGCCTTCTCCGGCGCCCACCTCGCGTGCCCGCGCCGGAACACCGGACAGCGCGGCGCTCGTGCGCGCGGTGGCCACGTGGGGGCGAAGGCGTTCCGGACCGACCCCGGCTGGGGACAGCCTCGTGGGCTGCGTTGCGTGGAACTCCAGATGGATTGGATGCGGGGCGGGAGATGCGGCCGGCTGGCTGGGATGGATTCAGCGGGGGAGGGACCGGAAGGCTGTTCCGTTATTGCCCTCCGTTTCGGCGGACGGGACGGACGCCGACGGTGGCATGTGCCGCGCATCGTCACGTGCTGGGATTTCTGGGGCTCGGAAGCGGGCGGCCATCTGAGGTGGGACCCGGGCGCATCGTCACGCCACAGTATTTTGACGTGGGCGATTGGGCGACGCACCATGACCTGTCGATTCCTGCATGGGTGGAGTGATCGGGCAACTGTGAAAAGAGAGCGACCTGAACATGCACAAAGGTTTGGTTTAGTACTACGAGTACATCATGATTTTGTTTGAGAATTCGATGAACTGTTTATGTGAACATTGCTGTACTATAAACAGATAAGGCACTTGCTGGCTTTGACTAATTCTCCAGCCACATGATAACATCTCCACTGCCCCAGCCAGCAGGAATCACGAATTTGAAAACTGCACGAACACATTCGATTACAAGAAAGGTTTCAGAAACCCTTTTAGCTCTGAACACTAGTTGGCACCGGTTTAGTATTTTTGAATTTGAAATCAAATCGGTTCGAGTGGTTTTTCACCGGTTTTTTTAAGTTTACGGGTCGGTTTGATTGGTTTTCGAATTTTCAATTTTTTTGAATTTTGAATTTTCTTTTATTTATTAAACAAAAAACAGCCGACCCTCTAAACCAAAACGAACCGATTTCACTGAAAAACGCGAAAACTGATGAGTTTTAATCGGTTTTATAAATCTTAATTACAGATAAAAAATCCATGCACCAGTTATCACGGAAATGCCCCTACCCGCGCCCAGGCCCAAATCCGTCCATCCAATCCACACGCGCCCCCAAAACAAAACACCACCCCCGCATGTGTCCTCACGCTCAGTCTACTCCCCCCCACCTCGCTTCGCCTGCTCTCCCACTTCCCAACCCAACGCACGCCCCAACGTCTCTCTGTTCTGCTCTCCTCTGCCCTTCGCTTCCACACCACGGTGCCGGTGCGTGCGCCTTGCGTCTCCTCTGCCTGTCCGTCCGTCTCACCACACCCCGCCCGATGCCGCCGCGGTACGCCGTGCCGCTGACCCGCAGATGAGCTCCAGGAACCGCTCCGCGGGCGCGGCTGCTCAGGCAGCGCCGTCTCTGCGGACGCCGCGCCGGTTGCGGCGGCGGCCGCTCAAGGCCTCGGCGTCGGT
>BCLF01000023.1:1559086-1599201 GCA_001602275.1 Zoysia japonica | reverse complement strand
GGACGATAAAGAGACTTACTAGCGGTGGAACAGCCCTAGACGCCGACGACTCCGCCGAGGAAACCGTCCTGGGCGCTGATCGTACGAGCCCAAAATCGTGACTTCCACCAATACAAAGCGGAGCCGGTGTTTGTTTCGATGGAGCCAGTACGTAGTCGGCTCGGCTTTCTGGGAGAGCCGTACGGGAGGAGGCATCGAAGCCAACTGCTACATGCGTTCAAGTGAGCCGAACAGGAGTAGAGGAGCAATCCGTTCGATTATTTTTAGACTCCACGCGTCAGTAATCCAACACGGGTATGCAGAACACCGCGTTGGAGACCGTCTCCAAAGAATTTTTCTCCCCCCCCCCCCCTATCCTAATGGTGGCGTTTGGGAAGCATTGGGGTTAGAGATAAGAAAATGAGAATGGGATATAATGGTTGGGTTTAGGTTATAGAGATAAACGTTTTATTTCCCTTTGTCTTGTTCGGTGAGATGGATGGATAGGGACAGAGAAAAGAGCTTGGGACCCACTACAATCTTATCTTCTTCCTGCCCCTTTCTTCAATGCCCCAGCAGCGGCAGGCTCCCTGCCTCCCTGGCCTAGTGCTCTCCTCCACCTCCATGGCGCGCGAGACGACGCCTCCCAAGTCTCCACGCTCCAGGGGCGGATCTAGAATCATACTTAGAGGGGTGTTAATTTTATAATAAACATTTTAGTGAGATTTTTTTCATATAATTTATATAGATTAATTTTCAAGATTAAGATTAAGAGAAAAATTAAGCACAAGGGGTGCTGCAGCGGGGCAGCACCTCCTTGATCCGCCCCTGCCACGCTTCGCCTCCATGCGCCAGCTCGTCGACCTCGTTCCTCGTCCAGCAGCTGGCGCGGAGCAAGAAGCACCGGGCGCTGGTCTCGACGCGGGAAGCACAGGCCCAGGCGCGTGAGGAGGCGGCGATGTCCTGGTCGGGCGGGCGACGTGCGTGCAGGCCGGGTCGCGTGGTGGCGGCGCGATCGGCTGAGGCGGGTGCTGGTGACGCGGTCGGCGGCGAGCAAGGTCCGACGGGCAAGGTTCGACGGTCAGGTTCACATTTCTCATCGAAACCCACCCTTTCCGATGGGATTAGAAGGACGGGAAATGTGACCGTCATATCTCAAATCCCAACCTTGCTCATTTCCCTTTCCCAGTAGTCAATCGTTGAAAAACGTAGGATACGTTTGGATTCAACCCAAGCCAATGTCCCCAAATATTGGCTCGCCCAGGCACGCCAACGCAACGGCGGCCGAATTTTTCGCCCGCGTCGCGCCTGCACACTGGCAACAAAATGAGCTGTGGCAGCACGAGAGAGCCAAATTTTGGCGCGGTCGCGCATCCAAATGCCGGTCAAAAACCGTGTTGGCGCGTGCGAGCAATAAAAAATTTGGTAAGCGGATGCTGGCGTTCATCCAAACACACCTCCTCATTTGCCTATCCCACGTTGCATTTTCAGCAATCTAAACATTCCTAAAATGTTTTAAATTCAACACGAGATGCTTAATAAAAAATCAAATCTTTTTAAAATATAAAAAAATTATATTTTTTTTATAAAATTGAACTGATTATCACCGTGCGAAAGAGGCGCGACTCATCCGCCGCCGTCGATCCGATGCCGCCGCTCAATACTTGCTCCACCAAGAACAGCCGTCCGTCGCAGCCCTGGCCCACGCTACCTATACCCCACCAAGGCCCCACTTGATCTTGTATCGTTGCATGTGTCTCCCTGTGCGTAGGGTCGACTCCGTAGCCGATGCAAGGTAGGAAAAAGGGTAGGAAAAAAACCCGAGAAGATCCCCGTAAAGATCGCTGTACTTGTGATCACACTGCAATCGCACGCGTGCAAGGGCAAGCACGAGCCTTTCTCTTTCTTTCTTTCTTCCTTCCTCCGATCGAGCGGCGGCGACGCGCCGACGCCCGGACGCCGACGTGGCCAGACAGCAATTTCGAGGCCAGAGTTAAATAACTAGGAAAAGCAGTTTCTTCTTTTTTCCTTCTCTGAAGCGAGGAAGGGAGAGGGGATCAGAGACTTCAGAGTGGGAGCGGAAGGTTTTGCTGCCAGCAATGGAGATGATTCTCCGGCCGCAGAGCCCGCTCGGCTCCTGGGGCCGGCCCGAGCTTGTTATACGTCCGGCCGCCGCCGCCACCGGCCTCGGACAGGTGCGTTTTGACTTCGCCTGGTCTCTGTTAGTTTTGTTTTCAGCCCTTTCCGGCTGGTCCGTATTGTTCTTGGGCGGGTCTTGATTGGTGGCTATTTAAGAAAGGCAACGCGCTTTTGGAATGTGAGGCGAAAATGGGCTGAGTGGCAAACCTGAGTGCCAGTTTCTTTCCATTTCTTCAGTATTTTTTTATTCAGTGTAGGATTTCTTCAGTTGGTATAATACTGGAAGGTTGCTCTTTTGAGAGCCGTCTTTGTGCAACCGTAGTGCAAGAGGTGTCTGATTATAGTTCAGAAAGCTTTTATATTTTTATTTCGTTGAGGCAAATGGTTTGTGGTGTCAACAGTTACATAAACCCTTTTTTTCTCTGTTTACAGTCTGTCCTAAGATGCTGCAGATTTACGGGAGGCAGGCTTATTCGATGCATGGTAGCAAGTTCAGGTTTGAAGAACGACTTTGCTACTAGCATAGAGCAAATTCATTAGTCATACTACTTAGCTTATATATTGTGACACTGCACTGTACAGATTATCCCAAGAGGAATCCAAAGGGAACATCAACTTCGAAGCCTAACCTCTAGAGGCTATGCTTCAAGACCTACTGCTGAATCGAGCATGAAGAAGGTTGAGAAGAGCAGCGCTGATGACATTGATCATAGCGGGAGCAATGGGAAACTCCATTTTGAAGCAACAGAGCCAAGTGGTATCGCCAAAGAATCAACGGCGGTGGACTTGCCAGCAGACATCTCAAGCAGTGCAACAAAAGAGGGACTGTTCACTGATGATGAAGCTGAGACCAAAAAAGAGGCTGGTCAAAATCAATCTTTGGCGTTGTCTTCCACATCATTGATGATTCAATTGAAAGAAAGCTTGATGAGTACCTTGTAAAATAAATGCACTAGTTAGTTCAAAACCTGAAGCTTCATCAATTGCAAGTGTTCCAAGCCAACTAGTTGTGGAAGAACAACACAAATCCCAGGAAGATGATCGACCAATAGGCCGGCCATTTGTTGAGGCCATTGGAGGATACGCAGCAAAAAATTCCATTAAAGTTGGTGGGCAGGATAAGGTGGGGAGAGTAGAGATGCTGAGGAACAACTTCCACTTGCTGAAGATGAGTTGAGGATTATCAGGGATCAAGAACAATATGAAACAGATATACCAGCATCAGTAGAGGAAGATGTGGATCCAAAAGTGCTATTGAGGAGGTGACAAGAGCTTGCTGATGAGAATTATTCATTTGGGAACAAAGTCTTTGTTTTCCCTGAAGTAGTGAAGGCTGATTCCATGATTGATCTTTATTTCAATCGTAGTATGTCAGCCGTGGCTAATGAGCGTGATGTTCTTATACAAGGAGCATTTAATGGTTGGAAATGGAAATTTTTCACGGAAAAAATGCATAAAAGCAAACTAAGAGGGGATTGGTGGTATTGCGAACTCTATATACCGAAGCAGGCATACAGATTGGACTTTGTATTCTTTAATGGTGGCACTGTATATGAAAATAATAACAATAATGATTTTTTTCTTGAAAATAGAAAGTGACATGGATGAACATTCATTTGAAAACTTCTTGATTGAAGAAAAAGCGAATGGAACTTGAGAGGCTTGCTGCTGAAGAAGCTGAAAGGAAAAGACAAGCTGAGGAGGAGCATCGTAGAGAGGAAGAAAGGGCTGCAATGGATGCTGACAGAGCACAAGCAAAGTCTGAGGTTGAGATGAAGAAGAATAAACTGCACCAAACATTGAGTTTGGCCAGTAGATATGCTGATAACTTATGGTACATAGAACCTAACACCTATAGAGGAGGGGACAGGGTTAGACTGTACTATAACAGAAGTTCAAGACCACTCATGCATAACACTGAGATTTGGATGCATGGTGGCTACAATAACTGGATTGATGAACTCTCCATTGCTGAAAGGATGGTCAAATCTGATGAAAAAGATGGTGACTGGTGGTATGCAAATGGTATGAAACTCTTGTGCCTTGAGTTACCTACTGAAGTTTTTTTCTCACATATATCTCATGGATGCATTTGAAGCCCTATCTTTATGTTCATGGTTTTCAGTTTTAGCTGCTCCATTTTACCCGCAAAAATTACATTTGACCTCACTTTATATGTAGTCGCAATACCTGAAAGGGCATTGGTGTTGGACTGGGTTTTTGCTGATGGGCCACCTGGGAATGCAAGGAATTATGATAACAATGAACAGAAGGATTTCCATGCTGTTATTCCGAACAACATATCCGAGGACTTTCTTTGGGTGGAAGAAGAGCATCGGATCTTTAGAAGACTTCACTAGGAGCGAAGAGAAAGGGAGCATGCTGAACGGAAAAAGGTTACTTCAAAAATAATCATTACATATAATGGGATCAGAATATTTACTTTGCACATGGAGATTTATCAGATAAGAAGCAATTTCGTGACACTCGAATAGCACATAGTGAAAGATCTGACTATTTTTACCTCCCTCCTATTTGCCCCATGTAGGCTGAGAGATCCACAAAGTTGAAAGCTGAGATGAAAGAAAAGACTATGAGAGCATTTCTCCTCTCACAAAAACACATCGTGTACACCGAGCCACTTGAAATACGGGCAGGAACCACTGTGGACGTGCTTTATAATCCTTCTAACACAGTGCTAAATGGAAAGCCAGAGGTTTGGTTGAGATGTTCCTTTAACCGTTGGATTCATCCAAGTGGCCCCTTACCGCCACAAAAGATGGTGGATGCACAGAATGGTTCGCATTTACGAGCGACAAGTGATTGTGTACTGCATTCTATCACAATACCCTTTTTCCTGGACACATTTTTGTACTAATATCACAATCAAGGACAACCAAAACATCCTTCCAGAATCCACTTCTGGAATCTATTTATTATGGTGATAGGTCTCAATGAATTTGGATGAACTTGTTGTGAAGCTTTTCTGCAATCCTGATAGCACACAGGAACATTTTCTCAAACATATCAAATTCATTTTACCACATGTTCTGCGCCATTGTTGCAAATGATCAGCGCTTGTTGCTTCATTTATGTTTTAAAGTAATTTTCTTGTTTCTCAGTTAGGGTTCCCTTGGATGCTTATATGATGGACTTTGTTTTTTCTGAGTCGGAAGAAGGTGGAATATATGACAATAGGAATGGAATGGACTATCATATTCCTGTGTCTGATTCCGTTGCAAAGGAACCTCCTATGCATATTGTGCACATTGCAGTAGAAATGGCTCCTATTGCAAAGGTGAATTTACATTTTGCCACATATTTTGTGGTTCGCAAAATGATTGCATAGCAAACAATGACAAATGTGAACACAGGTTGGAGGCCTTGGCGATGTTGTTACAAGCCTTTCACGGGCTGTCCAAGATTTAGGCCACAATGTTGAGGTTATCCTTCCAAAGTATGATTGTCTAAACCTAAGCAATGTAAGTTTAGCTAGTGATGTGCATCATCCTGGTCTTCTGTTTCTTTTCATTGTTTTCCTCTTTTCCTTTGCTTTCTTCTTCAGTCTTGCAGTGGCGTTTTATTTGTTATGATGTTCATTTCCATGTTGGTAAAATAACTAAACTACATTTGGTTTATTGATTCTACTGCACCACAATAAATCTTCCTCCTGTTCTAAAATACTAGTTTGCAGTCAATATTTTTAAACTCAGCTTTATTTTTTAAAATCTTGAGTTTGTATATTTGAAGGGGATCCCTGGTGCAACGGTAAAAATGTTGCCTTGTAATGGGTTCGAGTCCTAGAAACAGCCTCTTGCAAAAATGCAGGGGAAGGCTGTGTACAAAAGACCCAAAGTGGTCGGACCCTTCCCCAGACCCTACTCAAGCGGGAGCTATGTGGACCGGGCTGCTCTGAGGCTGTATGTTTGAAAATAACATAAATAAATTTTCCTTAGAATGAAGTCCATACTGTTAGTTCTGTTATGAGATATAATTTTTCCAATAGAAATTGCTTTCAGTTTACCCGTTTGGAGCTGTTTTGATGGGAAAAAATGATGCATTTTTATTGGATAGCAAGTATTTTCAATTTTTTCTTAATGTTAATCTGTGGAGGATGTTATGATTGCATGCTCACATGGAGTGTTTTGTGTGTATGCTTTCACAATTGAGAGTGTTCTCTTTCTTTTTGCTTCAGGTGAAGGATTTACATTACCGTCAAAGTTTTTCCTGGGGTGGTACTGAGATAAAAGTGTGGTTTGGAAAGGTTGAGGGCATCCCTGTTTACTTCTTGGAACCACAAAATGGGTATGTGACATCTTATTGGCTTATTCTCCATTTTGTTGGCATGCTCATGTTGTCAGTTGTCATTGGCTGCACTATGTTTTTGTATTCTCTTGAAGTCTTGAATTGTGCTTCAGCACGTATTTAAATTTGCCGTCAAATTATGGCCTTTGGACAAGTTGTTTATGATGACATTCAAAAAATCTGAATGTTACTACTAATAGAATCCACTGTACTGCTTGCAGATGCAGATGTCCTTTTCTACTTAGATGTGTTGATTGGTTTACTGTTTGGATTTCATTATTATCTTGTATTATTGTGATGTTCATCGTTGTGCGTGGTTAATCTACTGAACAGAGCGTGACTTTGAGTGGTGGAAATTTCTATATGCAGGATGTTCTGGGTTGGGTGTGTCTATGGGAAGAATGACGAGAGTAGATTTGGCTTCTTCTGTCATTCAGCTCTCGAGTTTCTCCTCCAGAGTGGATATTCGCCAGTAAGTACCATGTTTGTTTAGCAAGACTTACTTCGTCCTTTTCATTTGACATTTGTTCTCAAGCCATTGTTATGTAATGATAGTACATTTTCTCATCATTACTTCAAACATATTTCTTCTTTTCTCGAGCTACTTCCTTGTGGGACTCATGCATTGTCATCGTGGCAGGATATCATACATTGTCATGATTGGTCAAGTGCTCCGGTTGCTTGGCTCTACAAAGAACAGTATGCCCTTAATGGGTTGACAAATGGCCGGGTCGTATTTACCATCCACAATCTTGAGTTTGGAGCACATCACATTGGCAAGGCAATGGCGCATTGCGATAAAGCTACTACTGTGAGTACCTGCTTTTTCGTTATTATTGTGTCTTTTTGGACTGGAAAACGTTATTATTGTGTTGTGCAAATTTTCTTGATCTGGCTCCTGTTTTTCTGATCTTGAACTTTTTTTTGGCATCCTTTCCAGGTTTCTGACACATACTCAAGGGAAGTGGCAGGACATGGTGCTATTGCGCCGCACTCCTTCAAGTTCCATGGCATTTGAAATGGAATTGATCCTGATATTTGGGATCCATATACCTACGAGTTTATTCCGGTACTATATTCATCAAACAGTACATTCCTACATATTCTGCATATAGGCATTGGCTGTTTACTGCTCACTTTGATGTTGTGATTTCATTTAGAGTGCAGCTCTTTAACATTATAGACCTGTTATTCATTTCTGTGGAGAATTCTACAGTTTGTATAAAAAAGGATACCTGTTTATTTTCTAATTTTTCTTGGATTTACGAGGATCTATGTGAATTAAAATAATTCAATTATAAGTAATTTTAAATTATTAATTCAGTCATAGGTATTTTTAATTTCCTGTCAATAATTCATTTTTATTTTAGTACCACTGTGACTGTTTTCTAGCTCAACTTTTGTTGCATTATATTTCAGATCCATTATACATCTGAGAATGTTGTCGAGGGCAAGAGTCCTACAAAAAAAGCATTGCAGCAGAGTCTTGGATTACAGCAAACTGATACCCCGATTGTTGGAATCATCACTCGTCTGACAGTTCAAAAAGGAATCCACCTTATCAAACATGCAATATACCGAACTCTTGAACGCAATGGACAGGTATCATCTCTTGCTCGTGGATATTTCTTGCAATTTTCTAATGTTTCTTTCGCGATACATTCATGTTGTTAGGAACTTAAGCATTTTATCTTTTTCAAATAACAGGTCGTTTTACTAGGTTCAGCTCCAGATCCCCGCATACAGGGTGACTTTATGAACTTAGCCAGTAAATTGCATGGTGAATATCATGGTCGGGTGAAGCTTTGCTTAACGTATGATGAGCCATTGTCCCATATGGTTAGTTTCAGATCCCCCTGTCAAAAGCACCTTGTGTTAAAGTGGAAAAATCTGATGAGCACTGAATTGTGATCCGGTTGTAGATATATGCTGGTGCGGACTTCATTCTTGTTCCTTCTCTCTTCGAACCTTGTGGTTTGACTCAGCTTATTGCTATGCAATATGGATCAATACCAATTGTTCGAAAAACTGGAGGTGATTATACATCTGAGTCTTTATATCCCCATGACATTTCATTTCATGTTGACAATAAAAGGCGTTTTGTACATCATTGCAGGCCTTTACGATACTGTATTCGATGTGGATGATGATAAGGACCGGGCTCAATCACAAGGGCTGGAGCCGAAGGGATTCAGTTTTGAAGGAGCTGACAGTAACGGTGTGGATTATGCTCTCGACCGGCAAGTACTACAACTCATCAAGAGTTTCATAAACTCCAGCACTTTCAACTTACCAATTCATCATGTGTTGCCGTTTTATTACAGAGCAATAACCACTTTCTACGACGCTCGTGATTGGTTCAACTCCCTTCGCAAGAGGGTGATGGAGCAAGATTGGTTGTGGAACAGACCAGCTCTGGACTACATGGAGTTATACCATTCTGCTCGCAAAAACTGAGGGCTGGTTAACAGTGATAAAGATCTGGTTTGCCCAGGTTTCTGGCATCTTAATGCATGCCCTTTTCGGAACCCGTTATTTGTCAAAATGGCAGTGGAAGAAAAGAGTAGTAGCTCTGCTGCGCTGTATTCCGCTGATCAGCTGCCTGTTGCTGTATCAGTGCTCTCGTCGGCTCTGCCCAGCGACTCCGAGCTTGCGACGATGGGTGCGAGCTTGTTTGATAAACAGAGGTCGTGCAGCTGAAAGTTCCAGTTTTGCAGACATGGATATGGATCATTTTGGGGGTGCAAATATCGGTAACAGTTTTCTAGTGTTTCAGATGTACATACTTTGTACGATTAGACTTTAGAAGAGTTTGTTTGCTCTCTGTATTTTTAAAAAAAGAAAAAGAAAAAGCTTGTCTGTAAGTGGTTGCTACAGTCAGCGTCTACTCTTGAAAAGCAGAATTTACCTGTGCATTTACCTAATTTCGCCATCGACTATTATGCAATGCCTTCGTGGGCACTATGCAGGGTCGGCACATGGGGGCCGTGGCGCACGAATCGATCAGCCTAGCGCGGACGTGTGGCCGTGTTGGTGGTCCTGGTGCAGATGCACTGGACTCCCTATCGCGCCGGTCCTTTATATGTTGCCAGTCCCATCCACAAAAGCGTGATGCGAGAATATTTACCTTTTACTTTATTAACTGAATTATCTTTATTCAATCACCGGACTTCAGAACTTCAGTTCTCTGGCGAGCGAAAACTGAACCAAAATGCCGCTTCTTTGCCTGGCTTGCCGCTCAGGGGAAGATTCAAACTGCAGACAACCTGACAAAAAGAACTGGCCATGCAATCGAACCTGCACCCTTTGTTATTGTGAGCCTGAAACTTCGAAACACCTGCTGACGGAGTGTAATTTCCCATAAGCTGTCTGGGACCGGCTAGTTTCAGAGTGTCAAATTCAGTTGCTTCTAAAAAACTTCTGGAAGCAAGACATCAAACATTGGCTCAGAGATATCGAAGATACAGGAGCAGTCAAGGAACAAAAGCATAATGCAGGCCTAGTGTTTTTCTTCTGGTGGCAGATTTGGAAAGAGAGGAATAGAAGAGTTTTTGAACAGACGGAAAGCTCAGAAATGGCTGTCGTCTCCCGGATCCTTGATAGCGTCCGGCTCTACAAAACTGTGTCCCAGGATCTCGCTAATTAGTGATTGTTTGGTGGCCCATTATCTAGCGGTTTTTTCTTGCTGCTTGTGGTTGGTTGTTGTTTGTATGTTTCTATCCATCCTTGGTGGGTTTAGACCGGTTTATGGTCTGTTTTACGCTCTCTCTTTATTCTTTCTTAATGATTGGCTGCGCTCGTGCCTCTTTTTTAAAAAAATCTTTATTCAATCACCAACAATTATTTTTGCACCGGTACATCCACGCAAGCCCAGTTAAGCTCGAACCAGCGAACAAGCTATAGCAGATTGGATACTGGGTAGATACAATACGATACAGATCGACTTCCCATGAGCTGAGCAGAATCGATCGCGAGCACATCCGCACGTATTACTACTACTTAACGTACTCGATCCTGACGCCGCCGACGGTGACCACGTCGCCGGCGCACCTGGGCACGAGCGACACGACGATCGTCTTCTCCCCGTCCGCACCGATGACGTCGAGCAAGTCGGTGATGCCGAATCTCGCGCTCGTCATGACCGACCCCTCCTCGTGCTTGACCACGTGCGGCGTGAGCGCCACGCTGCCCGCGCACTCGGCCGCCGCCGTGCCGTCGACCCCGCCCGCGCACTGGTTCACGTACACGTCGAACTTCACGTACCTGGAGTGGTCGGCTACCTCGATGCCCTCGACGGCGAGCACCTCCTCCTCCTCGGCCTTCTGCTTCCGGCTCCTCGAAACCTTAGGCCTCGTCACGGCGACTCTCACCGTCTTGTCGAGTTTCGCCGGGAGCGCGCCGCCCGTCGCGGGCACCGGCGTCCCGGCGGTCTTGGCCGGCTTCGTGGTCAGCCACGCGAGGCCGACGTCCTGGTACGCGTAGCGCAGCGCGGCCGGGTCCAGGCAGTCGCGGACGCGGACGCGGACGAGGCGGGCCTCCTCGTCGTAGAAGAGGAAGGTGGCGTCGAGCCAGTCGGGGTCGGCGAAGTCAGTGTTGTCGCGGCTGAGGCCGCGCCAGACGTGCCACAGCCGGTCGATGTTGCTGTGGAGCGCGAAGAACACGGGGTCGCGCGCCGCGGAGTAGAAGTTGCCCATGTCCTCGCCGTTGGGCTGCCTCGGGTCGCCCACCCAGCTGTGGAGTGGCCCGTGCGGCACGTTCTCGAGGGACCCCGCGCCCGGGTCCGGGGCGTCGCCGGCGCGGTAGGGCTGCCCCAGGAACAGCTCCTTCTTCTTGGCACCCGAGACCATCTGATCGATGCAATTGTTTGTGGGTTATTAATTATTATGCATACGTGTCAATACGGGATAGATCACGTGCCCTTACGGATCAAAATATAGATATACTAACCTGACGATACATGAACTTGAGGTTCTGGTCGATTTGCTCATCTCTTGGCATGTTGGGGTCGGTGTCGCTGAAGTCGAGATCAAGCAACGAAGGCGGCTGATGCGCGGGGTTGCGTCGCTCGTCGTACAACGGCGAGGACGTGTTGGTGTAGATCGCCGGCAGCGTCATGCCGCCTGGCGCGTCCCAGTTCCAGAACGGCAGCGCGAACGACTCGTCGCCGATGAGCTTGCCCAGAATCCTCTCGTGGAAATGCGTGTAGAACCTGCGCCCACCAGTTTGATAATTTTTTTAAAAAAAAAACAAATACCCTTTTTTCAAAAAGTACAAAAGGCAATGATAATCCACTTTTTCAAATGCATGAGACGGTGTACGCCAAGTTTACGAGCAGTTGGTCACTTAAAATTCCACGTAAAGGCTAACCTGTGCCATGGGAAGAAGAACCAGCAGTTGTGCACCTGAATATCCAGACCTGGGAACCCGACTTGGTCGTACGCGCCGTTACAGTACGAGCAGTGCACGCGCGCCTGCTGCACGAAGCTGCGCGGGTCATCGTTCGGCAGCTGCTTCATCAGCGCCACGGCCCTCTCGTACTTGTCCAGGTACTCCTTATCCACCAGGTGCGCCGCCGGGCGCACGCGGAGCGGCGAGGACACCGGCGGCGGCTGGAAGTCGGTGACGCCGGCGACGGGGGCGTACGTCATGCAGCAGCTGGGGTCCGCCGCGCTCGCGGGGATGTCGGGCGTCTGGCAGTTCTGGAGGTCCGGTGCCTGCACGGGCTCCGCGAGCGCGCCACGGTGTGGCGTCAAGGCCAGGCCGGCCGCCGCCGCTCCACCGAGGCCGAGAAGCACGTTGCGGCGGTCGACACGCTCGCTGCTAGCCTTCACTGAGACGTACCTGACGGCTTTCCTCGCTGTCCCGGTCTCGGTGGGGACGCGGAGGAGGCTGCGGCGCCCAAGTGTTTGCTGGACGCGACATGGCATGTGCCATGGAGCGTTTCGTGGCGTCCTGGTGCTCTCCATCTTGCTGTGAACTTGCAGATGACTATAGATGGGGTGCGTGCTATTTATAGTACTCAGGTCGTGTAACAAGAACGTGATCGCCGCTAGTGATCCGAGAGCGGAGATGTGGGACGCTGCGCTGGTGCCAGTTCCAGACGTCTACTGATTTGCTCGTCCTTGTCTCACTTTGTGCTCCATCTCATTCGTGGAAGCGCTATTCCAGACGCTGCTGCTTTGCTCTCTTCTCGGCATGGTGGCATTTACATCAGTCATAAGAAAAGGCACCAAACTAGTACTGAATACTCAACATAATTTAGAAGCAGAAATGGAAGAAGATTACACTGTACCAGGGCTCTTTGGTAACTTCAGATTTTTACATGAGGAATCATATAAGAAATTATAGTAATCATTCAATTTCAAAAAAAAATCTTGCAATGGAAAGAGGCCTCACTTTGTGCTCCATCTTGTATTCGGCTGTGCGCATGTGATTTCACTGAGGTTCTGTTTGGAACGCAGGAATTTCACATAAATTTATAGAAATTTCACAGAAATCAGTTTAATTTCACAGGAAAAAAAACGGAGGAATTGGAAAAATTTCTCCGTTCCAAACGGAGCCTGAGTTGAAAAAAGTTCTGATGTTGTCAATTTTATTCATTGACTAAAACGATTTGAATGACACGACAAATGTGTAAAAAAAAGGAGTGAACAATTTTGACTTCCAGACTTCAGAGTGGCCATCGCTGATCTGTGCAGGAATATGTCTATATCCTGATCCACTTATCCAAAGTTATGGCAACTATAGATCCAGTGGGTTCTTCGAGATCGACGCTGGCTGCCACACACATGTACATGTAAAGTTTCCACTTTCCAGCATGTGATGTAAGAGAGGTCTTTATCAACGACGAAAACCGTGATGACAACATGACATTACTAGGTCTAACAACATGACATTACTAGGTCTAATAGAAGTGTCGGCATTTTGACCACCGGCACAGTAAATATACGATCGTGGGGTGGTGTGTCTTCGGATTCGATATAGCCTAGTATAAGGAAGACTCGAGGGGGTTTTTTATCTGGTTCGGGCCACCTCGAACGGTGTAATACGCTATGTTCAGGGAGTGGATTATCTCGACGATAATGTTACGAGACGGGATCCTCTCTTCGCGAGAGGACTCAGAATGTGGGCGAGTGGGGGTGCTTGCTCAGAAAGATGCAAGGACCCTTGGCTTTAATAGAGCTCGTGGTTGTCGTTCGTGTGTTTGTGACTGTTGCTTGTGGTGATGTTTTTCCGTCTCTCTATCGCTCTCTAAGCCTCCCTTTATATAGGAGGGGCCTTAGGGTTACAAGTAGTGAGTGTTCCGTCCAGGCGTGGTCGTGACCCGTCGCGTCGTGCGCAGCGGCAGGTACAGTGATGCTCGTCCGGTGCCACTGTGTCGGCTACAGTGCTCTCATGTTTTGTCCGGCAGCCGTCGCAGCTTTCTACTGAAGTGTCGCCGTGGTGAATCTCGTCCCGTCTCGTCAGGACGGATGGCAGTTGGCCACCAGAGTAAATCTACCATAACGCGGTACCTACCCTTCAGGGTCGTTCCCCGGAGGTCGGCCTCCGGAGGCTGGGGTCTTCGCGTGCCCGCGGGGCTAAGACATGACCGCCGTAGGTCGCCATTTGGGGGGGGGGGGTCGGAACTCGTGATCGTCCGACCCCTGACCTCACGCGTCCGAGCGCGATCTGTTAGGTACCCGAGGTGCGTGATCCCGACAAGAAGCTAAACCCGTAGGATTCTCTAGCCTTTTAGTTGCCTACAGATAATACTAATTAAACTCTAATTTCTTGATTGACTGAAGAATTTCGCTGATGTCCCCCGTCTGCTTGAGGATGCGGACAGTGGTGGATGGTCGGTCTTCCCTTCCCTTCACACATAGCATCCTTCAAAGTGACCACACGTCTTCAAGCTGATCCCACGCTTCTCATGATCGGTGGTACAGTGTTGAGTAGAACGGCTAAGTTAGCAGCTAGTACCGAGCTATATATATAGCTGGTAGCAAATTTAAATAGAGTGTCGTGGAAAAGCAGGATTACGTGCATTGTTGGCTGATGGCAAAACGCTTCAGTTGTAGTGGCGAAGCTAGGTTCTGCAACCCTGTTGGCTGTTGCACAGGCAACAGGTCCAAAAAAACATTCTTTCTTATCAAAAGTATATATATATAGACACACACACACTTCATTATTATTTGGAAATTACAAGTATTTCGTGGTGATCGATGCACCTGCAGGGTCTCATCCGCGCTAGCTTCGCCAGTGCTCAGTTGGTTATGCCAAGTACAGTAGCCTGGCTTGAGTTGCTGCGTACCAGCATGGTCCTGTGTTAGCAGTACGATCCGATTGAAACGGCCGATCCGTTTCCGAGAATCGCTTGGAGTATGAGTGTCTCCCTAGCAACAAGAATGGCTTTTTAGCTTCTTGTTGTTTGGTGGGTTGTGCGGTCGAAATCGAGAGTCTGCTGCTGCGTGAGAAAATCTGCGGTTGGTGCGCGAAAATATTGCGTTTGGATGTCCCTCGTGCATGAATCATCAGTTCACTGCGGAGCTCGATCTCCTTTAGCTCGTCCAAAATTGTAAGGTGTCGCATAAGGTTTCATAGACTTTACTATTCCCTTCGTTTTTTAACAATTGTTGTGAGGATAATTCTTAGTTTAAACAAAACTATATTTACTGTACTAACGATAGCGATTAAAATTTTTAGGGAGTACTGTACAAGATTTGATCAAAAGTTCAGTGTAGAAGTGGCACTGCGAGACGATTGAATTCTTTCGATGTAACGGGCCGCAATGCCAGGGTGCAGCACTCGGCCCAAACAGAAAACAGCCCATGAACTCAGCTTCGCCAACTGCCTCGCAGCAAGCTTGGCTTCCAGCTGCGTCTCTCTGGTAGTGTGTCTAGTGATTGTTAGCGGGACAACACTTCTAGTAGCGGTTTGGAACAGGGTCTCTGAGTGCCATCGTGTGAATGTATGCTAAGAGCCTGCTTACACTGCTCTCGATCGTTGCCATGATACTGCGACACCCTCACACGCATTGCATCAACTTGATGTTCTTATTTGATCATTATAATCGGGCATTACACATATATAAACACATCTTTACAAACGTACGTAGCTTCCATGAGGACGTCACCTCACATACTCGATCCCGACGCTACCGACGGTCACCATGTCGCCGGCGGCCCTGCAGGGCACGAGCGACACGACGATGTTGCTGTCCCCGTCAGCCCCGATCTCGTCCATCAGGTCGGTGATGCCGAACCTCGCCACGGTCCAGACGCACCCCGTCCCCGTCCTGTCCGCCCGGACCAGGTGCGGCTTCAGCGTCACGCTCCCCGCGCGCTGCGCCGCCGCGGCGCTGTCCCCGCCCGCGCCCAACGTCGCGTTCACCATCACGTCGAACTTGACGTACCTGAAGTGGTCGGGGACCTCGATCCCGTCCACCACCAAGGCGTGGCTCTTGGGTCTGAACATTTGTTTGGTGAAATGGTTGGACATGCAAGCACGAACGAAATGTTAGATGTCCAGCTTGGTCAATGGCCAAGGCATCTGATTTATCCGGCTGCATAATTGCAGGGCAACTACTAGTCTCTGCTACAGCCTACATGCATCATCTTGCATGGCGTTAATCTTGGGGAATGTCAGAAACTCGGATCCAAAATCGAGTATATATAGGTTGAAAGGTAGTTTGGGATATTTGAGGCCTGACCTAGATGCGTTCTCAAGATGGACAAAATACACAGTTATTAGACTTGATGTGTCAATTTGGACTTGCTGATATGTCAGCTTGGACTTCACCTGCAACGTTACTTTTTTTTACCTGTTTTCTTTGAAAAGAGAGGACTCAACAACTTACTAAATGGACTAAAAGAAACAGAAAATGGCAGATGAATTAGCTACTTGAATTTTGACTGGATCAAGCTGTCGCATTTTCTGGACAAGTGGCTTATTATCAATTTCATTATTAGATGCTGAATTTCATTATGAGCTACTTAGAATTGTCATTCTAAGTGGTAGTGCGTTCGATCAACTCGTAGCATCACTGCACTCTGTTCCCGAATATAGTCAGTCACATGTTACAATGGTACAAGCAGCTCGGCTGCTCAGCCCAGTGTGGAGTAAATGGGTGCTCCTAGGTCATACATATCACAATTCATAAGAAGATACTGTACTGCTGACATGACATAAACTCTGTGCACTATAGGTTGCACCTCACTTGACATACTCAATACTAACGCCACCGATGGTGACCATGTCGCCAGCGGACCTCGGTACGAGCGACACGACAATCGTCTTGTCCCCCTCCGCTCCGATATCGTCGAGCAAGTCACAGATGCCGAACCTCGCAACGGTCTTGACGGCGCTCGCCTTCTTGCCCGCCCGGACCATGTGCGGCGGGAGCGCGACGCTCCCCGCGCACCGCGCCGCGGCAGTGCCGTCGTCTCCGCTCTGGGACGACGCGTTCACGAACACGTCGAACTTGACGTACCTGAAACGGTCGGCGATCTCGATCCCGTCGATGACCAGCACCTCCTCCCTGTCTTCTTTCTCCTTGCGGCTCCTCGAGGTCCGGGGTCTCGTGACCGTCACCCTCACCGTCTTGTCCAGCTTCGCCGGGAGGGCGCCCGCCGCGGGCGCCCGCGACCCGGCCGCTTCCTTGGCCGGCTTGGCTTTCAGCCACGGCAGGCCGACGTCCTGGTACGTGTAGCGTAGGGCGGCAGTGTCGAGGCAGTCGCGGACGCGGACGCGGACGAGGCGGGCCTCCTCGTCGTAGAAGAGGAAGGCGGCGTCCTGCCAGTCGGCGTCGGTGAAGTTGGCGTTGCTGCCGCCGCTGAGGCCGTTCCAGACGTGCCACATGCGGTCGACGTTGCCGTGGTGCGCGAAGAACACGGGGTCGCGCGCGGCGGAGTAGAAGTTGCTCATGTCCTCGCCGTTCGGCTGCCTCGAGTCGCCGGTCCAGAGGTGTATGGTGCCGTGCGGCACGTTCTCGAGGTTGCCGGGGCCTAGGTCGGGCTGGTCACCCTGCCGGTAGGGCTGCCCGAAGAAGAGCTCCCTCTTCTTGGCACCAGAAATCATCTGCCCGATGTGACACAAATATTGTTACATGTTTAACTAAATATTATAAATCATTTCCGGAAGTCAAGTGATTTATGTATACTAGCCTGACGGTACATGATCCTGAGGTTCTGATCAATCTGCTGCTCGCTGGAGACGGTGGTGTCGTCACTCCCGCTGTAGTCGAGGTCCATCAGGAAAGGCGGCTGATGCGCAGGGTCTCGCCTCTCGTCGTACAGCGGCGATGATTTGTTGGCGTAGATCGGCGGCAGCGTCATTCCGGCCGGCGCGTCCCAGTTCCAGAACGGCAGCGCGAACGTCTCGTCGCCGATGAGCTTGCCCAGAATCCTCTCGTGGAAGTACACGTAGAGCCTGCGTTCATTTTTTTTTTCAAATTAGCTAGCTAGCAGTCGTCAAATGATGTTTTACCAGTGCTCAGACGTGCATGTTTACCTGTGCCACGGGAGGAAGAGCCAGCAGTTGTGCACCTGGACCTCCAAGTTGGGAAACCCGACCTGGTCATACGCGCCGTCGCAGTACGCGCAGTGCACGCGCCACTGCTGCTCGAAGCTGCGGGGGTCGTCGTCCGGTAGCTCCTTCATCAGCGCCACGGCCCTCTCATACTTAGCCAGGTACTCCTTGTCCACCAGGTGCGCGGCCGGACGCACGCGGAGCGGCGCGGAAGCCGGCGGCAGCTTGAAGTCGACGACTGCGGCGCCCGCGCCCGGTCGCACGTACGTCGGGCAGCAGTCGACGTTCGGCGCCGTCGCGGGGAGGTCGGCCGGCGAGTGGCAGTTCTGGAGCTCCGGCGCCTGTATCGGCTGCGCGAGCGCTCCGTGCGACGTCGTCGTCGCGAGGCCGGCCGCCGCCGCCGCGCCGCCGAGGCCGAGGAGCACGTCGCGGCGGTCGAGGCGGTCGCCGCCGGTGGTGGCTGTGCACGTGAGCTGGCGTGGTTTTCTGGCGCCGCCACCGACGTTGTGGAGGTGGACGCTGCCTGCCATGGTGCGAGGTGTGGCGCCACCTCGTGGCGCGGTGGCGGTGAGGGTGACGCTCTGCGTGGCGCTGGTCATCAGGCCGGAGAACTTTGCTGCGTCGTGATGAGTTGTGCGTGATCGCGGACGTACGTGTCATGTAACGTCTTAGCTAGTGGTGTATATATACAACCGGCCCGTGTACGTGATGCGTGATCATGGCACCAGAACAACAGCGACCAGCTCGGCAGCTCCCTTGTGCGTCTCAGTCTCACCGAAGTCAAGGCGCTAACTATCCCGTCAGGAATTTTCCTTCTGAGATGGTTGTTCACACTAGCTTTCAGATCGGCAAAGCCCAAAAGGCTGTAAATAAAGCTCACAAGCGATTCACCAATGCCAGCAACAGTAAGTTCCCAGTCCTTGTGGTTTCCATGATCAGGACGATGAAATGACAGGATAAGTTGCAGTTAGCACCAGCTCTCCTCTCTGTCGCAGCTAGCTTGGTGTTACTGTCAGCCTGCCGTTGTAAGTAAGAGTCGTGATGGAAAAAGGTATACGCAGAGGTAAAAGGCAAAAGGAACATTGGCGCCGGCCGGCCGGTGGAGTCCGTCGATCAAAACCAGGTAGAGCAGCTGATACCTGCTACGTGATCTGATGAGCTTTTGGCAGGTGAAAATGCCGAGTTGGGCGTGTTTCTGTTGGTAACCCGGCCGCGAACTAGGAAACGGCAGGGTGGATAGCACCGGCCATAGCTGGTGTTCCGTCCGGTCTCGGGTGCTCGACAGCGACGACTGGCTGGTAAGGGTGCCTACTAGTCGTGTTCCTGCTAGCTACCTCAACTGCGATCCAACTGCAACCTAAAACTTCACTATCCATGCAGCTAGCTACTCATGTGGTATGGCCTGAAACGCCTGGCCAACTTTTGATAAATCCTGTAAAGTTATGTTGCTACTGCCTACTCCAGCTCGCTGGCAGTCTTGCAAAACGCGATTTCTCAGTCCTTTTTAGGCCTCCTTTGGAAACAGGGACGAGTGCGTCAGCGGCAACCCCAAACTCTTGCTGCAGTCCTCCCCACCCCACCACCGGCGATTGCATTCACCAGTGAATTCTGCGTTCTGATACAAGGATTTAAGAAAGAGGTCATTAAATACCTGGATAAGATTCGGCGCCGTTTCCTTTGGGCCGGAACCCAGCAACTTCAGGACGGCAAGTGTAAAGTTAGCTGAAGTCGTGTATGTCGACCGATACAGTTTATCAGTTTTGAGATCATGGACCAAGAACGCTTTGGGCGCGCCCTTTGCCTGCGTTGGCTTTGGCTTCAGTGAAAAGCTCTCCACAAGCCGTGGAATGGGATGCCATTGTGGATCGACATTTCCGACGAGACCCTTTTCACAGCTGCAACAATCGTGTCTATTCGAAATAGCAAGCTCGCATTGTTTTAGAAATCCAGCTGGCTTCACAATCGATCCCCGCTTCTATGTTTTCTGCACTCTATGGACATAGCAAGAAAAAGAATCCTACAGTGGCCGACGCTCTGACTGAGGATCGTTGGATCAGAGATATAGGCCATAACCTTACAGTGGCGCTGCTAGAAGATTTTGTTCGCCTCTGGTCTTTGATAGAGGGGCTGAACTTGAACCTTGCATTGCCTGGCGAAGATGAGATCAAATAGATAAGAACTGCATCCGGTGAATACTCTGCTCAGTCAGCGTATGAGTTGCAGTTCATGAGGGGACCATGTCCATCTTCTCGTACAGAGTTTGGAAAGTTTGGGCGCCGTCTCGTTGCAAATTCTTTATGTGGTTGTTTCTTCAGAACCGTGTTTGGACTGCTGATCGGCTACAGCTCTGCCAATGGCCGAATCAGTACTTTTGTCATCTTTGCTATCGCAACCTAGAGACAGCTCACCACTTGATAGCAGCTGAGTGCCCCTTCGCCAAACAGCTCTGGCATGCCATATCAGTATGGTTGCACGATCAACGTTTCAATCCGGCGAGCTGAACTGATACAGGAGATGTTCTTAGCTGGTTCATCCTGGTTACAGATCAATGGCCGCGAGATGATCTCAGCGAGGTATGCAGCTTGATCATTCTAACAGTGTGGACGATTTGGAATGAGTGAAATGCGAGAGTTTTCAATGACACTTTGCAACTGGTCTCGCGTATTGTTTCGGCTCTCAAGGATGAAGCCGTCCTCTGGGGCGTGGCAGACGCGAAGCAGTTAGTTAAGTTTGTTGCCTCTGTCAGTGAGTGATCGGTTTTTTTTTGTCGGAATGGTTTCCTCGCTGACTTGTTAATACTCCTGTACATTATATGTTTTTTCTCCTTATATAAAATGCCGAGAGACGTCGGGTCTTTCAAAAAAAAAAAGAAAAAAGAGGTCATGTGACCTACTGGCAATTGTCAGTGCTGAAACGAAAATGTACTGACAGAACCTGATATCTAATGAAAAAATTATGCATTTGTCGTCCATTTTGCTTCAATGTTCACAAGCCATCTCCATGGCGCTCGTTGGATAAACATGTCGCGGTAGCCTGCACAGCACCCTCAAGTAATAAGGCGTAAATGATCCGCAAATGTATGACACACCAGATTGCAAACATACACGCTTCGCTTTCCGGAAAGGAGACTTTATTAGAACGAGCCATACAAGATAAAGTTGCAGCAGCAGTCTGTCATCATGGACCATCCGCGACAAGAGATTTGCAAGAGAAAACAGTAGCTGAAGTAGTAACATTCGTTTGTACAAACTACGTGGGCTTGTAGTACTTGGTTGGCACGAAGGGCATCTTGGTGACGACGGCGTCGTAGGACTTCCCACGGACAACGACCTTGAACTCCGTCCCAGCTTTGTGCATGCCTGACTTCACGTAACCCATGGCGATGTTCTTCTTCAAGCAGGGGCTGAACCCGCCACTGGTCACCTCGCCGATGTTCTCCCCTGAGCCGCTCACGATCTCGCTGTGGCTCCGTGCTGGCGGTCCTTGCGTGAACATGCCGATGCGCCTGATCTTCGGGCCTTCCTGAAGCTGCTTCAGGATCACGTCTGCACCCAGGAAGCCGCCTTCTGCTCTCCTCCTCTTGCCGATGGCCCATGAGAGGCCAGCCTCGACTGGGGTGATGTGTTGCTCCAAGTCGTTGCCGTAGAGGCAGAGGCCAGCCTCCAGTCGGAGACTGTCACGGGCGCCCAAGCCAGTCAACCTCACCTTGCCTTCGGATTTCTCCAAGATGGCTTTTGCAAGATCAACTGCGTTCTCTGATGGAACAGAGATTTCAAAGCCATCTTCACCAGTGTAACTGAGATAAGATTAAGATACCGTTAGAATACCTCTTATCCCACAAAAGTAATAAACCCACCAGAATTATTATGGATGTTGGAAATATCAAATAGAACAGGCATTATAGTAAACTGTTAAAAAGCCATACTAATGGATGTAAAATCCTAAACTGAAGAAGCTACTATAGGATGGCATTTGGTTGACTGTTGAGCAATGATCGTCAAACCACGCTGCTTTAGCATGGTAGAATAAATACTAAATACTATAATATTTCTGTGCAAGGGAGATGGCTGATCAATGTAGGAAAGCTAGGATAAAAACCCCACCAAACTTTAAAGGAAGAACCAGAACATGTAAAATGAGGGTTATTTAAATAATAGAAGTAAAGGATCAAAACAATACCCAGTTCTCGTGAGATAACATGCTGATCCATTGATGTCAATCATCTTGAAATCACTGAAGTACATTTTGCTCAAATCTTCTTTTGTGAGCAACTGGAGAGTTGGTGCAGCAAGAGGACCCTGTTTGTATCAAAGGGCAAAAAAATTTCTATTATCAATGTTAATATATATGTCTGGACTCAGAGGAATCATAGTTTAGACTTGCCAGCAAAGTAAAAAATATCAAATTTAGTAAAAGGCATAAATATTTCAGAAGAAGATTTTAGTATATAGAGATAGTTCTTCTCAGCAATCTAGGATTAAAAATGTGCAGATGGATCACATAGACCAACTCTCCACGATTACGAAGCTGTCTGGACACTTGTCCTCCTATTCTTTAAGGAAATAGAACAGGTTCGGTTTTATCAAAATATATTGCAGGAATTTGAAGAAGTATTAACATGGCAAACAAGGGGGCTATACGTCTGCCCACAAAGAAAGAGATATGCACACCGCTCGACAGGCACCTCAGATGAATCAATCCGACCATTTCTAGAATCACTCCTAAGCCTTAACAGACAAAAATTTGACACAGAAGATACACCATTTATTTCAGTATATTAGGTAGCATATTGATTAAAGACACTGATGTATCTCCTGTGATTCATCAATCAGAAAACATATTAACCGATCATGTCATCATGAAAAGCCCATGAACATCTATATATTATCTTTACTGGTTTACAAAATGGCATCAAGAGAATGGTAGCACGTCATTCAAATACTATCATCTCTATCCGACAATATTAGAATAAAAATGAACCTCATCAAACAAACCTCTGTCTTTCTCCAAACTGAAAATACAAAATCGTTTACACACAAGTTCTTCTGTCTTGTAGCCACTAGCATCAATATTTTTCCAATAGCAGAATATCCTAAACAAATTACTCCCCAATCTATAAACCATCATTAAACCCTTCCCGAACATTTTACCCATCTTAGAATTCATTCACACGGAAAAGGTTCAAGAGGGCAACAAATCACACTGACCTGCAATGCGAGCAGCGAGCGCTCATCGTGGATGTGCCACGTGACGTCGCCACCCTTCTTGTTGAAGGCCTCCATGTGCTCCCCGATGTGAGCGAGGTCCTTGTCCCTGCACCCGGCGTTGACGACGAGGTAGATGTGCTGGTCGTTCACCTTTGTGATGACGGAGTCATCGATGGCGCCGCCCTTCTCATTGGTGAAGACGGTGAGGGTGCCGGTGCCGTCCTTGAGGCCGGCGACATCGGCGATGACGAGGGACTCGAGGAAGGGGACGGCCTGGCGGCCCTTGAGGCTGAGGCCGCACATGTGGGCGACGTCGAAGAGGCTGCCGTTGGTGCGGCAGTTGATGGTGGATTCCATGATGGAGTCCTTGTACTGGATGGGCATGCTCCAGCCGGCGAAAGGCACCATCTTGCCGCCGTTGGCGACGTGGAAGTCGTAGAGCGCCGTCTTCTTGAGCTCGGCCTCGGCCGCCTCCGCCGCGCTCGCTAGGTGGCGGACCCGCGCGGGCGCGGAGGCGGCGCCGCCGCCGGCGCGGCGGGCGAGAGTGGCGAGCGCGAGGAGGCCTCTCATTGTCACGACTCAACTCGCCGAGCAGTCGCGGGTGGTGGGTTGATTCTTTTCGAGACGGGTGGCAACGAAAAACTAGGAGATACCCAGCGGTCGCCGGTGGGTGGCGATCGGGAGTGGGTGGTGGTGTACGCGCTCGGAGGTGTTTGGTGGTGACGGATCAGCCAGTGATCAGTGCTTTGCGTTTGTTTTTTTGCTATAGTTTTTTTTTGTTCGGTTTGGTGATTGATGCTAACGTCTCCTCGACTCACCTGATTGTGCTATCCTATTCAGCAAATATTCTTCCGCGTTGCTGAATTGGTGGTATGCAGTAATAAAATGGTTACCCTTTTCAAAAAATTGGAATAGAAATAAATTCATGTCAGGTCGTGAACACTTATCGTACTGCAAATTGCCACAGGAAGCAAGAATTTATAAGCTTTCTTAATTTGATGCCACGAAGATTATAAGGTGAAGATCTCTTGACAGGACGGTGGCAGAAGAGGCCAGGAAAAAACAGTCGCAACAGCGAGCTTACACTCGCAGAGATCAAGATTAACGAGTTTGTCAGTATGTCGCTTCACCATAAAAAATGCAGACAAGTAGGTCAGTAGTATATTCATCAACCCAACATGAGTACATGACGCCAGAGTGAAGGGATAATTCTTGGCAGTAAAGCATCAAAGGGAAGAAAGAAATTAGAAGAGCATAACCACCAGATAAGATAAACAACACTGCAATTTCCTGAAATCTTAACTGCAGACACTGAAATTCGAGACCTAATTATATAAATGTCATCAACGAAATATTGCAAATTGCAGCAAAAAAATGACTGCCATTATCTGGCGATCAAATCAAGAAGTTCGATTCAAAGGGCATGTCTCGCCTTTCCTTTAATGCCAATCAGAACGAGCTACAGCTGCTTACACCTGGATCAAAACGCTTCTTCAAAACAATGCTTGTATCGTTGTCATAGCTCTATAGGTAATTCACAACCTTCAGCTCCCAAACATGAATAACAGCAAAAGATATCGAAACATTTCGGTGACACTCAGATTAGTCTAGCTTTAGACAAGAAAGCACAGTGAATTCTAACTGCGACTCACGACTTGGAACCTGAAGATTTCTTTGAAGACTTTTTCTTCTGCTTCTTGGGTACCTCCTCGGGTACCTTCTCAGCCTCTCCAGCCTTCTTCCTGTCTTTTCTCTCCCGTTTCTTCAAAGCATGCATGTGAGCTTTAAGGACCGTTGTATACGAAGCTTGGAATTTCAGATATTCCTTTAGAGAGACCTGGCAACATGGAAAGTTAAAATAGTTAGTATTAAAGATTGCTGAGAAGACCTGGCAATCTAAGATATTTTTTATGAATTGCTGTAAAAAAACTAAGTAAATGACAGGAGCTATCTTGAAAATTAAAGATAGTGCTTACGAATGTGGAAGACGAAATAAAGAGTCATCCTGATTTCACTAAACTAATCATCACAAAAATCATAAAAAATATAGCTGTAAATGACTGTCTGGCAGATACTGCAAAGAAATTTGCACTGCCAACGTAAGTTAATATATAGAGTATTAGTTTCCTGCAATCCTATCCTATGTATACAACCCAGCACTATAAAGAGGCATATGGTAAATAAAATGTCTTAGTTGATGGACTTGCACAAAGTACATAACAAAGACAAATATATAAGTGCACAGCATAGGAGTGAATCGCATATATAATTGTGTTGCCAGGATACCATATGCCTTAGCGGTTCATGTTTCCATACTAATGCATCCTTTGGAATGCAGGAATTTCATAGGAATCAGTTAAATTTCACATGAAAAACACAGGATTCAGGAATTTTTCCTCTGATACAAAGTAGGCCTAAGAGGAGATAATTAATTCTGACCCTTTTTCTGCTCTCTACACGAACGTGGAGCATGTAAAGATTGCAGATACAGGCGCCAACATTCTTAGCCTCAAAGCCTCAGATATGGAGGGCCTGTCAATGCACCCTTCTCGATGCCAGACTTAACAATGGGGAGGTATCATTAGGAGATTTAAGATCTATCATCAGAATAACGGTAGTCATAACAGCTCTTTGTAAGTAAGGCGTGGAAGAGCATGCAAATGAGTCTTGTTCATTAAACGTTTCAGTCTTATTACAAGTCATTTAACAGTGCTTATATAACATTTAACAGTGTTGCCAAATGTTAGTGATACTGTTTTAGCTCATATGCATGGTTATATGAAAATGTTTTATCTCAGCTTCAAACTAGTTGCAACTTGCTTTGCAATGAGGGCTAGTATGCACAGAACGAGTAATCACAAACAACACAAATCTCATCATCCTAAAAGCAGCACAAGGACGGTCACGGTACCGAGGTGGAGATGTTCTTCTTCCCATCTGACGCGCGGATCAGGCACCGGTACTCCACCTCCTGTCCCTTCTTCTCCATTTTCTGCAACTGCGTCTTGCCCTTGAGCGGCGCTGCGACATCAAAGGATTTGAATCACTCAATGCTTCGATTCCTCAACCCCGCAAACCTACAAATCGATGTCGAAAGGAAGCAGGGCACTCACATCGTTTCATGGTGACCCACACGGAGCCCTTCTCCGTGCTCCGCTCGTACAAGCTCGTCAACTCGCTCAGGAACCGATCTGGTTGCAGCGCCACCTGAACAAAGCCCACAGATGCGATGAGAAAAAAGGGGGAATTGGTCGAAAATACTAGCGAAATGGCATCCACAGTTAACATGATAGACCATATAACACAATTTTGATTACTCCAAATCCGAAGTTCTAGGGCAAATAACTAGCGAAAAGATCTGGATCCCCGTTCCCCATAAGTTCCAGCCGCCAAATCGCACGATTCTATTCTCAACACAACGGGCACAAAACATAGAACGAATCAAGCGAAAACTCGCGGAGCGGACGAAGAATCGGGTGCGAGATTACCATGTTGAGATGCCTTGCGATCACCGAGAGAGAGGTCTCCCCTCTGGCCTTGCTCCCCCAGTCTCCGTGCTTCCGGAACGGAAGATGAGAAGGGTAGGGTCAGGGACAATGGGCGAGAATTGACGGTGGATATCGCAGGGTACAGAAGACTAACGGCTACGATGCCGGTATAGGACTTTGGTTTGAATGGATATTTTTCTATTTCTGCATTTTTCCTTTGAAATTAAACTGATTCTTGTGAAATTATTTCATAATTCCTATCAAAATCATATGTTCCAAAAGAGCCTTTAGGCAGAGGTTGAGGGCTCTTTCGAAACACAGAAATTTGAAAGAATCTCACAAAATTTTTACAAAAATCATAGAAAAAAGATTAAAAAAAACAAGAAAAAAAAATCCTCCAATACAAAAGAGACCTAAAACGGAGGCCTCATCCGTCTGTCTGTTCCACTTACGGGTTATATTTTGTCACGTTTAGGCCCTTTAGATTGCAAGAAAAATTATTGAAATGTTTTTCACGTGAATTTGAGTTAATTCTTATAAAAATTCTGAGGTCTATGTTTTTATGTAAATTTGAATTGTTTCAAGTAAAGCTTATGTGATTTTTTTATGCCCCAAACAATGTTTCCCTAAATGGTAAACATTCGTTAGACTGGTTTTTTCAGTTTAAATGACTATTTAAAATAATTTAATCAAACTTAAAACATGGTTTAAATAGCTTAAACAGTTACCCACCGTTTAAATCCATAGAGCATCTCCAACAATTCTTTATACTAAGTTTCTAAACAAAAATTTAAGATATGATCAGAAAATAACCCTCCAACAGTTTCCTATATAAGCTCCTTAAACATGAGAACTTCCAATATCTTGAATATAGCTCCCTACACTTGGGGAGTAGATTGTAACTCCTTAAAATCCCACCTTTTCAATCCAGTTTCTCTGCTCTCACCTTCGATTAGTTGGGTGAACATGACCGGATGATGATGTGGCCTTTAAATTGTTTTAGGTACGATTATAGGGAACGATTGGAGGAAGATTATTATTTTACTAAAGTTTGCTTTGAGGAGTAAATATTATTGGGAACCATTGGAGATGCTCTTAGGGTTTTGGTGAACACGGTTCCAAAAGGAGACCTTACATTGTGTAATTCTCATTATCTGATTTAAAAACTATTATCTAAAAATGTGTGTAAATTAATATAAATATGAAATTATTTCTTTCGATTTTAAATTATTAACACCGTCAAATTTTAACATCAACTTTGATCATTCGTCTTATTAAAAAAATTATTTCAATGCGTAAAATTATTAGTCTTGATTTAAATGCTACTAATGATAAATCAAATAATAATAAAATTTTACACATTTAAACAAATTTTTTGAATAAGACAAATAATCAAAGTTGATGTTAAAAATCAACCGTGTCAATAATCTAAAATCGAAGGGAGTACTTTTTAAAGAGGAAAATAACTGGCACATCACGATCGTTATAGCAGCTAGCAGGCAGGGAGGAGCTTCTGCGGATAAATTTTGACCCATTTTGTTGGTCCGTGAGGAACAAGGGATCGAGAATGCTGAACCTACAAGTACTTCTTCCGTTCCAATAAAAATTTATTTTAGCTTTTATTCACTCTGACTTTGACCAATAATTTAAATATATTTAATTACTTTTAATAATATAAATTATAGATATTATAAAAGTATTTTTTTGATGAATTTAAAAATACAAATATTAAAATTTTAAATTTAATCGAATCTATTCAATAATCAAATCAACAAAATTTAAAAATAAACTTCTACTGGACGGAGTTAGTACGAACTAACGTTGCCTTTCCTTTTTTTTTTTCGAACCTCCTCCATCTTCGAAAAAAATTGAAGGATACATACACGACAAGTGCAATACATGTCAATCAAGCTTCACCAATTCATTCCATTGACCACAGCAACAGCGAGAAATCTATTGCGAATCACAACAGCATTGCACGCACCCCCTTATTTGCCTGACACCAAACGAGGTCACCAGTACAAGAGCAGTACTACCACGAATCGGCTAATCAACGTACATCGTCATCCATCGAGCTGAACCGCAAGCCTACATCCGTGCGCGGGGGATCCTATCGCTGTCCGTGATGACGTGACTGCGGGTGATCTCCCTCAGCGACGTGCAGCCGCTCAGCGCCATGGTGAGCTCCAGCTCGTCCCGCAGCATCTGCAGAACCTTCCGCACGCCGGCCTCGCCGTCCACGGCCAGCGAGAACAGCACCGGCCGTCCGATCTGCGATACGTAGCAGTGTCAAACTGAGATAATACCCCAGCATTGCTAAATCAGGCGTGCAGGTCTGCAGGTAGTGCTTACGAACACTCCTGATGCTCCCAGAGCCAGGGCCTTGAACACGTCCGTGCCTCGCCGGACGCCGCCGTCGAGGAACACCGGCAGCCGGCCCTTCGCTTCCCTTACGACCTGAATTTTCAGTTGTTTTGTAAGCATGGATGCTCGAGGAAATTTTCAGTTGATTTTGTCGATAGGTTCAGTTAGCACTCTGAAGCTATCCAGCAGTCTGGAAAGCGTACCTCTTCCAGGCAGCTGATAGTTGCAGGAACGTAATCTAGCTGACGGGCGCCATGGTTGGACACGATGATACCAGCAGCGCCGTATTCAATTGCAAGTCTAGCTGCATGGCAAATGTTTCATGTGATGACAGGCCATAACAAAAGCTGGTACAACAGATGAGGCACTTCCAAGTTCGAAATTGAACACTTACTGTCTTCTGCAGTCATGACTCCTTTCACTAAGATCGGCAAAGAGGTGATTGTCTGCAGCCACTTGACATCCTGAAAGTACATGGAATTTTAAGCAGAAAATGACACTTCTCCTTTTAATATTTTATAGGACTGATTGTGGTTTTTGGAATTCAAGATGCAACTAAAGTGATACTCCTACCTTCCAGGAAAGAGAGCGGTCAACTTGACTTGCAACATAGGATGCAAGGCCAGAATCATTTGTCTGATACATCAGAAAAAATTTGGTGAGAAAGCTTGAACATTTTCAGGGCCCAGAGAGTGATTAACTCAATTTTTTTGTAACCTTATCCATCGTCCCAAGATCCAGCGCTTCAAAGTTTTTCAACACCAGATGTCGAGGCAAGGTGAATCTGCATCGTATGGGAGTATAGATGTACTGTAATTTGTAAAATTTCTAATGTAAACAATGAACGTGGTATCTGTAAAATGTACGCTGAATTCAGTTGTCAATTTGACACCTGTTCTTTATATCTGCTTCCCTGCGGCCAAGCCTTGGAGTGTCAACAGTGAGTGCAATAGCCTTGTAGCCAGCCATTTCAGCCCTTTTGACGAGTTGCCTCACTATATTTCTGTCTTTGTACACCTGACAAAGATGACGGCACATGCTAAGGTTAGTATGAAGATCAGAACAGAAACAATGTTTTCTCATAACTAAGTTCAGTTCAGATGACACATACATAGAGCTGGAAGAAACGTATCCCTGGACCTACTGAGTTAACTTCTTCAAGGCTGGAGGTAGACCATGATGACAATGTCTGAGGGGAATCATAAGATGCGTCATAGCATGAGCATACTGTATTAGTTTTTGGATGATAATAAATTAATAATGGCATCTCAAGCTATTGTGATTTCGCATACCATTGCAGTGCCTGCAGCGGCTGCTGCTCTTGCTGTAGCAAGCTCTCCTGCATTGCAAACAAACTTCAGAACTTGTTTCGCATCATATATAGAGTTTGTAATTTCACTCGATTGTCTGAACCTTCAGGGTGAGCCATCTTCTGCATGGCTGAGGGAGCGATCATAATAGGCATGGAAATGTTGAAGCCCAGGACGTTTGTGGCCATGTCGATGTGGGAGACGTCGATAAGTATGCGTGGTCGGAACCTATAATCATTTTTACCAGGGAAGAATAAAATGAGGCTCTTGGAGAAAAAAGAGAGGGATGACAAGGCATTCACGTGTAATCTTGCTTTATCAACCAGTTAGCTATCGATATTGTAATGGCTGGAGAAGTTAATGAGTTGCAAATCTTTGAGAGAGAAACTTTAGTCTCGGTGGAAATATATTGTGAAAATGTCCTCTGCATATAATAATTCAAAGTTCAGACATATCGCCAAAGACCTGAACCCCAACTAAACAGAGAATATATTCTCATATGTAGTACATGCATGATTGATTTCGTATGTCTTATCTGAGAGTTCTTAATGAAATTGGCATCTACTTTGACCGCGTGTCACAAGGCTCATCTGATCACCTGTCCTCTACTTCATATAAGTGGTCCACTTTTTTCTACCATTCCCTTTTACTAATCAAAGGCAACTTGGTCCCTTTAGACTAAATAAAAAATATTCTTAATACGTTGGATTAACGCCAATCATGGTTCTCAATCCACACGACAGTTTCTATCATACGTCAAAACATGTTTTATATCCTCGCAAACTTCCTCCTAGAACTTTTGCGATAAAGTTTTCCAGCGCGTCACCCTTTGGGTGAGTTATTAGCCGCTGACGTGAATAAAAACAGGAACAGTTGTGATGCAGCGGTGTGCTACTACCAAGCGGATACAGCTAAAACCAACAATTCTGGAAGGTTGCGTAGCTTAGTTTGAGCTTACAGAATCCTGGAGAAGGCCTCCCTGTTCTCTTTGAGCGTCCACTGGTCCTCTGCACCGGAGGCGTAGTAGTCGTACACCATCTTGGGCAGTCTCTCCTTCGCGAGCTTCTCGTACTCGGAGACATTTGTGACCAGCTCCATCTCTGCTCATCAAATCGTTCACGTGATCAGCACCCAGTTGATAAAAATTGACAGAAGTCGGATGTCACGGGAAAAGTGGGGATTGCATTATTGCAGTGAGTACATGGAAGAAATTGATCAAAACCTATGGGGCCTTCCAAAGAACAAAATAAGGATCAGTGTCGAATCATAGACGAAGCACTAGAGATCAACTGAAGAGAGAAGAACGATGATTTGGCTTCCTCTGGTAACCTAACAGAGTCTCAAGAAATCCGTCACCGTAAAGAAACAAATCGATCCAAGCGACTCCGACGAGTCGAGAGAAACGAGAGATCATCCCACATCCTTGCACACAACCAGAGGGCAAGACGAACGCCATCCGGCAACAGGACCCGGCGATTCGAACTAATCGGGATGACAAGATAAGATGCGAATTTTCACGAGAGGATCAGCGGGAGAAGAACTCACGTAGACAATTGCGGAGAGAGCGGTCGACGACGAGGCTGTGACGGCGGCGCCGTGCCGTGTAGAGGTGGAGCGGTCGACTCGAGTGGAGAGCGCGGTTGTGCGCGCCCGTGCGGCGTGGTGTATTTAAAGGTGCAGATCAGATGGTTTCATCCAGCGCCGATGTGATGTCAATCTGGCCACTCGCCCGTGAGTGTACCGAGCCTGAAGTTGAGACGAGACACGGCACATTTAGGGTTTTTTGGAACGAAGAATTTTCACAGAAATTAGTTTAATTTTAAAAAAAAATTGCAAGAATACATGTGGGCGTGTCACGGTAGGCTACCTTGATTTGGACGAACGCTAGTAGTGGTGGGGGGGGGGGGGGGGGGGGGGGGGTGGGTGCGTGCATGATCACGTCAGAAGCCAGCTTTGGATCGCTCGTCAGAACGATGCACAATGACCATTTGCATTCATATGGTAATCCGACTGGTTTAACAGCCGCTGCGGCGTCGACAGGAAATCGACGGCACGAGCACGCACGTGGAGTGCGCTTGCTGAAGATACGGAAGAACAGCGAGACCAACAAAAACTCCTTGTCTCGGTACGCACCAGCATCTGATCTCATCCCTGTCAATTCTGTTGATCGGCATGGACGGACCACAATCCTTCTCCGCGGCGCCCAAGGGCATGCATGGAATCTTATGCCCAGTCCAGCAAATGGTGGCGCTAGAATATTTCAGCTGTTGTATACAAGTTGGACAGTTGGTGTGTCTCGACTAGAGAGCCTGGTTAATCTAGCTTAATCTCGACGAATTACATGCGACTATTCTAATGTTTCCTGATGGAGATATACCAAGGCATGAAATCGGAGATTCTGTCGGGCTGGACACAGTCTGCAATGTATTTTGGGGTGGCGTTTGGTAATCTGAAAATAGAAGGTGAGTTAAAGATTGAGAAATAAATAAATAATTGAGATTTAATGAGATGAAGAATGAACGATCTAAATTTTTTCTTTCTGTTTCTCAATCCCAATTCCGATCTCATTTCCCGTTCTCCAGACATGAAATCAGGAAGCAACAAAGAATGATACAGAGTTTTTTTTTATTTCCTCTCCTTTGCTGAGTAGACAGCTGTATTATCGAGAATGATACAGACATAGTAAGAGATTCTGCATCGAACTCTGCGGGGACTACAACGATGCACCATGGGCATGCAGCAATGATCCTACCAAGTGTTCTTTTCACATCTGACACCTCAAAAATGGCTGGTTCTGTTCCATGAACAACGAGGCCCGTGTCAAACTAGGGGAGCTATCAACTTGTCCTAGCGCGTGCGTCGCGCTCAGGAAAAGGATCAGGCTACGCTACGTTACGTGCGATCAGGACGACGGCTACGACACAGACGCTGACGCGGACGCGGACAAGCGTGCGTAGTACAGGACGAACGCGACGGGAAGCGGAGGCCGCGCGTAGACAAGTTCAGGAAAATGTCCAGTTGCTGCGCACGGATCGCGTCGCTGTGCGTGATCGTGCTGCGTTTGGGTCAGGTTGGGTTGAAATTGTCATCTCGAAATCTCTGATGAGAAGCGGATGAGAGTTCAGGAAAGTTTCAGGCGATAGGAGCTCGGTAATTTTGGACGGAACAAGTCGTTCTAAAGTTTAAAATCCCTTCCCAACTCGTAGCCTTCCGGCGGTGTAACACTGAGCGAATCCGAAGCACTAGTGCAGCATCGATGAGCTACAAAAGCCAAGCCTCAGCTCTGAAGTGCATTCGTTCTGCACTTCTGCAGCTGCGCCTTCCTAACACGGGGTTGTCTATTCAGAAACTCAGCACGCGTATGTTCACCTGTTGAATGTCAGTTTGCTGTTGAACTGTTTGAAAATGACAGCAATTCACCAAACGCATCGAAATTTTGTGCTGAATCCCTTGGATCTTCAGTGTCTCCTATCCACTTGTGCCTCTGCATCCTCTTTCTCCACCCAATTGCAAGTTTCAGTTCAGTCAGTTATCAAGAGGAAAGAACCGCACCACAGCACCAGGCACCACAACGGGCCCACCTGGCAGCGCCACATGCGGTCCTTGTCCGCAGCGCCGCGCCACGTATCTTCTCCCACTTTCCATGTCCTTCGCTGTTCGCTCCCACTTCCCTCCGGCGCATCCGCCGTCTAACCCTCGCCCATCCAAAGTCCAAACCGCCCTCGCCCTCGCCCATCCAAAGTCCAAACCGGCTAACCGTTCCTCTCCGCGGCCGGCTATTCGAGGGAAGCGGCGGCGCATCCCCGTGGTTGTCTCGTCACGGGTAATCGCCAACTCCATGTCTGCCTCTCTACGGCGCTGCCCGCTGCGCCCCGCGCCGTCTGGTCTTTGTGACGCTGCGTGCGAGCGTTCGTGTCCATGTTGGTGTGGATTGGTTAATCGTGTCTAATCCCGTCCCGTATATAATTACCGAGGTCTAAGCGGGTGATTTGGGTGTTGGGGATGGGGAGTGGGGGATGGGTATGAGCCACTGAGCTTTTGGAAGGAATTGTGCGCGATACGGGATAGGACGGTTGGTCACTCGACTTTTGGGCTGCTCAATTCTGGTCGCGGGGGTTTAGCATTTCAAGGTGGAAGGATCAAGGGAACTAAAAAGGGGATTGTGGGTTTTTCACTTTTCAGTAGGAGAACTGTAGAGTAATCATGCAGCTTTTTGGCAGGAGGTTCCAGGACTGATGCTTGCTCCGTTAAATAGAAATAATTTTGCTGATCGATTGGATTTGCGCAATAAGTGCATGTGTAGGTCTGTAATGCCTGTTAGGACTCCAGGTTTGTTGGGTGGAGTGACTGCGTGCTGCTATTATTCTCCTTTGGTTCTGGATTATAGTCTTATAATTAAGGTGGCAATAGCACAATTCTCAGCCAATCATGAGTTTAGTGCCATTTGAACATATTTCTCATTCTGATCACTAAGGATTGAATGCTCGGATTTTGATACAAACACATTGATGGATTGACATGTATCAGTGGCACCACCAAGGTCTCAGATCATCAAACCTGAAAGCTTAATTTTGTATCCATTTCAGAAAATATTTTGTTAATCTTAAACCAGTACTGTAATTTTCCATCATCCACTGATATATTTATGGTGCTTTCTCTAGGAGTATGAATTAACATCCTTTCTCAACAAAGTCAAAGGAGCCTGTTTTGGGCGTTGATGTACCAATCTTTGCGCAGAATGTCACTGGTGCTTCACTTCTCTCTGCTGAGAAACAACATAAGGAGTACCAATCCTATTCGGTTGCTTAAGCAACATGCTGGATTTTTATCTGAAAAATTGTTTGGTCCTAGAAGCTATGAGAAACAGCATTTCACAACAAGTGTGCAGACACTTGAAACAAAATTTACTGGGGTAACTAGTTTGCCCAAACCTGGCTCAGGTTCATGTATTCCTGGAATTCAGTCGCTGTGGCCTCAGCAAACTTCTGAAGTTGACCAACGTGGAACTGTTCTAGTCTTTGATGTTGAGACTACTGGTTACTTACATCAGGATCACAGAATTATTGAGATTGCAGTCCGTGACCTTTCTGGAGGAAAGAATTGCACATTTGAGACTCTCATCAATCCTGAACGAAATGTTCCCAAATCTGTTTCCACTCTCACTAACATCGACACTGATTTGGTTTGCAGACCTGACATTCCAAGGTACGTCGTTCTTGCAAGGATATGTCTATCAAATTCATAAACATTAATCAAGATAAATGCCCCAAATTTTGTCATTCCTCATCGTGATTCGATTGACATAGACCATAGTATGAAATCATATCAAATCTGTGCGAATTCTATTTATTCAAGTTTTTTTCCATATTAGAAAACATCCATTTGAGTGTTAGCAATGATTATCTTTTGTATCTCTGTTCACTAACTACTAACTCAACATTCCACTCATTCCATGCTTTCTTAATCTGATTGTTTGACTACCATAGGTTCAGTGATGTACTTCCAATACTTCTAGCATACATTCGAAGTCGCCAAGTTCCTGGCAAGCCAATTCTGTGGGTTGCTCATAATGCTAAAAATTTTGATGTGCCTTTCCTTGCTGAGGAGTTTCGACGTTGTTCAGCAGAGATTCCTGCGGATTGGATTTTCGTAGACAGTCTTTCTCTGGCAAGGAAGTCCGCGAAATCAGAGGTGAAAGTAGCTGGTATATCTCTCATTCACTATTTATTTCTTCCTTGGAGAAGTACACCATTTTAGGGTGAGATTTTAGTGATTCTGTAGTTTTGCTTGTAAAAGTTATCAATGGTCATCCACCCAACTCTTGTGACGTTGCACTTTTCACTAACACCTTGTCAAGGGAAAAACAACAGTTATTTTTTGATTTATTTAGTTGTGGAGATTGGCTATTTCCCACTTTCCCATGCTCTGGGTCTTTTGATGATTAAATCCTCCTTTTTATTTTTACCAATATTATATTACAGCTACTCCCTCAGTCCACAGATTCAAGGAATTCTGGTTTTGGTCAGTCATCCTAATGTCATTTCTCATGTTTACATTGTTATAATTTTTTGTTAGTTCTGAGAATGTGCATCGTGGAAACACTTCAATAATTCAATTCTAGTAGCACGGATAGTTGTGGTTGAGTGAAGTTTACTGTTCTATTGCAGGGGAAAAAAGGCGTCCTGTAAACTTGGAGGCTTTGAGAAAACATTATGGTATCCATTCTAAAGAGACTGCACACAGAGCAATGCGAGATGTGACAATATTATGTCAAATTTTCCAAAAAATCACTTTTGATTTAAAACTGACATACGAAGGGCTGAGGAACGAGTCCGTCAGAGCTTGCGATTGCAGAAAGCTTTCTTGATTTCAAAATTTTCAATTTCTACAGACTCCATTTAGGCTTCAGTATTGGTGTTTTGAGTGTAGAATCCAGAAGTAGGATAGGATGACATATCTTGGAAGATGTAACTTGATTTAGCTTTAGAACCTTATGAATGAGCTGAAAGGGAGAAAGTGTTAAATTTGCAAGAGCACTGCAGTCTGCTGAACGTTTTTGAGTACTTCTGTTTAGTTTAATTCAGTTAGGTTAGATGTGGTGGCGTCCACAACACAACACCCCTCCCCCAAAGACATCTTGTCCTCGAGCTGTCTAGGGTTATAATAGATGTGTTGTTGAAAAAACCACGTCTTTACAGGATGCAATTATTATAGGGTTTTTCAATGTATAGCTGGGCTGCAGTGAAATTGAGGGTGCGTTTGGACGTGAGAAACGTCGTGAAACGCTAGAAGCATTGCCAAACGCTTGTTTCGGTGAATCGTTTCACCAGTGAAACGACTGAAACATTTCGGTTGTGACGTTGAAACGGTTGGATCAGTGTTTCAACCGATTCAATCGTTTACCTCTTTGCCCCTTTCTTTGATTAATCTTTAGAAATTAAAAAAGGTTCTCTTAAGTTTTCCAACGTTGTTTCGTTAGATTTGTCTTGTCGAACTTTTTATGTAGTTACTTTCAAGTTGTTTTATTAATTTTCAAAGTTTTACCCATTACAACGGTTAATCATAGGAATTTATAAAAAAGTTTTCTCAAATTCTCAAAGTATCTCAAATTTTTAATAAACTACATGTAAAGGTATATTGGTCATTCTAATTCTCCTACTCGCTTTTTGAATTTGAATTATTAAAAATTTACCGAATAGTTTTTGAAGTGATTCTGTTTCTTATCAAAAATGTTTTTAAACTGAAACGTTAATGGAGTCGTACCAAACGCACTCAGAGAAGGGCCGTTTTTGCTGCTGCCAAATGAGCCTGCTTAGATGCGTTTGTTTATTGTAGGTCACCTGTTACTTTATCACAGTATCCATGTTCCTTTGTTTGGATTTTAAGCCTGTATGATTGTGCAACCAACCTTCTGTTCTTGGGCTCTTATTTCTGATACGGTACAAAATGCTATGTTATTTTGTTCTGGTTTAGGTTTTATTGAATGCTCTGAATGTACTCAAGCTTCGATATTTTCCATACATCCACTTGTTGCACTTGAATACTTGATTAAGCATAGCACTGCAGCTAGGCGTTTGTAATTTGGTCGTCTTGGCACTACGGAACCTTTGATGATCACATGTTTATCATGGTTCACTTTTCTATTGTACTCCCACATGTAATACTTTTCAAACATTGTTTGGTGAAACTTATTTTCAAGGACTGATGGTTGTCCATATGAAGCCTATACGCTGTAACTGTAAGATATGACACCATGAGAACCATGTGGTGTCTTTTTCTTGCTCCAAGTTAGGCACCATATTTTTATCATGTGTTCTGCCCTATGCCTTTTTGTGGACCAGTTTCTAAACAGCAGCCTGAGTCTAAAATAGAAGGAATAATAATCAAGACATGGTTTTGCATTTGCCCCGCTACTCAGCTCAATGTCTGTGATTTCGTTTAAACCGCGAAAACCGATCGAGACCGGTATGAGGAAAACCGTAAAAATCAAAAAAATCGGTTAAAAACCACTTCAAATCGAAAATTCAAAATTTGAACGAATTGTTATAGTAAACCGGCCAGTATTTTCAGTTTACCGAGCGGTTTTACCGGTTTATTAACCGGTTTCTCTAGTTTTTACGTTTTCATATTTGAAAATTTCATCGATTTCATCGCTTTATCGATCGGTTTTTACCGGTTTTCGGTATTTCAAAATTTTTTAAATTTTTAATTTTTTTAAAAAAATTTTAAAACAAAAACCGAGTCATTCGGTGAAACCGGACCGGATCAGTTTCGCCGAAAACTGCGAAAATCGACCGGTTTTGAACGGTTTTATAAACTTTGACTCAGCTACTAATACTATCAATGTACTTCCTCCGTTCTTTAATTATTATCGCAGGTGACTTTTAAATTCAACTTTAATCATTCATTTTATTAAAAAAATTTGATAAATTTAATATATTTTGATATAATTTGATTGTACCCAATTAACTCTTGTTAGTGGAATCATTTCACTTGAGTTTCACTTTCTTGGATCACCTTATTTAGCCTCCTGTTTTTCTCAGTCGTCATCATTAATCGTGTTTGGTATCTTTAGTCGTTTATTCACTCGTACATTTCATTATCGTGAACATATGAGCATGCATTTGCAGTGATGACAGATGAGTTGATCTGAGTGGATTCCATGCGCAATAGCATTATCTCTTAATGTTAGAGATAAAGCATCACTTGCTGCATCTTGATCTGCGTGCGTTCCATGTGCAATAGCATTATCTTTTCTGTTATGTAGATGGCATTCGGCTTATTATTTTATAAAAAAATGCATATACACGAGTCCTTTTATGGCCTGAAACTGGTACTCCCTCTAGCTCTGCTTGTTTTCTGAAAATATTTTTTTTCTTTGTTTGACGCCCTGGCGGCAGCAGCGGGTTCTCATTCACATTGCTGCCTGTCACATACTTTGATTTTTATTTTCAATTTTGACTTTTTATCTTATTCAAAAAATTAGTTCAAATATGTAAAAATTTAAATTGTAATTTAAATAACTCTAATGATTAATTAAAATATAACAAAATATATAATTTTTACTAAATTTTTTTAAATAAGACAAAAAGACAAAGTTGAGAAAAAAATTAACACCGACGTTAATTTAAAAACGATGGGTCGGAGGGAGGACACGTTGGTTTACTGAACAAACTGTCTTAGGTGATGATCTTTGACGTGTTTGTTAGAGCCTGGCCATCGATGTTTCCAGATCTTATTAATTTCTTTCCCTCGCCCGAAGCAAACTTCCTGCTTTGCCACGTGTCTTCTCTGTTCTCTCGTGCAAGTACAACCGCATCATCGTTGGTCGGTGCCTTAATTTAGTGACCGGCGATCAGCATCGATCTGATCGTATCGTCACTACTAGGAGATGGTGGAGTAGTTTGGCTGATGCAACGACGGGTTGAGATGAGAGAAGCACCACGCCCTCGTCTCTTATGTTGTGGCCAAGACGGCTCCGCCTGTAACGCGTCTCCACCGTCTTGGCGTGAGAATGGGAGCGGTACGAGGCCGCTGTGCGCGGACGCGGACACGAGCTGGTGGTGCCTGGGTGGCCAGTGCGCGTGCCACCTACCGAAACTCGGGGGGCAGCGATGCGAAAGCGCACGACGAAACCACTCCGGAGGTCGGAGGGGGGCCGCGGGGCAGTGTGGACGATCGCCCTCGCAGCCGGCTGGGAGAGGCTTGGGCTCTGAATGGTCGATGCCTCCCCCGTCCGGGCCCGGCGGTGGCTGGCCGCGTCCCCCACGTCGACGATTTTTTCATCGGGTTTCGGGGGGGGGGGGGGGGGGGGG
>BCLF01000023.1:1517391-1559081 GCA_001602275.1 Zoysia japonica | reverse complement strand
GGGGGGGGGGGGGGGGGGGGGGGGGGGGGGGGCGGTGAATGAATCCTCGTGCATGTGGTGTTTGGGAATTGGGCGTCACCGACGTAAGGGAAGGGGAGAGGGAGAGTCCCGATGTCCGAGAACACGGCGGCGCACGTTGCTTCGATCGCAACACAACCGCGTGGGCTGGTGCCTGCGCACATGCACTCGGCGTGGTCAGCAGCTCAACCGGCCGGCCGGCCCAAACACGTTCCGCGTCCTATCGAGACCTGCACAGCCACTTTCGCTTTTCGTGCAAACCACCCCGCGCCAAACTCGCGGGCGCACGCAGCGCGAACGATACCATTGCTCAGCGCAATAATTACCTTATCTATCTCACACGTGACAATAAAAGTCGTCCAATTTGAAATAGCGATGCCTTATTTTCAATTTGCAGCTTGCAGGTAGGTGTGATTCGATTCCCCGTTGTCAGAAATCACATGCATATTCATTCGTCGCAGGAGACGGCCATCCGTACAAAATTTATGAAAATCCTCTCTAATCCTTCTGGGATTACTCCTAGATAACTGACGTACGGTTTCATTCGGTGAACAAACTTCTGGGAAAATAAAACTTTTTTAGGATTTCACAAATCACAAAATGAAAATAAAAGAAAATATCGTCTGACATGTGGTCTACATCACTCGGACAATTGTTTTCAATGGATCACCGCCGTCCAAATCTGACCTGACGCTCCAAACCTGTCATCGTTTGGCGGGCTCGGCCCGGTGCGGCGGGTAAGGTAACCCGGTGGTGCACGGGACTCCACCCGCCCCTTTCGGAAGGAAGCTATAAATCCACCCCCTCGGTGCGCCAGCCCACCGGCCCAGAAACTCACAAAAAGCTTCCGCAAACGCCAGGAAAGCAAAGCGGTAATTCCTCCGTCGCTCCTAAAATCCTCCTCCAATTCTGCAATAATTCTGTGAAAACGGACCATCCTCTTTGAATTCTCGAGTCGTGCGGGTTCCTCGATCCGGTCGGTCGGCAGCAGCGAGATTCCAAGGTGGGTTCTTGATTTTTCAGATGAGTTTTGGGAGTAGAAGACGGGCAGGCCGTTTTTGCCCCTGAGCTGCCAGATTGATTGCGATTAGGTGGTTGTGGCATGGGATTTCTTTTTTCGATCGATAATTGGTAATTGATGTGCTGTATCTGGTGGGATTGTGCAGCGATTTTTTTAGTTCTCTTGCCGGAGGGGGACGAGCGTTTTGGTCCCCTCGCCGATCGCCGGAAACTTTCTTTTTTGCAGCGGATTTTGCGTGCCGCCAGGCGAACTAGGAACGGAAAGATTAGGGCACTGATATATTTTTTTTCTGATTTTGCAGTGCTTCTCCGCGGGATTTATTTCTCCTTAACTGCAATTGAATTGGCTGAGAAGTTCATGGGATCGGCGGGATCCTGGGCGTGAGATTGGGGAGCGGGGACCTTGAATTCCTTGGCGAGTCGCGGCGATCCGGCTGCACGGCTGCATGAACTGTTTCGTGAACCTGGGACTCAACTCCAACTCGAACCACTACGTCGCTTGCCTCCTCATCTTCCTGCTGCATTTTTCCCCTCAGTTGTTAAATCCGTCCAATTCTAATCCCAGTAGTAATTGTGACTCAGAAGAACAGAGCTGCGCAAATGGCGAACAGCAACGGTGAGTTTCTTATTTCTCTCCTCTCGTGGACCGGATTTTTCTTAAAAACAATTATTGTTAGCTTCCTTTTTGGATTCGCCTTTGATGTATTTGAATTGGATTGTCGTACAAAATAGATGACACTAATTACAAAGATTTTAAAGTTATTCAGCTGCAAAATCCCTGTTTCTAGTAGAGTTTAGCTCCTAAATTTAGGTTGGCAGTTGAATTGGGCTGTTGATTAGATGATTGTTCTGGGATATTTATGAATGCAACAATTGAAATTTTCGACTTCAAATAACTTTTTTCTTCTGGTCTTGGTTCAAGCAAGAATTTCTGATGACAATAAATAATTCGAAGTTCTAATGGTTGTTGAGATGGTCCGCATGGGGCCCACGAAAGAGTTATCAAGCCCCCATATTGCTTTGTCGGTGGTAGGAGCAGAAAAAAACAAAACAAATAAGACTGGTAGTTGTTCACACTTTACACTTGTTATACCAACACCTCACGCAAGAGGAGATCAAACACTTGGAAGACTCTAGGATTTTGACCTAGCTTATGACAAAAAACAAGTCATGTGGAGTTGTGGACCTTTTTTGGGAACTGAGGAGAGTTTGTATTAAATAAAATGTCACACAAGCCTACAACTATTGCACGAATTAATTCTGGAATCCTTACAGTGCCGAAGTCTTTGTTTCATTCCCGTATTTCATGCTCTTATTTCTATTATTTTGACTTATATGGAGGTCATTACTTTTTTTAAGGGAATGATTTTTTGCTGTTAGTGCGTTTATTGGGTGTCTTGAAGCATATCCATTAGAGGGTTCCTGCAAGAGTTTTCAAATACATTCTGACCAACTACCACATAATACCAAGACTAGTTAGACAAGTCATGCTTCTTTTTTATTAGTTTGAGTGTTCATCCAGCATGAGTTTTCTACTGAAATTCTAGTTCCAAGTATGCCAAGACAAACAATAGGCATAACAGTTGCCCCGATTGTCTCTCTAATTTTGTTATTTTCCTTTCCCAAAAAAACACCATTACCTGGCATCCTTTCCATACGGAGGAGTAAAAAAATGATCCATCCTTTCATGCCCCCAATATTCATGGTCAAATAAAATCATGAACATCACATAGGTCATTAGAACTAGTTGTTGGGAGGGATCAGCAGAAAGATTAAATTGTCCTGTCTTACCTCACCATCATTGTTCTTAGACAGGGGAACATGCCTCACTACTAACCCTCCACGGTGGAGGGGGTAGAGGAGGGTTGATGTGAGAAGAACAGACGATATCGGCAATTTCACCACTTGGTAGGCTTCTTTATGTTTCTTCTGTATGAACTGGTCTTTTATCATTTCGAGGTAGAAACTCCCCTTTTCACCGCTCCTATATACATGAACTTGGTAATGTTCCCAATCAGCCATACAATTTCACCAAATCAACATGAGACAAAACTTGCACATGGTTTTATGCCATTCAGTAATTATTGCATATGTGAAAATTTCAGAAAGTTTTGTATATGGATGTCAGAAAAAATAAGTTGCTATAATTTATTTTGGTTTGTGTCCAAAACTTATTTTAATATTTCAATAGTAATAGAATCATGGATTTGCCTATAAATCTATGAGATGAATGTTTTTTTTAATTCTATTAGTTCCCTTTGGGTTATTGAGCTAAACTATTCTAATTTGTCTTCATGTCAGGCCCATATGGTGAAAATGTTAGGAGAAAGTCACAGACACCGTCTGCTATTGTTATCGGTGGTGGGTTTGCTGGGCTTGCTGCAGCTGATGCTCTCAGAAATGCGTCCTTCCAGGTACTGTTTAGTGTTGTTCAGGTCATGTATTATATTTGGGTTGCAATGTTGTGAACATCCTTTTGTGATGTATTCCAAATGCTCTGAATTTCAGGTTATTCTCCTGGAGTCCCGTGGCAGGATAGGTGGCAGAGTTCATACTGACTATTCTTTTGGGTTTCCTGTTGATTTGGGAGCATCTTGGTGAGTTTATTCGTTTCTTTAGAATTAATGACCTGTATTTGAAAAAAGCAGTGTCATGAAGGAATGGCACACTTTTTCTATGTCAGGCTTCATGGTGTCTGTGAAGAAAATCCCTTAGCACCAATCATCAGCAGGCTTGGACTTCCACTGTATCGCACAAGTGGAGATGATTCTGTATTGTTTGATCATGATCTAGAGAGGTAAAAATTTTGCTACTAGGATATTTGCAAATCGAGAGGTGCCAAAACTATGATGTCTAGCTAACTGTCCTATTGCTTTTCAGTTATGCACTCTATGACACTAAGGGCCATCAAATTCCACAAGAGTTGGTAGAAAAGGTTGGAAAGGTGTTTGAGACTATACTGAAAGAGGTATTTCCTTCTTTTTCAGATAATAATGCTCATTTCAATTCAGGCAGTAATATTCTTGTATTTGACATGTTCTTTTTTGTAACATTCATGTTCTCAGACTGAAAAATTAAGGGAAGAAATTAGTAAAGATATATCTATTGCGAAAGCCATTACAATTGCTATGGAGAGAAATCCTCACCTGAGGTTTGTGCTATCCATTTTTTGCTTTTTTGCACTGGTTATAAGCAAATTGGTCATCTTATCGGAGTTCTTATTTACAACAGGCAAGAAGGGATTGCTCATGAAGTTCTTCAGTGGTACTTGTGCCGCATGGAGGGTTGGTTTGCCACTGATGCAGATTCAATCTCACTCCAGGGTTGGGACCAGGTGGTTTTTTTTCCTTGCTACCTTCAATGGCCAATGTACTTGCATAAGACATGTGCAGGCAAAACTTTGTATTACAATGCTTTGTCTGAACATATTATGTGCTATGCTGTGCAGGAGGTACTCCTTCCTGGTGGCCATGGTCTCATGGTTCGTGGATATCGCCCAGTTATAAATACACTAGCAAAAGGCTTAGATATACGCCTTAACCATAGGTATGTGTATCAATGCTTTTCTTTTCTATTTGTTAAATAACAGCTGTATTTTCAGCTGATTTTGTGCATTACTGATCTAAGTCCTTTTCTCCAGGGTTGTTGAAGTTGTTCGCCACAGGAACAGGGTGGAGGTTACTGTAAGCAGTGGCAAAACATTTGTTGCGGACGCTGCAGTAATCGCTGTTCCCTTAGGTGTTCTGAAAGCGGATACTATTAAATTTGAGCCAAGGCTTCCAGAGTGGAAGGAAGAAGCAATTAAAGAACTTTCAGTTGGAGTTGAGAACAAAATTATCCTCCACTTCAGCAAGGTTTTCTGGCCTAATGTAGAGTTCATTGGGGTTGTTTCCTCCACCACATATGGATGCAGCTACTTCCTCAACCTTCATAAGGCAACAGGACACCCAGTTCTTGTTTACATGCCTGCTGGACGGCTTGCACGTGACATTGAGAAGATGTCGGATAAGGCTGCTGCCCAGTTTGCGTTCTCTCAGTTGAGGAAGATCCTTCCCAATGCAGCTGAACCTGTAAGTATTTTGACATTTAATAACAAATACTATAGGAGTATATGAGAAATTCTGGTATGCCATCTCTTACCGTTTTGTTTTCTGAATCTTATTGCAGATAAATTACTTAGTGTCCCACTGGGGCTCCGATGAGAACACACTTGGTTCCTACACCTTTGACGGGGTGGGTAAACCTCGCGACCTTTACGAGAAGCTGCGCATCCCTGTGGACAACCTCTTCTTCGCTGGAGAGGCCACGAGTGTCAAGTACACTGGCACGGTGCATGGCGCCTTCTCCACTGGTCTCATGGCAGCGGAGGAGTGCCGGGATCGGGTCCTGGAGCGGTTCAGGGAGTTGGACATGCTGGAGCTGTGCCACCCTGCAATGGGCGAGGAGAGCCCCGTCTCTGTCCCGTTGCTCATCTCTAGGCTCTAATACTTGTCCTAAAAATTACAGCAAGGTGCGGGAAACCCTACGAGTACACTGACCATTCCACTGATTGCTAGGGGGAAGGTACCATAGGAGAAACCTCCCCGGTTCTCCCCTAGCATGAGGCATGCGTTAGCAGTACTTGTGGGGGATGTGCGTGTTCTACTGCCCTATTATACGCGGCATTTGAGTCTGTGGAGTGGGTTGTTTATAATGGTAGAGAAAGATGGGTGTCTGCATGAACTAGAAACTTGTCCTTTTCTACTGGAAAAACGATATTTGTGTGATGAACGCTGTAATTTAAATGCGTAATTGTTTGAAGTATGATAGACTATCGCATTATCGCTCCATGTTTATTTGAAAGTCATGTGTGCGCCTCAGTTTACAATGTACTACGTGACAGAGGTATCACCCTATGTTTCAAAGACAGAGAGGCTTAAAGGGGTCATCATGCAACGTTGTGTATATATTGTATTTATTTGAATGTGCTAAGCTATCAGACTTGAGAGGCAGGATGGGCTTACCCGTCCCGGATCAAAGCTTGTTTCTGAGAGCGAAGGGATTCCAGCAAAAGCGCTAGTACTATCTGATGTTTACTGCAGAGGTCAACCTATTCAATCTGCAGCTAGCATCAGGAACGGGGCGCGGTGCCCATCCAATGCACGCTTTTCGCATCCAGGCAAGGACCGCATGCATGGCACGGTGTCTTTCTCCGCGGACGAAGTTGCTTCCCTTTCGGCTTTCGAACCCACGCTTCGCTGCCCGAGATTCGAATGCACCAAAAGATGGGCGATGACAGCGGCGCTGCGGCAGCAGATGCCAGATAGGGAGCTCACTTGAACGTCTCGCTACTTTCGGATTCACGGACCGTGTTGTCAAGCTAGCGACGGGATCGAAATCGCTGACGAAGCTGAACGCGCGAACCGAAGGAGCTTGTTCCCGCGAAAACACGCTGCTTCCCTCCCAAATCAACGGATGGGCTGTCACAAGCGTTGCATCGACGTTCTCACTGGCACGACGGGCTCACGAACATGACCCTACGCGCTAGTGACTCATGCTCCAATGACCCGTCAAACCCGATTCCCGCGACGAAAAGCATCCCAAACCATCTCGACCGTCAATCAACCGCACCAACGACCGGGATCCCTCCGTTCTCAGCGGCGGGCGGGCGGATCCGCCAGGCCAGCCACCAGGGAAAAAAAAAAAAAAACCCCGTGCCTTCCCCCTTCCCCCTTCCACCGTGCTGTGCTGTCGGGGCTCGGATCCAAATCCGCGGGGGGGAGCTCACCACCGGATCCTCCTCCTCGCCGGCGCCGGCGATGGCCTCCGCGTTGCTCGCCGGCCGGAGCGGCGCTCACAACCACCACCACCACAGCCAGAATTGGGGCGACTCGCACGAGCCGCTCGCGCCCGCGCCACCCGCCACCGCCAACCCTAATCCCAGTCACCACCGCCTCCCGCGCGGCGACCGGTCCAAGCGGCCGTCGGCGGCGGCGGCCTCGCCGCCAGCAGGCTACGTGACGTTCCGGCCGGCGGCGCTGGACCAGCGCAAGGCCCGCGCGCTCCGGGACCGCCTGTCCGGCGAGCTCGGCCAGGTCCGCGACCTCCTCTCCCGCATCGACGCGTGGCAGCGTCAGCTTCTGCAGCACAAGGGCCAGCCGAAGCGCCGCGGCGCGGACCTTCCCCAGCCCCCCGCGAAGCTCCTGGGCGCGATGAAGAAGCGGTGCGGGCAGATCCTCACCAAGCTGCGCAAGGACAAGCGGAGCGTGTGGTTCAACGCGCCCGTCGAGGTGGAGAGCCTCGGCCTGCACGATTACCACGCCGTCATCAAGAGCCCCATGGATCTCGGCACGGTCAAGGACAACCTCGCCGCGGGGAGGTACGCCTCCCACGGCGAATTCGCGGCTGACGTCAGGCTCACATTCTCCAACGCGCTGCGGTACAACCCCGTCGGCCACGAGGTCCACACCTTCGCCGGCGCTCTACTCGCGTCGTTCGAGAAGATGTACAGAGAGGCGGTCGCCTGGTTCGAGGAAGAGTGCAAGCGCCTCGAGCCGCCGAGGCAAGTGCCAGCGGAATTGCCGCCACCACCTCAGCCACCTGCAGCGCCTGAGACCAAGGTGAAGCCCAAGAGCGTTAGAATGCCGAAACCCAAGGCCAGGGAGCCTAACAAGAGGGAGATGAGTCTGGAGGAGAAGGACATGCTGAGGCAGGGGCTAGAGAGCTTGCCTGAGGAGAAGATGCATAATGTGCTGCAGATCGTGCGGAAGAGGAACAACAATCCAGAGATGCTTGGGGATGAGATCGAGCTGGATATTGATGAGATGGATGTTGAGACGCAGTGGGAGCTTGATCGATTTGTTACCAACTTCAACAAGGCGCTCAAGAAGAGTCAACGGGCTGCGATGGCTAATGGTAGCGTTGCTGAAGTAACCAGCGCCGCTGTGGCTGATGATAGTTTTGCGCCGGTCAGTGGCGGTGTGCCTGCACTGGTTGACAATGATGAGATGGTACGAATATATAACTAGGAGTTGGTTTATTCTTGACTGCAGCCAGTGGTTCTGCAGATTGGATCCTGACGTTGATTTGTTTATTTTTCTCATTTGCAGGAGAGTGAGAACCCTGTCAAGAGTACCACAGAGGCTGAGCAGGTGGATGAGTATGTAGATATCGGGGATGAAATGCCAACAGCCACTTACCAGTCTATGGAGATCGACAAGGATGCTGAAGTTGCAAGTGGTTCTGGTGCTTCCGGCAGTGGCTCCTCATCTTCCAGTGGTATGACCAAGCTTCAGTGAAAGCTTAAGATATTTCTACTGGTTGTTTTCATGAAATGGAATGGCGGAGTCTTTATATTGATTGCTGTTTGCCTTCTTTAACAGGTTCTGACTCAGGGAGCTCGGGGGACACGGCCTCAGGGGCTGACAATGCTCATTCATTGGTGTAGGGGAGGTTGTTTTAACAGTAGGATTGGAGTACTTGGATGATGTGCGTTCTTCTTGTCTCGGGTGATTTCGGTAGATCTAGAATAAGTTGTAAGTATTCTGTAAGAGTTGGGTTTTGTTAACTATAGTTAGTATAGGCTATGGAATGGGAAGATGAGTTATCTGGCACTGCAGGCGTAATTAGTAGATAAAGGAATGGCCCTGTGAGTAATCTGCTGTGCAGTTAGTATGTAATGGAATGGTTTGGTGGGTAATCTGGTAGCACAGCTGGACCATGATATGAAAGGTGGGTCGTTTATAGTAGTTGGTTTGAATCTGCTTCTGTATCTGTGTTCGTCATTGTAATGCTATTATGTTGCAGCTTTCTTATGTGGTACTCCGTATTTGACAGTGAGTATGGTAATTAAAGTGACGAGGCATTATCTTGGTTTGGTGATTATTGTTCACGTGTTGATTTTTAATGCCAATTGATGTTGCTTGCTGTGAGGAGACTACTCTTTGATATCCACAAGGCCATCTTCTCTTTAGATGTCTCTGGCAATTTGAGTAGATTCGAATTATTTCTGGTTTCTAGTGGGCAATCCGGTCCAGCTAGCCTAAGAACCTGTCTTCAACATTTAAATAACAGTATCAATATCTTCTCTCGTAGTTTATGTTTTTGACGGTATTTGTAAGGATTCATGAAATGAACTGTTAAGGTTCGGCTGTATCAGAATTACTGGCAGCTATTGTTGGACTATGAACCATTTTAATTGCTTGTGTGGATAAAAGTGTAATAGCTTAATAGTTTTTTTTTAATCACAGAACGGCGGAATTTTTTGTTCTATTCTTGACCAACGGACCAAGGACGCCCTCCCTCCAGGCCACCCCCTCCCATCTATTTCTACCACCGCTTCTCGATCGTGTTGGCTCCGTCGTTTTCCCTCTGCTTCTCTCCCGTCCCCGGCGGCCGGCGTGGCGTCCCCTTTCGTCCGTGCGGGTTAGCTCCCGCCTTCCTCTCCGCCATGACCACGACGGTAACCCTCTCCTACTCGACTCTCCAGTCTTCCATTGTTTTTTATTTGCTTGTGACGACGGTATCCGATCGATCGGTCTAATAATCTGCTTGCCTGATCTATTTGATTTTTTTTTTCCCTGCCGAATCAATGTCGAGCGGTTGTAGAACAAATGAAAATCCATTACGAATTGCTTGTGACCGACGTGGCTCACTGGCGCGTGCATGGGTGCAGGACAAGGGCGGCCGGCCGCTGCCCAAGTTTGGGGACTGGGACGTGAGGAATCCAGCAACGGCCGATGGCTTCACCGTCATATTCCAGAAGGCCCGCGAAGACAAGAAGGCGACCGGCCCCGGGCAACCGCAGGCCGGCATCCCGCCGGCCTTCAGGAACAACGGCGACGGTGCGTACAGGCCCGACTTCAAAGCTGGCAGCGACAGCTACCCCTACACGCCGCCCAAAAACGGCAAGGTATGTACGAGGCGCCAATTATCCTTGCAGGATATAGTACTTGTGTGTAGATTTCTTCCCGCCGTTATCGACGCGTGGAGCTTTGGTTGATGATCTTCTGCAGAAGAAGTGGTTCCTCTGTAGCTGTTGATCGTTGTTGCTGCGAGAGAAAACAAAACCGTGGATTCTGCCTCACCAGAAGTAATTAATTATTGGACGGGAACGCTGCAGAATTCATGATGTTTGTATGCATTGTCTCGATCTCACTTGTAACGAACAGAAACAACATAACAAATGGAGAAGGTGGCCTTTGATTGAACGCTGTTCACCTTTTTTTTTTCACCGTTTGCATACAACTACCATCAATTTGCTAAAAAAGACAATCACCTCAGACACAATGATCAACTAGCAGACTACTCCCTAGTCCCTACATTAAAAAACGTAATACATAAATATAAGACTTTCTAGTTTTATGGAGTACCAACTTCAACTTTTAACTACTTATGATACTTGACTTCACGATGTATTTGCCGATATGGAGTACAAAAATTACTGAAATCCCGACCAGCATCATTACAACCATTGACCAATCATCATACTGCATAAATTTCTTTCAAGCATTCATCTTCTCATTCAGATCTGAACTAATTATCAGACGCACTGAAACAATTGTAGGGAAAACGAGGATAACTACAGACAAATGCTTCGGGTTACAAAAAATAAGATCAAATGCACTGAAACGGTTGCAGGTAATACACAACAAGATAGTGTAAAAATTTACATGAGAAATGAATTTATGCATAAAGTAACTGGAAAAAGAAGTTATCTCGTTTGAGGGCTATAAAAATTTCATAACATATTCTAAATATATGGCAACAATGAACTGACTGTAATTGAGTCAAAATTTCCGTAAAGATAGCACCACCTACAGTACTTGACATGTATCGGAACCATGGTGAGTTGTGACACAAGCAGAAATCACCCTCCATTGGCTGAGAAAGCCTGACTATTTTTCACCATTTGCTACCACAATATACCTGACAGACTGCAAGCAATGGACGGTAAACCTCCAATAAATTATGATACAATTCAAACCCAAGCAGCTCCACGAGACATATTCAATCTTTGAAGCTCCACGAGGCACCTGTCACGAATGACGTTAAACAAAAATGGCCCGACCAGTTCCCCAAGAAATCTGCATGCCCATCATGATATGCCATTCTTTTTTCTTTTTTTTGACATCATCATGATATGCCATTCACCATCACATGTATAAGCTCCCTTCAAATTCATTTCATTCCTCCTGAATTTCATCTTTCTCATGATTTTGTTCATCTACTGGAGACTCCAAATCTGTGCTGCCATCAGTTGATTTAGGATGCTGCATTGAATTAACTGCAGGTGAAACTCGTACAGCTTCTTCTGTCATAACCACAGGCATTACCTCAGGCATTAAAGACCCAACTGAACAGTCACTCTCCTTTTCCTCTCCTAATTGAGTATCATCAGTCTTGATATCATTTGTAGCATCCACTTGATTCTCACTTCCAGCCTCAAAATTAGGAATAACAATATCCTTCTCAATGACACCAACAGGTTCAACATCTTCCTCCCTCCATTTGACACACTCAGGTTGACTCTCTTTTACATCAGGAGTTGGTGGTCTGATATAATCTTCCAGCTTGTCAACAGGGCCGTTTGCCAAAACTGTTTGACTAGATTGTTCATACGAATCCTTGTTGCAGACTGGTAAAAGTGTTTCAGAATCTTTTGTGCTATCTACAACTCCACCAAGAACGACTTCATCCATATCATCATCCACTTCGGGTGATGCTATCACAGAATTTGGGGACGAGGAAGCTTCTGAGCTAACAGAGACATTATTTAATGCTTTGTCCTCGTCCAATGCAAACCAGTTGGAAGTTGTAAAAAAGGAGCGACTGCAAAGGATAGTCATCATAAATCAATTCTTGTTGCAAACAAATGTGCTTACAAATAACAGAAGCCTAAGCACAGAAAAGAACAAACCTATTCTGTTCTTCTCCAGGGCGAAGAGGGGATATTACAACCTCTGCAGATTCATCATCAAAATATACATCCTGTGGCAGAGTGATATTAGGAAAGAGTGAGTCCAAAATAATTTTGCAGTGAATTTGAACAAAAAAAAAATCTGAATATACCTCATCTTCCCTCTCGAGTGATACTTGAGCCTGCATGTATCATAGAATCAAAAGTTACTTTTGAGGAATTCGACATTCAAAGGTCTTGCGTGTATAATCAAACATCTACTTAGGTCCATAATTAAATTATTAGACATTACAGAATCCACAGATCCAGCAGTTGTGAACAAAATGATTCTGCTTACATATAGATCAGACAAAAGTATGGTACTACCAGAATAAAGACTAATACAGCTGGATATACAGGCTATATTTTAGCAGTAAGAATGCTTTCAGAAACATAATACTGACCTCATCTATATCCTCGTTGCTGTAAATACCATACTTAAACGCCTGACTTAAATTACTAGCAAGTGCAGCCACATCATAGTCTCTATCTCGGAAATCTTCATCATCACTGTCCCTACCACGATCCTGCAGCGATGTTGGCCGACTATAACAAGAGAAGAAACATAGAATTCAGCATATGAATATGTCTTCAAGCAGATGCAGCAGTATTAAGGAAAGTAAGTCGCATCCATATATTAAACATGGTGGCATCAATGTCCCACTGGGGCAGAACTTAAGGATGTGTTTGGTTCACTGGATGAACCTGGGTGGGATCGTCCCATCCAGCTTTCTGTGTTGTTTGGTGCGCTGACAACTGGACGAAGTCATCCATATTTGGGGAATATTCCTTTTAGATGCTGGATGGAGTGATTTAGAAAATTTTGTAGGATGAGTCCGTCCAACTTGTTTAAGTGTGGCTTAGTAACACAAGTAGTATTAACTATTTTTACTTTATTATTGTTAATATTTATAAAAATAAAATTATCTTTAATAATTTACTGTTGTCAATTTGGTGCATAATTAGAATATAATTTTTAATGATTAATCATTTTTAATTAAATTATATCTTAAATTTATTATACTAGTATTTTTTATTAATTAGTATGTGGAAAAAATGTAATTTTTAAGCTAATTATCCTCATTGTATTATTAATAATTTAATTATCCTCATCCTAGTCTACCTCATCCTCCAACCAAACAAGAAACTGAATCGTCCCATCCAATCTATAAAAACATGGATTTGATGATTTGGGTCTAGCGACAACTCCAAAATGAGAAACTTTCAAACATCACACTATTTTTTCATGCACTGGTGTTTTAGACTTTAGATTACTATATAGATACAAGTTTAATAGAACAATCGCAATTCAGGTTCGAGAATGCTAAACAAATACGTAAATCTCTACGTTTTCCTCCAAATGATATTTTGGATAGTAAAAGAAATTGTATCAATTATTAACTCTATTTCGCTCCAAATTCAGTGATGGATACCAAAACAGCACCGATTAATTCAACCAATGTTCAATAATTCTAAAAGCAGCCATAATTACTAGTATAATTTCCATCAGCAGAGTGGGGTTGCTATGATCCATAAGGAGGAAAACAAGATGAAAAAAAAGGGAACTCAAAACTTACCCACAAGCCCACTGGTAAACATTTTCTACTGCATTACGCTTTGTAAGGATGCTAGCATGCCACTCGATCCAACCAGAAGTTTGCTGCAACCAAATTAACCATGTCAAACAATCAAGCAGCTAGATGTGTCAGCAAAAGCAGTTTTAGAGAATTAACTTGTATCTGTCAACATTTACAATGAAACAATTTGCCATAATAGAAACTTCAGTGACAAAAAGTTTATAGAATTGAGATAGGAAAAGAAAATAAAAAATCAAAGGCAACCCAGGTGGAAGCCTGTAATCTGTCAGGAACATAAAAGTTGCGATATTTCATCCAGATAATGGTCAAATCAAATTTAACCTGCAAATATGATTGGACTGCCATGTTGGTATTGGCCAGCTGAATGATCTTGTTAGCTATTCGTGTCATATGACCAACATTTCCTACCCTTGGTGGACATCTTCCCTCTGAAGATAATGTGTGCTGCAAGTAAAATAAAAGGTGAATATATAAAGATGAAAAGAAACTAAAAAATAACTGACTGTCAAAAAATGGAAGTGATGCAGTACTGTTTTCGACCTTAGTTACATCTGTTGAAAGAGATGAGTTCTTCTCTGCTTCTAATATTCTTGTAACAAGTTTACATTCCTCAAGAACATGGTTAATAAGGTGATCCTGCTTACTCTCCAAACAGGATACAATAATGCTCTCCACGTGGTGGTGCAAGAAGTTGTTAAATGGGTACCTGACAACGAAATATATGTAAACTTTTTTTTTCATAATATATAAGTAAATTGCAAACACATACTTACTCAAAAAATAGATCTATAGCGAGCTTGATTGCTCCTAGTTGGATCAGTCGCATTTCAGCAGCTCCACTACCAATTGACAATAGAACCGAGATGAACTCGACAATCTGAAGAGAAAAAAAAAAAGCCAACCTCAACAATTGCGGTAGAAAATTAAAGATATTACCTGAAAACTATTCTGTAAATTACAAATCAAAGAAATCATGAATACTTTTTAAGGAAAAAAGGTGTCTAATACTAATGTCGAATGTACAATTGTCTAGCATAAGTAGTCGTGATGTTCTATCTCATGACTATTTCTAATCAGGAAATAATTACAAGAACCAAGCGCTGTGCACCTTTAAGCGGTGCTTTCCAAGCGGAGGTTGTAAGCTTCCATACGTTGTGCACAAAACACTTTCAGCAGAAGAAACATCCAGCAGCTTCAACAAATCACCTGAAATAAGCGTAGATAAGAACATAGAGTTTTAAGCAACATTTCAGAGGGCTGTAGCTATGATAACTTTGCAGAAAGACATGTGGATTTAACAGCTTAAACCACTAACCTAGGTTCTCCAACATGCCATTAACTGTTTCTGGACTTGCAGTGACTAGTGTTCCATGGCTTAACTGACTACGGAAAGCCTGATATGAAGCCGATACAAGCCTCTTGGGATCTAACAAAGATATGCACACTGATAATGAGTGAACTAGCACCGATTTAGGTCTTGACTCTTCAAAAGCATGTTGAAACAGTCTCTCCACAAAGCTGCAAATGTGAAGAAGAAAACAATCCCCAAAACTATGCTGAATATCAAACTGAAATTAAAAGGCACTCAAGCTATAAAAATATTCACAATTCGAACAGTAGTGTATTATAAGCATGAGTCACTCAAAACTACCTTGGACTAGAAATCTTTGCAGCAAGGGCTGGAGGGGCGTATCTTGTTATTGCACAAAGAATTTCTGCCGCGTTTGCATGAACCTCAGGATAATCCTTCAATAGGAAAAAAAGAATCATGTGGCACATAAAAGCGTAAACTTCCTGGAAAATGTAATCCACAAAATATAATCACTTAACAACTCCGTGAATGTGAACCAAAAAATTGGCCACAGGATCTCCCATCTAGAGGAGATTGGATTGTTAAGAGAACTAGTCCTACATATACAGATTAAAAAAATATAAGTTTACAGATATTAATCCAATACTGGTGTGGATGAGTACAACTGTTCTGCAAAAAGACATGATACTGTTTCTGCTCGAAACATAAGCTTAAATTTTATCTTCCTTTTAGGTAACCAAGTCAATCATATAGAAAAGGAACCGAGCCTAGCTCAGTTGGTTAAGGGTGTGGGTGTACACTCTGACCAAAAACGGTCAGCCTAGTGCATATAGCTCCCGCTATAGGTGGCCAACAGGCACCAACAGGCCGTGCCGGGCTGGCACAGCCCAGGCCCGGCCGGGCTCATGATTTCTCCGAGGCGGCCCGGCACAGCCCATTAAATAATCTGTAAAATGATGGCTTTCATTAAATAACCTTCTCCAAGGTAGCTGGGCTCGTGCCTTCTTCAAAGCACCTCCCGCTTATGCAGGGTCCAAGGAAGGGTCCAATCACTTTGGGTCTTTTGTTTGCAGCCTTTCCCTATATCTCTACAAGAGGTTGTTTCCACCTAAGCTACCCAGGTTCAAATCCTCTTCAATGCGAATTTGGGTGCCTATTTTCTTCTTACTACAATGCCACCTAGTACCTCATAGGTTGGTCGAGTTTCTTTTATATATACAAAATGATAGCTTTCAAACTTATTCATTCATGGGAGGATGTTATTGTGCCAAAAGCATGTATTAGCTTTTCTAGAAGCACAGTGACAGCAGATACTTTCAATATTATTCCATCATAAGCAAAAAGTGGACAGCTGACGAGGTTAAATGATAGGAGCAACATTGATCCTCACCGATGTGCTGAACTTGTCAACAATCATCTCAAGGACTTTGATGTCATCCAACCATTGCATCGAATCTGTATAACTTGAATACATAGTTTCGTCAGCACCGATTAAGCGAATCAAAACCTGCATTGCAAACCACCAATAAAACTCAGACATACTGATCACTACATGGGAAAAGTAACTTTCCAAATTACCACTGATTCACTGAGCGTACCACTGACATGGGCCAAACCATCATTTGTCAGTATCACAATCAATGATATTTCTGGGTACCACATCTTTTGCTATGACTAAAATAAGAAATTGAAATTACAGTCAGGTGAAGTACCTCCATGATAGAAGTGATGCCAATAAGATCCACGAGTTGGCTAACAATTTCAGGATGGCTCTGGAGAAGGAATAAAAGCATATTTATTACATACTTCGAGTAATACAAAGTGTAAGGAGATCAAGAAAAGACTTTATATATGTTTACTAGATCTCCAAAATATGTAATCATCATACTTATGTAAAAGCCATCCAGGAGCACAGTTTATGCTCCCATAGAGAAGGATCAGTTCCTTAACTAATACTATACTAGAAGATGCCAAGTTCACGATTCAGAAACGGAACTCTAGCAAAGGTTAGCAAGAATAGGACTCATAGTACAACAATGTTACCCAGCATAAATGAATGAGATGGAGAGAACACGGGAGATTAATGAATTAACAGAACAAGGAAGGACAAAGAGCTTAAAGGGACAATATAACTACACAAACCTGCACGTAACTAACAAGTGTGAGTGTCTTCCTCAGCATCAAACAATTTACTACCTGAAAAATCAATAAGATCATGAATATTTGTGAAGTCGGTATAAACTTAGAAAATTGTTATGTGATCAACCAGACAAATTATTTCCAGAGAGGCAAAAAGTAATGGCTTCATATATGTACCTTAGCAAAGTAACCAGCTGACAATGTTCCGTGAGGGTGATCAGAGTTCAGGAAAGAGAAAAGTAAACTCATGAGCTGCACAATGATCATGATTTTTGTCAAATACTAATGAAAATTTTACACCATACTTGCATGGAAATAGTAAAAGGTCAACAGAAAAACATACATCTTCATCCTCCACTAATGTCTTCATGATGACATCCACTTCGCATGTAAATATTTCACAAGCTATAAAAGGAAATCTGCATCATGATAGTTCATGGTGTTAACTAAATATACATCAGGAGATTGCATGAAATGCTTTTATTCAACCTCAATTAGGATTGCTAATACCTAAATATCCTTTTCTTTTCCGCATCTTCAGGCACCTCCTCTACAATGTAGCGGATCAATTGCTCCACCTGAGCCTTGTCTCGCAAACTGCAATAACAGATAGTTTGCAATCAAATAATTTACCACTGATCAGGAAAAAGAAAAGCAGAGGGAAAAATTTTCTATGGAAGAATAAGTACAAATTTATTAGGCGGGTGTTCTGTGCTTTGCACTCCTGGATTATTTCATCCTCATCAAGAAGATCCTCCAATTTAAAATTTTCCTTGTCTAAAATAGTATCCACCTGAAAGAAATAGAATGTCCAATAATTAAGAAAATTAAACACTATACAAAAAGACAAAGTACAAGGACTCACAGGTGATGCAGCAGAGAGCCCAGGCACGTGCCAAAACATTTTGCAATATGGCAATTCTGTCAGTATATGGCACTGTAACAATTATGCAAACCAAGTGGACACCAAAACTTCAGGCTATCTCCTGAAAATAATCGATTATTAGAAGATCCAGGGCAAAGTATAGTCAATAGATAAACGAGGGCAACATATGTCCTTTACACACAACCTGTAACCTGGAACAGAAATCAGTTAACCACCAGGCCCATCCCCGACATAACATCCTTTCCCATCCCATACTCCTCCATAACACAATAATGCATTTATAATGTAAGAACAACATGGCAATACGATAAAAATGTTTGAAAGTGTTTATATATTTTGTAATTACTAATCCATCCAACAATATCTACAATCCAATTATTGAACTCCAGCCTCAACTAAGAACAATTCTCTTAAGAAGCCAGTTAACCAAAACAACAAGAAGTGCAGGCATCCTACTTTGTCACCCACCATTAATCTCCAGATCACACAGGCACTTTCAAGATGAAACGAGAGACTGCAGGGTCAGGAACACAACACATGTTCACAACTGAACAGAATCCGAAAAGAAGACCGGAAAAAAAAAAGAACATCAACTCTTTCCACGCCTCTCCAGTCCATCGTCTTCAAAGTCCAAATGGTTAAACAAGCCAAAACAATCCTACGAGCCTCCAGCTCCGCAAGCACCAGTTCGCAAAGGGAGACAAGAAAGCGACGACTGACACTGCAACACACGGCTGCAGCCCCCACCCACCACACGCACAAAAAGCAAGCGCGCAACCATAAACGACATCACTCTCCAACCAGCTCCCAGCTAGTGACACGAGACTCCAGCTCCGATCAATCAAATCACCGCGCGACGCGATCGAAATGGGCGAGCACTGGTAGCGAGCTCGCCAGTCCAGATTCACAGCAGCAGCACCAGACAACGACCTGAAGCTCGGAAAATGAGTGGAGTTCCTCACCCGAGGTCGACGGCGATGCAGCGGAGGCTTCAACCCCTGGCACAGCAGCTCGTTGTCGTGGTGGCGACCGCAGCGGCGGCGGAGAGGCGGAACAGAGACTGGGCAGCGCGAGCTCACGCGATACGAAGCTGTAAAGGATCCCGCCTCGCTGAGCTGGATCCGGGTGGACGCCGCGCAACCCTAGGATTAGCCAATCGCGAGACGAGGAGTGGGAGGCGGACTGCGGAGCAGGGGAAGCGAGAGGGCGAGGGTTCGATCGCGAGGCGGAGATGGAGAGGCAGGGAGGCCGAGACTTTGTGGAGAATAATTTAATGGGTCGTCTCGTCTCGATGCGGCATGGGGAGCTGGCCAGCGTGTGGCAGTCTCCGTCCAGGTGCGGGTATAGGCGGTCGCGTCCCTGCGCAGTGGGTCCGCAATGAGTGGGACCACTGATGCAGTGAGAACCACTAGGATTCCGCGGTGCCGATTGAGATTTGCGGGAGGCCTTTGCACAGAGATTCTCTGGTGTACCAGGTCGTTTAAAATGCTACTCGACGACTGCCATGTGGGATCATAGTATGTGGGACCAAGTTACAGTCTCACGTAACAGAGGTGTACACAGTAGCAATGACTTTTACGATTCATGACGTGGCAAGGGGCCCCAGCAGATAGTTCCTGGCGGCGAGTATCAGTCACGCCTGTAGCCGAATGGCTTTCCTCCTGTTAGTGGGCCAAAAGCAACGGTGGTGGCCACCTGTCAGTTGCACGTTGCGGGCGAGGGCTTGCACCGGAGATTCGATCCCGGGGCAGCTGGATTCTTTCCTGCTACAGTCATTCGTTGCCGGGCTGGACTAGAACATTTCCTGACTCTGCCTCGCTGGGCCATGAATTCGTTGGGTCCCCGCTGCAGTTCCTTAGTTGTACTTCTCAAAATAAGTAATATTTTTTAGTTTGGAATCAACGTTCTTCCTTTCAAAATAAATGACGCTTTTTAATTTTTTTAAATCAATATTTTACCATTAGTTTTATTAAAAATGTATAAAAAAATAAATCAGACAAATTTAAAGTATTTTTAATAATAAATTATTTTACAATAAAATGAATAAATTTTTTTTAATAAAACAAATATTTAAAATTAGATGTTTAAAAATTTTAAAAATATATTTATTTATTTTAGAATGGAGGGAGTACTTCCTTTTTATCCTAGGAGTGTCGAGAAAGGTCTACGGGCCATCTGTCAATGTCTCAGTGAAACATCAACCGAACTTTTTTCTCTCTTGGAACAATGTCTCCTCACTTGTACACTGGCACCAAATGAAACGCATATCATCTCTCTGTTAATTTTGGGTTATGATGGGGACTTTAGAGTTTAAGAAAGGTGAAAAATAGAGAGCGCAAGAAAACAAGAGTTAAACGGATAGAGATATAAATAGAGGTGTACTGAAAAATGGTAATGATATATTTTATGGATAACTTTTGAATTCTAAAATTATACTATACTATTTTTTTAAAGGGAGATAGTTGTTCATACAAATTGTAGGATCACAGTTCACAACTCATAAAAAACACATGGTTTTAAAGCTCTATTTGGAACACAAGAATTTTACATGAATTATATAGGAATTTTAGAGAAAACAGTTAATTTCACAGAAAATATAGAAACTGAAAAAAAATGCTTGTTTCAACAGAGCCTACATCAGAAGTAGGAGTAAAATATAATGGCTGCAAATAGAGTACCTGGTCTTTCTTTCACATACGTCTGCAAAGTAAATCCACAAAAGGGCAGCTAAAAGTTTTTCGGTTGGGATCGAGGAGTCCGTTCTCGAGGAAGCGGCAGCGCCGGGCCGCCGGCCCCGCACGGCTGAGCGGTGGCAGGCCGGCAGCACGAAGGGCGGACGGTGGCGCGCGAGTTGAGCCTGGTCGCAGTAACTACAGTCTATACAGCAGTGCTCCCGGCGCGCTCTTGGTTGGATACCTTCAGGACGCCGGACGGTTGCCGAAGCTGGAGGGTTTGAGGATTGAGGAAGCAGGCAGTGGAGGAGGTGGAGGTGGCGGTGGCGGCGTGGCTCCTGTCGCTCGTTTTTGTCCCTCGCGGACAATCCACCCTACCTCCCCCGAAATTGAATCGAGCCAGCCGCTCCAGAATTTCGAGGAATTCACGTCCCCAAGTCAACATCAAGGTAACCCTTGCCTTCCGGTGAGCCGCCTCATCAATTCGTGCGCGCTCTGCGTTAATGGATATATCGCGATCAGATTATTTTTTGTTTTTCGAGAGGAAGAGAGGAGGGTTTCAATATCTGAAATGTTACTTTCACCTCATCAAGTCTCTGCTATATTTGGAGGTTTATGTGTTGTTTCCTTGCTGTTAGGATTGAACAAAAGGTCTATTGAAGCATACGCAATATTCAATAATCAATGGCACCGTATGTGTTCAGTGGGACATTCTTCTGAACGTTTATGTATTATGCATATGTTTACGCTTCGTGAATTATCATATAGAGTACTGATCTATTTCAGCTGCCTTTACAGCTGGAGTAATACAAACAGCAATGTCAATTGCGCATCAACTGACCGCTGGCTACTCTGCTATGGCTTGCTCTCACGCTTCCCCGCATAAATGCCTCCAAAAATCGCTAACAGTGAAGAATAATTGCATCAGGTAAAGTGCTGAAGATTGAGCAACCAAAGGCTACCTGCCTGATCACAAGTGTCTGGGGGTCAATTGCCAGTTCACTAGACCCAAGAGGCATCTGATAACCCACAGACAGGATCATAAAAAATTAGGTGTCAATGAAAATGGATTGAGTAGAAAGGTAACTCAATTCCATAGTCCTAGAAAGATTTAGCCATCTCTACACCAACAATTAAAGGGTTACACTTTACATTGACCAAGATAAAAGGCATAGGAACAATTTACATGGCAAACAAGTTGCATCTGAATACCAAATCAGGCATTCCGTCTTCCATGCTAAACTCAAGGAATTTTGATTTATAATGGGTGGAGTTTAAATTTCCCACCACTACATTCAACATACAAGTTATTAAACATATTACTACTAAGGCCCACAGAAGCAGCCACTGCAGCATAGTATATTTGATCTTGGAACACGTCCTGTCTGGCGAATCTTCTCGGCTTTCTGAACTGCTATTGCTGCCTGCTTGTTCATCTTTGCATTAGCTGAGGCTCGTTTCTCTTCAGCCATGCGGCGGGTCATCTCAAGCTTTTCAGCCATCTTTGCCATTGCTTCACTTCGCATTCTCTCTGCATGTTCCTGCCATTGAATTATCTTAGGAGTTACTGATGCATTACTAGTTATACCAGACTATTGCAGCTGCTTTGACATACTATTAGTTTGTTAGATATATTGAATTAAAAAATAATCGGAAGAACTTATTGTTGACTAATATAAAGGCATGAGAATGCAGAGTGGAAATGCACCGCACCTCTATTCTACTCATTTCGGATTCAATTTTTGCTCTCTGACGACTCTCCCAATCTTCAATCTTCACCTGTTCCTTTTTGAATCTGCGGAACAAAATCTCTGTTACAAGTTATGGTGAACAAAAAAACTATACTTAAAAAATTTATATTGTTTTCCTTTGTTTTAATAGAAGTATTCAGATTGAATAACCTTGCTATATGTTTAGAATTTTCTGCCTCCTCATATGCTGCTGCACGGGTGGCATATTCTTTTCTCATCTGCTCCAAATCAGCTATGGTTGGTGCAGACACTAGCTCAAGCTCTTCTTTGCTAGCCCATGTTGCAATGCTCATCTTTCCTAACTGCATACCAAGGGTAGCAATTTCCTGTCTTGTCTTTAATCTCATTTCAGTCTCAGACAATTCATCTGTGCCACCTTTTCTGTTGAAATAAGGACCATCATCTGCGTTCTCTTCTCCAAGTGATGCTGTTGACCTACCTCCTACAGGTGTTGATGGTATTGAACAATTAGGGCTTCGAGTTGGAGTCATTGACCCAAGTGGAGTTGCAGTCCTTGAAGGATCCTGACTAGGTATTGGAGTCATTTCTGTGCCCACATCTCTCACTGACACTGACTGAACTGCAGGAATAGCTGCATTCAATAATTCGCACAAGTTCAATTATTTTGTAATAAATAAAGACGCTGTCAATTTGGTATACTTGATTCATTTTTTTCGTTTCTTACATTCCTGGCTAATTAGGTGAAGAAATTACCTTTATGATCATTGCAGGTCTTCACTGCAAATTTTGTAATTGATGAACCAGGATGAGACACATGATGCTCTGAGGTGGTATTAGCATTATTCACTGGAAAGACATCTGCTTGCCTAACTGGCTTTGGCTGATGTGAAGCAAAAGTTAACCTTTCTAAAATGCTTCGAGAAGCAGAATAAGCTGGATTCACTCTTTTTGTATTCTGCATCATGCGACCAGAAATTTTTGGTACAATGACACCCCTGGCTGCAGCTGAATTCATCTGGTATGGAGTGTGGTTCTGCACTGCACCCTTGGAGATGTTCTGATTAACATTTTGTCGGTTCACGATCCATTTCTCTGCATCATCCCACTTGGAGGAAGTCTGTCTAGAGAAATATCCTGACCCTGGATTCTGCGTCACCGACCTTTCACCGCCATGGAACTCAAAGCTACTGGTACTACCATTATCATGCCCACTATCACAGTCATTACTGTCTTCTTCCACGGTTCTCACTGGATATATTATGCTGGAGTTGCCTGATGCTGGGACCGAACTCTTGGATGTGTTCTGAACCTTAATGCTACTAGATGCTGAATCCTTTTCTACAGCTTCAGTTTTGTCTATTGCTGAAGGGCGTTTGGAGCCATCAGAGCAAGAGGTGTCTGAAATTATATTCGAAAAACAAGAAGGATGTTTGATTAAGTTGACCAGGTAAACAGGTAGATTATCAAATCAATGACCAATTTGTGTATACCTTCTTCAAGAACATCAGAGACTAGTAGCCTGTTCTGCGCTTGTGATGTCTCAATGTTTTTTGCAGGTGATGTTCGTGTGGATGAATTGCTGGTGATGACCCTCACTCGATTATGGGCTCCCAGAAGCTTCATCCTTAGCTTTGTTGGAGAAAGGGCACCAGCCTGCAGGAACCTCAAAGCTGTAAGTCTCATTCTACTACTAAAACATTGCAATTAACTTGGCAAAATATGTTATACTATTTGAAAGAAATCTTATGGTATTTATGTAAGGCATTACTAAGATTTATGGAAGGGGCCCTCCAGCCCAAAAAAATGCAAAAAGAAAATGCTACAAAAATAGTGAAATATATCACCTTTACCGTGCAAAAATACTAGTTTAGGATGAACTAATTCAACCCTGAATTCTTCAGAGTGTTCTGCTTGGAACAAATGAAGAATTTGGGATTTAGCTTTGCTTCTGCTGAGAAAGCGAATAGAATGGTTACTCTCTAAAACAAAAGACATTTAATTCATTAGATATACAGTATCATTTTAAAATCTTCCGCTTTATTTGTTCTCCCATTGTGTCATATAAGATCAACATTACGTCCTTAACGAGACTAGATTGAAATGAAACAGAACATCTTAACAGAGTACATGCACAAAATAACCACAATAAATAATGATTTTCAAAAGAAACGGAGCAAAACAGGCAACAAGCCAAGAAATCACATCGGCAACAAAACTCAAGTCTCCTAAGAAATGAGATGGAAATGCGGGGATGCAAATAAAGGGTTAAAGCACTTGACGAACTGCGTAGCAATCGAACCCAAAGATTAAAAGAACATCAAATGAGCTACTATGGCTTGCGTAGAGAGCATACCTGGGCTTTCTGATGAATCCTCTCATATTCCATACTTCCCTTTTGGGCGGATGAGGTTGGCCGGCGAGGGAGGAAGACGAGAGAGAGTGTGTGAGTCAGAGAGCACGAGGGATGTGGGACTGGGATATAAACTGAGATCTAACAACGCGATGTCACCTCTTGTGATTTTTAGCTCTTCACGGCTGCTGCTACACTAGACAAGAGTCCACAAGCCAGTTTCTCTGGCCATGAGAAATTTCCTTCCGAACACTTCAGAATTTTAACTTTTTCCCCATATAAATACAAGTGTCTTGTCACATGAGCAAACGCAAACCTGGCTACCAGTACTACTCCCTAGAACTCATGCACGCGCAAGCAGGGGCCGTGCTCGTACCAACAACGTTAGTACGACCATGTGTTGCACAGAAAGTGCACGTCCTCTTTTCAGACTCGCCTTTTATCAGCAAATTACGCACACTTTTTCCTATTACACAAAGTTATCCTTCTGCGCAGTAGTATTAAAGTAGAAGTATACTATTATTATTATAACTACAGAGATTAAGAAAACTTTAGCCCTTCTTGAGATGTGTGCTCGCTTTAACACTCCATGCCCCAAAGCTCCATGCTAATGATATTCCTGCTTTGTGCATAAACTAGTGTGGTCAAACAGAGGTCCCTAGGCTGGACTGGACTGGAACCCTACCCCTGCAGACAAGCGGTGCCCCACCCACGCTCAGCACGGAGCCACGGAGAGATGGGGAGTGTGACCGCTGCTGCCCCGCCACATTTTCTGTGTCAGCGTGGCGCCGCTCCAGCAAATTTTTTTTTGCTCAAGTCTTGGCCCTTTCACCGGCCCATCTCATGTCATCATGCGCTCACTCACGTCGCCCTATCCTCATCTCCAGGTCACAACTCACAAGACTTGGTTGGATGCTGTCAGTGGGCATGAGTGGATTGAATATCCTTTTGTCTTCTACCCGCTTCGCCATTTGCAAAATTTGACCAAACTTATCTTCTCACCGGCGCCGTGCGATGTTGGTTACTGGCAACTGCTGCCACTGACCTCACTGGGATTTTGTGACTCGCTAAGGATAATGTGTTTGGATTCACCATGTACTGCTAGCCGAATTTGAGCATGTGAACAATCTGTTTCGTTTCATGTGTGATTTGAGCCATGCACTCATTCGAAGCCTAGCCTAGCTCATTGAATTGGTGCTCGATTTGGAGTGCTGTTGCCTTATGGCTACTTATTGGATTCAATAGCAGTGCGGCACTGGTAGCCTTAAAAACTGTGGTCCAATTTGGTGACCACTGCATGTTTGGCGGCGTTTAGGTTGATGACCGCAGATAGAGCACACAGTTCATCCATTAATTTTGTTTGATTAGGACGGAATGTCATGAATTCAGCTCAAATTCCATTTAGATTGGCATATCCATTAGTGTGGGGATGATGCAGTGGTCAGAGAACTATGATTAGCTGTACAATTTATTCCTAATTGATGTTTTTGTCTTATCTTCTAGGTTCTGGCTCCAGGATGAACATAGCACTCGTGACAAAGGAGAATATGGGACTGGTAAATTGGGATTCTGGAGTGATTAGCTGCAATGACCTGCTGCTTACCTCGTACCAAAGAGACTGCAAGAGTACTGAAGTAAGTCTTTGAACTACGAGCAAGTTTTTTTGTTTGTCAGCACGTCCCATTTGATTCAGTCGTATTGCACACAGCGATTGAAGTGCCCTCAAATGCACCAAATACAGACCAACCGTTCATAATCAACACTCCTAATTTCAAACTGACGATCCTAGCCTCGGAATGGACCACAAATGATTGTTTGATGCACAATTCCATGCCATTAGAGAAAACTTGTCTCGTGCACACGGTCTTCAAGACGAAAGTTGGCAACACATCTGGTGTGCAAATAGTGCCTAGACCCACTCTGTATGATCCTAGTACCACCAGTATAGTTTTGAGACCGTTAGAACAAGAGGTAGAATAATCAGACAAAGGGGGCTCTTAGTTTGAGGAATTCCTCTCTGACCAGTAGTTATCAGATTGTAATGGCCTAAGCAGAATCTTTTCCGGGACACCAGCTTTTGATTGATCAGTGCATTATTTCTCTCAGCAACGTGGGTCCAAGCATGCACCGATCGTTGAATATCATTTGAGCTGACAATAAAAGATGTACACCTGATACTAGTACCTCCCTGATAATTCATGCGGTGACATTAAGCTCGGCCTTGCATCCATTTAAGCGTAAGCATGGGTGTAGAAGGCGACAGAGACATAGCAGCCGTCCTTATCAGAACGGGGGCTCCATGTGTCTCGGCATGTTGCGAACCCTGTGAACTTGACATGTGAAGTGTAGCACCTACCACAGTGAGTGAGCTGTTTTTTGTTACTGCTGTAACTTTGGAGAGTGAACGAAGAAGATGGTTGGTAGCAGGCTCAGGCGCCATGAATCATGATAGAGGCCAGCTAACGGAACCTTTCCCTGTGGGTCGTGATCGTTCAGCTCCGCTCGCTGTGCATTATTTCCGATCCCAGGCTGCTCTGGATGAAAGGCTCGTGTCCATTTCTGTTTTCTGTTGTCCACAGCCATCTTTCTGACTCCACCCCATGTGCGCCGCGTAACAAAGTGATGTGAGTCGCAAAAAAATAAAAATAAAACAAAGTGATGTGCAGGGTTGAAGCCTGAAAAGCTGAGAGCGTCGCGAGGAGGAAGACGAGGAGCTGAAAAGTCGCCGCAACGGAGGATGGCGAGCTCAGAGCTTTTGCAGAGGAGCGTATGGCGATTGGCAAAGGTAGATTTGCTTTTTTGACGTCGCGTGAATCGATGGCGAGGCGGTTTGCGAGTTGGAGTGGACGGCCGTGTCAGGATTCTATTCCCGTGCACGCCGCTGACCTGGCTACAGGTGCAGTGCAGTGCTGGGCTGAAGCCTGAAGGTGCTCGTTCATGTCAGCTCCCATTAATCCGGTATAAGAAGCTTCCGGCTGGTAAATACTCGTATCATCCATCTGCCTGAACAAGAAACTAATGCTGGTTATCAGGCTATGCGATAACTCTAAAGTTGAAGGACGCCTATCCTGGATTCCTTGGGAGTTGGAACCATGCTGCTGAGTGCTGTCGAGAAATGACGCTCTAGAGGTTGATGGCGCTCATCTGCATCAGCAATTATCCATTAGAGAAAGACCAACAAGACACAAGGACCTTTCACCTTTGGACCAGATAAGTTCAGCCCATGGTATCATCTGATCCTTAGCCAGTTTTAGAGGCCCATGTTGCACATTACTACCATTCTTGGGCCCACCAATTTTGGTTCCATGACGTTTCTGATTCGCTGACCAATAGATTTTTGGAGGCCCACTTGATGCATCACGTTTAGCAGAACGCGATTCCACTCCCCCTTGAAATTTCCCCGGAAGAATTTATTCCGCAACTCTCCCTAATGGCAATTCCTGTCAGCAGAAAGGATTCTGATTTTTTCCATGTCTGGTCATTATCACGGTCGATGTCATGAACACGCGTCATAAGATCCGCATAATTTTCCATGGAGCCATGTGGGTCATATCCATAGAATAATCACCTTTTTCGCTCTCGGTCATGTTTGCTGATCTTTTATACAGGAGGGCCATGCGCACTGATGGAGAAATTATTATCCAGTCCAGTGCACCTAACCTGCGACTCCGTGCTAATGATGATGTTATCAACTTTATTATTTTGGCATTCGTCTAAGGGTGTAAAATAGTGACCCTTAGTTACCTCAAAAAAAAAATTTAAATTTTTTTTTGTTGAATTAAAAAAGTTTGGAGGCCTGCTCAGCACATGCGCACTCACGAAAACAATTGCATTGTTTTGCAGGGTGCTTCACTGATTCCTAAGGGCATCGGAAATCGGATGAAGAATCGTTTTATTTTATCCGGGAGTCGAAATCGATGTTTGTGTGATAAATTAAGCCTCTTCCTCGTAACAGAACCATAGCCCGCTGGAACCAGTTGAAGTTTCATGCGTAACCTGCAACTTAACGTTTGAATGTTTCAGCAAACAGAGCCTATAAACAACAAGTATTCCCTCTATTTTTTAATTGATGTCGTTATTTATTTTTACATTTAATTTTGATTATTTATCTTATTAAAAAAATTTTCGAATGTGTAGAATTTTAAGTTGTGACTCAAATAACTCTAATGATAAATCAAATTATAACAAATTATATAAAATTTATCAAAAAATTTTGAATAGAAAGTTGAACGTATAGGTCAACGACATCAATCAATTAAACAGAATTAAAGAACAGAGGGAGTACGGATTAGCAATTGAAAGTTTAGTGCGGAGTTGTTGGCTGCAAAAGTAAAGCACCTTTCAAAAAATCTCATTGCGGACGAAGAGTTCGCCATCACAGGATGACACATTTATGCTGACGATCTTCTTCATGCGCTGGGTCAATTATACAAATCAGATAGTAATGTTTATTATTTTTCCTTCACGATTCTGTATGCGCAGCCCCCTGATTCTTGTTGCTCAAGAAGCATTAGTGTATCACTGAGTATATGATCTGACAAGGCAGGGTTCATGATTTCGTTTAAACCCCTAAAATTGGTCAGGATGGATTTAACAAAAACCGTGAAAACAAAAAAAATCGGTCGAAAACTGCTTCAAATCGAAAATTCAAAATTTAAACAAACTGTTACAGTAAATTGACCGGTTTCAACAGTTTCACCGATTAGCCGGTCGGTTTCTTTGATTTTTACGGTTTCAGATTTTAAAATTTAAAACCCATCGGTTTCATCGGTTAGCCAACCAGTTTTCGGTATTCTAAATTTTTTCAAATTTTTAAATTTTTTTAAAATTTTAAAACGAAAATCGACCGGTTTTGAGCGATTTTTGAACCTTGTGGCCAGGGTACCGGCAATCTGTTGACTCTGCGCAGGAGTCTGTCAGTGGAAATTGAGTTCGCCAGAGGAAGAAAAGGTCGTGGTAAACAACGTGCAGTTTGGTTTGAGGGAATTTTTTCACAAACGAGAAATACTTGTGTCACTATCCAGACTATGCGCTAAGAACGCACGTCAAGAACAGGCGGAAAAGAAATTTTACTCTGACAAACTGGAGAAGGGGAGAGGCTCTGATGGTCAGCTGTTAGTGATCGTGTGATTCGAAATTTTGCCGTGTCTACTCTGTACATGCTGCATGGAGTTGACTTTAATTTTTATCACTCCCTCTTTATTGAAACACTGTATTTATAGTATCTTTGACTAATAATTTTTATAATTTTTTATTAACTCTAACAATGTGATAGGCTATATATTTTTATAATCACCATGAACTGTAGTTTTTATAACATACATCTTATACTATATTATTAAATATAATCGAATTTTGTTTCGGGTGACGAGGAGTATAGCTGGGCAACCGGGCCACCCGGCTCGGTACGGCACGACTCACCTTGCGGCACGACGGGCCGTGTCGAGCAGCCCACGGGCTGAGGTGCCGGCACACGGCACGCCTCCCTCTTTATTGAAACACTATATTTATAGGTTTGGTCAAATGTATCTTTGACTAATAATTTTTATAATTTTTTATTAACTCTAACAATGTGATAAGCTATATATTTTTATAATCACCATGAACTGTAGGTTTTATAACATACAACTTATACTATATTATTAAATATAATCGAATTTTGTTTCGAGTGATGGGGAGTATAGCTGGGCAACCGGGCCACCCGACTCGGTACGGCACGGCTCACCTTGCGACACGACGGGCCGTGTCGAGCAGCCCACGGGCTGAGGTGCCGGCACACAGCACGCCCGATTGCCGTTAGGCACAGATGGCCCACGAAACGAACGGCCTAAATACTAGTAAATGGTGCAAAATATGCCTTCCTTGGGAGTTGAACCCGCAAGGTGAGACTTTAGAAGGGGCGCGGGACCACTGCACCACGGTTGTTGTTGTGTTCATAGGTAGAACATAATTATATTTAATATAAAATTTCTAACGGGCCGTATCGTGTTGGGCCGCCGGCTCGGGCACGGTGCCAACCGATCCGTGCCGTGCCAAATTAAACTAGCCGAAATGTGGCCCATTTGGCACGGCCCAAATGCCCAGCTTTAATGGGAGCAGTAGAGTATTGGTCCACGCAAGGGGCCTCCTCAAAATCTAAATATATTAGAACGCGTGCGTTATCTCGCAAAATAGTCACTCCACGTAAGTTAGTAAATTTTGACCGTTCAATCTTGCCAAAAGATAAATCCAACCATTGGATTAGTCAATCCGATCTTGCGTCGAGGTGCTTCAGGAATCACAGTTTTACAATGAGGTCTATCATCAAGCAACTCTGTCCTCCTCTTCCCCGCGATACGACCGGGGGAACCCAGCCCTCCGTTGACCGTCGCTCCTTGCCCCTGCAGCAGTCGTCCCGATCGCACCCCTCGGCCCGCCGCTCAACTTCGTCTCCACCCCAGCGGCCCCCGGCACTTCGCCCTGCCCGCTCCCCACCATGGCTGCCGCCGCCCCCGCCATGTCCAGCAACTCCGTCCTCGTCTTCCCCGCGCAACCCGTGCGCGTAGGAGTTCGTGCCGTTGTCGCGCCGCCCGCGGTCAAGGCAACAGGAGAGGAGTCACGCTCTCCGCCGACGCGCCGGTGTTCGTATCCGCTGCGGAGTACTTCGGCGCCACCGGCGTGAACCTCCCGACGGGCGGCGGCGGGGGCGGGACTCCAGCGGATCCAGCAACGGCGGCTGCCATCCTCTGAATCGCCAGGTCAGTAAGCTATGAGGTCTTGGATTCTTTACGGTTCTGTGCTGGAGCACGACTTGCTAGAATTTGCAGCAGGCAACACCTTCTTAGCCTTTTCACTAGCAACGAATTTCCGGCTGTCTATGATGTTTCTCTCCCTCGTAGCCTACGGCATATAGGAGCAAGGAATTACCTGCTGCGTACGTGTAAGCATAGATGGTGTGATGTTCTGCAGCTAATGGAACAACAATGTGCCCGTGGACCTGCTATGCTATGCCAGTTCAATGAACAAACATTTTATCAGGTGAGTATCATGCGACATGTCAAGAAATGCCCATAACTTGTTTGATTTATTGCCCAAGAAAGTTTGTGCTTAAGTGGAGTAAGTCTTAAATCATAAGTGTTTGCAAAAGCATCTAGCTCATTTACTACCGAAATCAGTCACTGTGGCAATCTTGCAAAATGTGATTATATTTTCAGATTAAGATAATCTACATTTATTTAACTTTGCATTACATTGCAAGAACTGTTAGTATATGATTATTACAGTACACTCTTAAAGTTTATAATGCCACTTTGCAAGCCAAACCCTTCAGCGTGGCTGGTTGTCTCCATTGGCATGTACTTACAAAAAATTGTATAAAGCATGTAACGTGATCCATAGACATTTAGAGAAGTCATACTATGTCAAAATCACTAAGTTTCATATATTTGCATTTTAAATCCCTTGATTCTCTATCATAAGAATTTTAATACAAGTTACACTTTTCTTTGTAAACAAAGAAATTGGGATACAAAATGAATTTTGAAATTTGTCATTGCCATGTTTTTGATCTTTAATTAGCTCTGGTGCATATTTTTTATAATCATTTACTTTTCACTAACTTGCACAATGAAGAGTGACCACATAACATAAGTTAATCAATTTAATTACATACCTTGCTTGGATTTTTATAGGAAAATCACATAAACAGTCAAGGTACGATTCTAGATCTATGTCACATTTTTTCTTTTCATATAATTTTTTTTTAATGAGCCACGGGATGGACACGAGATGTTTGTGTGAAAGCTTCAGTGGCCTACGGTCTGATTGATTTTTCGCATTTGCAGATCCAAATGTATCAGCTGAGGATTGCACTATCTACTATTTTGGTCGTCGGCATCATCTTTACATACAGAGCATCAACAACCATCAGCGAGGAACAAGTTGGTGCATGTGCTCCAACATCGACAGCATCTTTACATGTTTCCAGAGCATCAACCGGACGTTTATTTTCAATGTGTTATAACACTTCTGACATCTCAGCCCCTAGCCAACTCCCATGGAAGATTCTTGGTTGGGCAAATGATTTTCAAGGCAATTCGCGCCTGAAGTGGCCATTAGTAACTAGCGCTTCCTTACTCAGCTCAATAGAAAATGCTTCTGGATTACATATATCACTCTCAAATTTATACATCTAGGTAGATTGCTTGGAGAACATATGGTCCACCATGGCTCGTAGAAAATTTATTGATTTGAATACACTGACAGATAGCGCTCTTAATCAATAGTCTGCATGTCCATAGCAAATCATCAAATGTTTAGTATGAAGGAAAAAAATCACTATTTCCACTTTTAATTCTGTATGAATGTTTATTGAACCTATTGATCAGGTATGTGCTGTTTTTTCCATCAGCAAAAAAAAAAAGGCTGATGACAAATTCATAGCCTGAGTTGCAATTATTTAGAACAATATAGTTGAAGAATGAAAACATATTTTGTGATGAGCGATCCAATATTATTAGAGATAATTCTTTATTTGGCCCTAAAAAGTCACGGTTTACTTTCTTGCCTTTTTCGATTTGAACTTCCCTATATAGCTAAAAATTCATTTTAGATTCTTTATTTGGCCCTTCCGTCAATTTTACCTCTATTAAGTGAGGGATGAAATAACCATTATACCTCTAAGTTGTATTTATTTTATTTTGAGCATTATTTATCTTTTTTCATTGTTTGATAATATGATAATTTTACAACAAATATTTAAAATTTATGTGTGCTGCCACATACCATCAAATATGATATTATCAAACCATGCAAAATAAGAAAAAAAAATAGGCTCAAAATGAAACAAATACGAAATTAGGGGTAAAATGGTCATTTTGTGCCTCATTTAACACCGTTAGGGTGAACGCTAATGGAAGGGTCAAATAAGAAACCTAAAATAGATTTTTTGCCATATAAGAAAGTTCAAATCGAAAAGGGCTATGAAAGAAAGCCGTGCCTTTTTAAGGCCAAATAAAAAATTCTCTCATATTATTATCACTGTCTTCCTCTCTGATTCCCACAGTAGCAGTTTCTAAACCCACAAAAAAAAAGGAATTATAGTATCCATTTTACTTTTTAATTGCATAAACTACATACTATATGTTAAAACATGATCGTTTAACGATGCGATATACCAAAAGATAAATACTTTTATATCTTCCGGTTGCTTTTTATATGATATTTTGAATCATATAACTGTACATGTGGTGGTCTCGATCAGATAGAAGAAATGGGCAATTCAACAGTTCTTTTATGAATTTTTTTTATTTTAGACTGCTCTATTTATCATAAATACTAGCATGTTATCTGTCATATGTGCCTTTGAACCACTCTTAACCCTTTTGGAGGATCAACCAGTGCAAATTGTTTCGTTGTGCTTGATCTGTTTCATCAATTCTTAGGCAGCAAGTGACCTAACATATAGTGTAGAAATTTGATAATTTTTTTAATTATGAACTTTTCTACATTCTCCTCAGCTTCAAGATCATATTATCAATGTATGATCCTTTTTGTTGAAAATAGAGGTAACAATAAAGTGACAGAACAAAATAAAAATGGGTGCGTGGCAACGCCACGCATATTTTCTAGTGTTCTAACTAAAATCATCAACGTCTCCTCGCGTCGGAACAATTTTGTTCCAGCAAATGGGTAGTCCTGCTCCACGCATGGGGGGCCTCGCAAGTCGACGATTGGCCGTCAGCAGTGACGTAGCGATAGCACCCACCAAGCTTATCGCGGACACCAAAGTCTCTGCCCGCGAATGGGAAAACCAAAACCATCTCCCTTTTTAAAATCCTACTAGGGCCTAGGAACGAGGACGAACGATCCCCTTCATGACACGTTTTTTTTTTTTGGAACTTTCCTTCATCACACGTTAGTTCTTTCTTTTCTTTGACTAAAATTTTTCTTTTTTAACTAAAAATTTATATAAATTTGATAAACTTTAATAACATAAAATCTTAATATATTAAACGCTATGAGTTTATATATCAAGTTTTCTACCGTCCGATCTGATCGGAAAACAACATTATGCGTCGGATTGTTTTACTTCAGATTTACGTCTAGACCCTTCGAGAAATATTGAGACACACTTGGTCCTTCACTTTCACTTTTCCTTAACTCTCCCGGTAGGTCAGTGCCCTGATATCTTCGATCTTGCTCCGCCGTCCCTGTGCCGTCCCTTGCCTCGCCCCCTCGCCCCTCCCCGCGCCTCTCTGGTCGCCAGCCGCCCACCTCTCCCCCGCTCCCCCTGCTCGGTCACCCCCACATCTCCCCGGCCTCCAGTCGCAGCACACCCCCACCCCCACCCCCGCCCCTCACCGCCGACGGCCCCCAACACACCTCCAGCCCCGGCCTCCACGACGAGCTCCGCCCCCTACGCCGCGTCATCCAATCCCTTAAGCGCGTCGCCTCCACGGCCCTCGCTCGGATGCCCTCGTCTTGGCCATGGCCAAGCCGGCAGCCTCGGTCGTCGGCGCCCCTTTCCATGGGAAGTCGGTGCTCAGTTCGCGAACCTGTGGCCCCGTCTGCATCAGCGTCACCCGTGCCATCGCCGAAGGGAAGGTCGTCTCCCTCGCTCTTCACCTCTTTCCTGTCTCTGTGGCTAGGGTTATACAGATTGAGGCAACACTGGTACTCTAGACTCTACTGATTTGCTTCGATCTTTATGCTCTGCGATCAGATGAGTGGCTTGTCAGTGGAGTGATTGGCAGTGAGCAATAGGTACTATGCTAGCATTCTCAAGTATATGATAGTTTCCAAATTTTTAAGCAAATTATTACTGCACATAAGAAGTATACAATACCTTGCCAAAAAAGGGAGAGTAGCGTAATCTGTAAAAAAGTATAAAATTAGCACATATATAACATGTTTCTTTACCACTTCCTGGTGCCACTGAATTATTTATCTGACAGCAATCTCATTAATCTTCGTAGGTTTCTGTGTTCTGGTATACAAACTTGGTATTTACCCTTTCCTTGCCAAGTATTCGGACCAATCAATCCATTCTGTCCTGCAGTGGTACAAGAGAGATATATTTTTGTGGGTTTTCCTTCAGTAAACCTCATGTAACAAAAACAATAATTTTAGACAAAATATTCAGTATTAGCTAGGCATCTAATATACATCAACCTAGATAATAAAATAATTCAGTCGATATTTGAGGTCTATTCAAGTAGTTCCTATACTACTACTCACAAGATATTTTTTTCTGGCCGACCTACATGGAACAGAGCTCAAGACACAAAAATAGTTGTATGTCATTTTCTATGATGGCAACTAGGCTAAGACTTCAAATGGCACAAAAAAGAAGTTTAGATTCACTCGATCTCACAAAAGCAGTTAACAATCCAGGTGCTTGCTACTTCCTCAATGCTCTTTACAAATATTGAACTTCATGCCTATTTGGCACTTTGTTTTATATTGTCTCTGTTTTAGGTTTTTTCAGACAGTTAACATAGTTTAGACTGTAATTAATTTAGAAATCTGCTTCTATTTGCCTAATTTTGTGAATTTGCTTTGGGGTTCTACTCCGGCTCTCCTCTCATGTACTTCTAAGTTTGTTGTGCAGCCATCAGATGCCAGAGTTTGCTTATCATATACTCATATCAATAGTCATGACTGAGATTGGACATATGTTTGTGTGGCCTAATTTGAGTTTTCTGTTTTACTTGATCAAATGCTTTCACAAGAAGTGCAAATTAACATTTAGTGGCAATATTATATCATCAGTTTTGCAAGAAACTGCAAATTGGAAGTCAAGATAGAACCATATAACGCTATTGCTATTGGAGGTCTGCCTGTACTTTATGCTTATCAACATAGGAGTAATTACTGTTTGGACGACAGTGAGTGTCTGACCATTATTTGTTGCTAAGCCCCTCTGTACTCAAAATGTGGTTGACTCATTATGGTAAGCCATTTTGATTATTTGTATGCATTCAGTATTTTATCTCTTCCCCTGACAGGAGTCTGATAGTTACTCATATTTTGCTTACTCCTTCAACGGATATAGATTATGTGATCTGAATAGGATAAACGGCGAGGAATAGATATGGATCAAATCTTTGTTCAAAACCTTGCACAGTTGCTACCAGAAGAAGCATCAGCAAAGCAAAGAGTTAGTAAAAGGGGAACTTCCCATGTCCATCACTTACAAGCGCCTTCAATAGTTCCTGCTGATTTATCTGAAGACGAGAAGAATTGCTCATGATGCAAATAAAACTACCTGGCTATTTAGTCCAGTGAAAAAGAGAGAATACCTATGCCCTTATGGCCGGAAGAGAATTGTTCCAGAGACAGTTGGATTTCCTTCCAACCAAGAAAACATTCCCAGCCATTCTCAGTTGTGGATTTTTTTTTTTTTGTCTCTGGATCAGCAAAATGAATGGAATAAAGCTAGCTTATGGTAGTAGTGGTAATTGTAATAATCGTATATCTGATGTAATCTATGTACTCAGATATTGTATATTTTTTTTGAGCCTCTGATAGTTCATATTCTCTAAATGAAGATAATATGTTTACAGGGGTTATACAAATATGAATGCATATGCTTCCTACTGATATAATTGTTATTTGCAATGCTCTAATCAAAATAAATTAATGGGAAAGGGACTATCAAACACGTATCAAAAAGAAATAAAAAGCGCGGCAACGCGGCGCTATGTTTCTAGTTTATATCTTTAAATTCAATATAAAAAATATTTTCTTAATATGTAATTTATGTGTTCATAAAGTTTATCAGATTTTAAAAAAAATATTGGTAAAAGAGAAGAAACAAACTTAAAAATAGATTTTTTTATGGGATGGAGGGAGTAATACATGATTCAAAGAGGTAAATACTCCTATCAGTAAACAATTATATCTCCATGTTGCATTTTTTTTCGGCCACGAAAAGACTTGCACCGCAATGTAGTTATTCATTTCCGTTTCTTTTTCGAGAGAAAAGCTGAATTCAAAATATTGAGAGGAGGCAATTAGACTTGCTGGCTACGATTAGTTGTGGCACGGCGCGATTAGGGATGGAGCTTTTGTGTACTTGGTCACACGCACGGAACTACATGAATCAGTATATAGAGTATTGTTCTTCGCTACGATGAACACCATCGTGTAACGATGTTGACCCCCCAACGGGACGTGGTTGGCTTCGTCCTTGAGGGCGACTCCAATTCTGTCGTCGCCTTTTTTTGAGAAAAAGAGAGGGAACCCAGATGGACGCATCAAAACAGGGAGATACCGTTTCGCTAGACGGAGACTGGTTGGATGGAGGAAGCAGTCTGTTAAGATTTGAAAATGAAATTCTTTTAAGCCTAATATTTTTTTAAAAAAAATAAAGTACTTTTGAAATAAAAACAAACTTTTTTTGGTCGATGAAGAACCAATACCAACAGTCACCACATGGCAGCTCTGGAGTACTTTCTACCTGTCCCCACGGAAAGATCAGTAGCGTAGCAGCCTGAATTCGTGGAAGTACCTGGATGTAAATAAATCTGAAAGGCACGATTCGCCCTCAATATCAATACTCCATAATTCGACAATGATCTGTGGTCAAGTACTCTACACAAGACAAGCAGCAGTGGGCGGCCTTTTAGTCACCACTGATGAAACCAACCGATTATTCTATATAAATTTTTCTTTCTCAAAAAGTCATCAAGCGGAAGAATCCAAACCCATAAATAAACCTCTCTGATCGCATCGCTCACCCGCCCCCTGACACCCACGACCGAGCGGGAGGAGGAGGTGCCCGCCCGCGACCGCAAGGAGAAGGAGATGCTGCTGCTCCATCCCCGCCGCCTCCGTCTCTCTAGCTGATCGGCCGGCGAGGTGAGCTCCAAGCCCCTACCATGTTACTACTTCCGTGGGTGGCTGGATCCTCCTCCGATCGTCCCTATCCGATCGCGGAGTTACGCTTTCGGTTTTTTCCTCTCTGTACGCGCGTTCTCTGATTTGGATTCCTTGTCCCTTAGCGCGCGCGCGCGCCACCCACCACCATCCCGGTTTGGGTGGCTCTCGTTGGGCGGAGAGGATAATCCCAACAAAAATTAACCGGGGGGGTTGTTGCGGGGCTTCCCTTTCAACCCTTTTGTTCGTAGCTTTCGTGAAGGATCTCGCGGCGTTGGAACCATTCGGAGCCGCGGAATCTCGGTTCTCTCGGGATGGTAAACCCTCGTTGATATCGCGTTTTCTCGCTTCGGGGTTGGCTGTGCAGTGGAGTGGGGACATGTGGCATGGCTGGCGGCTGCTCCTTGCTCCACCACGGCCGCCGCAGTTCCACCTCTCCGTCGGAGGGGAGATCCTTCTGGTCGTAGGTTGATTTGTACGTTTGTTGGCGAGTAGTTCTACCCTGCGTAGACGTGTTCTCATCAGTGTCCTTTCAAGTTACATACGGACTTGGGTGCTGCGTTTGTTGACGAATTCAATTCAACTCAACCATCCTTGGTCCCTATAGTTCTCTCAGTGCGAGATAGACTGATCAGTTGATCCTACCCAAAAATGGTGGGGTACGTTTATTCGCAATTTTTTTTATGTGTTCGAAACTGGAAACTTACCCTGCATCTCTGTATAGGCGAAATTGTTTGGGCAAGCGGTTGCCCCAAGGTGGCTACTGTGTTAGTAGCAGAGAAGTTTTCTTTGTCGATTGATGTTGAAGCACACTGCTCATTGACTTCATTTTCTCATGTTTCACTTGTTGAATGCTTGAAATCAGGAAAAGATCTGAATCAAGTGAAGAACAGGGTTGCTAAGTGGAGGTGCTGAGATGGGGTTCAAACCACTGGATTGGTACTGCCAGCCTGTCAAGCACGGTGCCTGGTCGCATGTGGTGGAGAACGCCTTTGGCGCGTACACTCCGTGTGGCATCGACACTCTGGTAGTCTGCATCTCGTACCTCGCACTCTTTGGTGTTTGCTTCTATCGGATATGGAGGACGACGAGGGACTACACAGTGCAGCGGTACAAACTGCGTTCACCATACTACAACTATCTGCTTGGGCTGCTTGTGGTGTACTGCATAGCAGAGCCGATTTACCGGATCGCCACTGGTACCTCTATTATGAATCTGGATGGACAACCTGGCCTTGCTCCATTTGAGGTGAGATTTGCTGCATTCAATATCATTATCATCAGTTTTTTTAAAAAAAAAAATCTCATGCCTATATGCTATTCCCTCCAATACTGGTGATTGAGAGTACTCGAGGTAGGACTGTCTATGTCTGAGCTGTAAGATGTAGAAGATGTAGTGTTTTTGATATGAATCTCACAACCTATGGCTGTGAGCTATTTTTCTCTTCTATTTTCTAATAGTGAAACAATATGCAGTAATACTAAATGATAACTGAAAAAAGTAGCAAACCTTGCTATATATGAGTGTTGACTAATATTTAAAATTCTTGTTTTTTTTATGTTTTCGGTCATTTAAAATTCTGCTTTTCTTCAGATTGTCTCATTGATCATTGAATCTGTGGCTTGGTGCTGTATGCTTGTAATGATTGTGCTGGAGACAAGAATTTACATCTACGAGTTTAGATGGTACATCCGGTTTGTGATAATTTATGTGTTGGTTGGGGAAGCTGCAATGTTCCATCTTGTGCTTTCAGTGAGACAGTACTATAGTTCGAGGTACAGTACATTTGTAACATTTACTTTCTTGACGAAACTTTCTGGTGACCCATTTTTTTCTCTTTATGAATCTTACATGTGGAACAATCTTGGTTTTTTATCTGTGCAGTTCAATCTTTTACATATACTGCAGCGAGGTTATATGCCAGGTTTGTATCTTTGTTTCTGTCTATAGTTTCCCTGTAATCATATTTTCTGTTATCTCTGTCATATACTGAGCTTTTATTTAATTTTTTTCAGTTCTTGTTTGGAATTATCACGGTGTTTTATCTTCCTAGCCTGGATCCATATCCGGGTTACACTCCGATAAGGAATGAGGTGCTAGTCGACAATACTGATTATGAACCTCTTCCAGGAGGTGAACAGATTTGCCCGGAGAGGCATGTGAACATATTTTCCAGTGAGTGCACAAAAGCTTTTGCACACAATAAGTTACACCTATTATTCTCTTTCTATCCCTGTTGCTTTTCTAGTATTGAGAGATCTTGTTATCCTATTACTTTGCTAGGAATATTGTTTTCATGGATGACTCCACTGATGCAACAAGGATTCAAGAGGCCCATCACAGATAAGGATATCTGGAAATTAGACAACTGGGACGAGACTGAAACTTTATATAGCCGGTATGTTTTATCATTGTCCTCCTTGTGAAGTTTCTGTACCTGCAAACCTTAAAGATGAGAACCTTCCTCAGATTCCAGAAATGTTGGAGTGACGAACTTCGAAAACCAAAACCTTGGCTGTTGCGGGCTCTTCATAGCAGCCTTGGGGGAAGGTACACTTGTGTACTTGATGTCTTTATGTCTTGTTTCGACAATTCTGAAAACCTCTAGATTCCCTGCCATTTGCTTTTGATTTGTGCCTATAGTGATGAGTTCACTCTACTTTCAGGTTCTGGCTTGGAGGATTTTTCAAGGTGACATTTCCTGCCCAGAATCAACAGTTTCTTAAGAACATTCGTCATTAGCCTTTTTTCTTAAAAAATTATGTTTGCTACAATTTTGTTTTTCTTGCTAACTCATATTTTTCTCCCCACTATTTAAGATTGGCAATGATGCTTCTCAATTTGTTGGTCCGCTCATCTTGAACCTGTTATTGGAGGTAGGTGCTTCTAGTTTCTTGAAAAATCAATAATATGGCCATATTCCTTTTTAATGCTTACATATGCTTCTTTAATCAATCGTTATTTCCATCAGATTTCTGAAGTGTATAACTCTAGAGTATGTTAAGTCATTACACAATCATAGGATTGGGGATTAGTTACACTCAGCACAACTCAACCTTGATATTTTTTTTTGTAGTCTATGCAAAAAGGTGATCCATCTTGGAATGGGTACATATACGCTTTCTCAATCTTTGCTGGAGTGGTATGATCATTTTTTTTTTCTTATTTCTTGTTGTACACTTCATT
>BCLF01000023.1:1486624-1517356 GCA_001602275.1 Zoysia japonica | reverse complement strand
CCCCCCCCCCCCCCCCCATCATTTTTGAATCTAACAACAAATATGTTCCTCACTAACTTTTCCCTTACCACCCACCAGTCATTGGGAGTCCTTTCTGAAGCACAGTACTTTCAGAATGTCATGCGGACAGGTTTCAGATTGAGATCTACACTGGTATGCGTTTGAACTTTATCATTATGCAGCCAATAGGCAATAAGTGAACCACCTGTTCCACTTTCTCCATGACACTCCTAAATGGTTTGAGGATTGCACTTCCTGATTTTTGATAACATGTAGATGTCTTTCCAGAAGGGGAGCCCTGGCACAGTGGTAAAGCTGTTGCTTTTTGACCATGAGGTCATGGGTTCAAGTCCTGGAGATTGCCTCTTGTAGAAATGCAAGGGAAGGCTTCCTACAAAAGACCTAAAGTGGTCGGACCCTTCCCTAGATCCTGTAATAGCGGGAGCTATGTGCACCAGGCCGCCTTTTGTATATATCATTCCTCATGGTAGTTTTACCTTGAAAAGTTTCTATTCTGTTACTTCTAGACATGGATATTGCTGTTTTCCAAATAGGCTTACCTTCTGTTGTACAGATTGCAGCTGTTTTCCGTAAGTCTTTGCGATTGACTAATGATAGTCGAAGAAAGTTTGCTTCTGGGAGGATAACTAATTTGATTTCAACTGACACAGAATCCCTACAGGTATGGTTTTTTTTCTTCTTCTTTTTTCTTTCCTTTTTGGCTAGATAGACTCCATCCAATGGAGGACGGTCATTCACTTATGTTCTTCTTTCATCCTTTTAAATTATATTTTACCTGTGCAGCAAGTGTGCCAGCAGCTTCACAGCCTATGGTCTGCTCCATTCCGCATCATTATTTCCATGGTTCTTCTATATGCACAGCTTGGTCCTGCAGCATTAGTTGGTGCACTCATGTTGGTTCTTTTGTTCCCGCTTCAGGTACATTTCTCTTTATGCACAATTCTGGAAACTTTATGATTCATGCTTAAGTGTATGTGTTTTATTTGTTTTAGTCATAATCTTTCTGTTACCTAAAACATGATTGCATTGGCTGCTACACATTCTATAGAAAAGTTATTCTTCGCATATATGGTCTAATGCCAAACAGAGATTCTAAAACCTTCCTGTAGTTTGTTATTTTTATCTATTCACCTTTTGATATTGTAGTTCTTCGTACATTGCTTTTGCCTGCCCTAACCTACCTTTTGCGTAACAGAACTTGTTTGTGCAATCAACATGCATCTTTTTCCAAGAAAAAATATATTTTTCTCATAGAAAGCTACGAAGCGCAGCTGTAAAGCTATTGCCTTGTGAGCACTATGTCACAGGTTCAAGTCCTGGAAACAGCCTCTTGCAGAAATGCAGGGAAAGGCTGCGTACAAAAGACCCAAAAGTGGCCGGACCCTTCCCCAGAACCTATGCAAGCGGAGCTGCGTGCACCAGGCTGCCCTTTTATGCAAAGCTACATAAACTTGTTTCTGTGAATGAGTTCTTGATTATGATAGTTTTTGTGTATGTTTATGCAGTACACTACTGCACAAAATAAATAACTGAAATCTGTGACCGCTAACTGAAATTGGTTGTAGATAGTCTATTTTCAACTGAATGCCTTATAACTGGTTTTTCTGTTGCACTGGTTCTATTTTTCTTCTAATATTTGTAGTCTTAGGGTTGTAGCATTTTTTAGCCTACTGTATTTGTAAAGTATACATTTTTCAGATCACATTATTGACTTCTTATTGCTGCTTTCGACTTTCAAGACTGATGCATCTGTCTTGCTTTTCTGTATTTCTTGTTTCAGACAATCATTATAAGCAAAATGCAAAAACTTACCAAGGAGGGTTTGCAGAGGACTGATAAGCGAATTGGTCTCATGAATGAAATACTAGCTGCTATGGATACTGTCAAGTATGTACCATGTATTCTTTTATTTCACTAGTTGCAATACATGCATTTTGGACTGTAGCTCCAACTTCTGCTAACTTCTTTTGTTAGGTGTTATGCTTGGGAGCAAAGTTTCCAATCAAAAGTGCAGGACATCCGTGATGATGAGCTTTCTTGGTTTCGCAGGGCTCAATTGCTTGCTGCGGTATATTCCTTGTCTTTGCATTAGTTTTAAGATTAACATTTTGTATAATAATTGAATTATGCAAGTTTTTTTGTGAAATATCCCTCTTTTCTTTTATACATGATGCGGTTAGTTTAAATTGAAGTAACAAACATCATATTTTCTTACTTTTTTATTGCTTGTTGCAGCTGAATAGCTTCATCCTTAACAGTATCCCGGTCATTGTCACTGTTGTTTCATTTGGTGTATACTCGTTGCTGGGAGGTGACTTGACACCAGCAAAGGCATTTACTTCCCTTTCACTATTTGCGGTTCTGAGGTTTCCGCTTTTCATGCTTCCCAATCTGATAACTCAGGTGTGCTACATATACCTTTTTTTTTTCCTCTCCTGAAGTTAAGCTATTTCCACGTTACAGATCATATCAATTCATATATGTATAACTATAGCTTTTTACTAAGTTTTAATAATTAACCAGTCTTTTGCCCTTAGATTTTCATTTTTAATTCATTTAGAGAAGTTTTCTGGTTAAAAGTTGTGATTCGAATTTCGATTTTTCAAACCGGTGCTGGTTTTGTTTGTTTCCCCTCAGTCAACAATTTATGGGGATCAATTTGTCTTACCATTGTTTTTCTTTTAAATTCAACAGGTGGTTAATTGTAAAGTGTCACTAAAGCGTCTTGAAGATCTTCTTTTGGCTGAAGAGAGATTACTTTTGCCAAATCCACCTCTTGATCCGGAGGCTCCAGCTATTTCTATCAAGAATGGTTATTTCTCTTGGGAATCAGAGGTATCAAATTTTCTTATTTACTTGACATTGATGTGTGTAGCAGCTATTAGCGTTTCTGCTATTGTTGAACACTTGGCGTCTGATTCCACACCTGAAATGCTGAGAGAAAAAACACAAGGATACAACTCTCTTGATGATAGGTGTTCAACTTGGTAGTGAATCTATGCAGTTATAGGTTGGAATCCTTCATTATTATGGATGACCATGGCAATGACTTATTACCTTCTCTAGTTTTATATATATGGTGTTACATCATTCGATCTAGCTCAAAACTGAGCTAAATTATGTGTCCTATCATCATAGATATGGGCCTTTTGTTTTGAATTTCAATATAGCTAAAACAAGTTGGCTTTTTTGATGTCTTCCTAGGTCACATAGAATAGTCATGATGCTATAAGCAGCACCGCTTTTCTCTAAATTTAAGATTTTTTTTATAAAAATCTAATTGTAACTGTTGACAGGCGGAGCGGCCAACTTTATCAAATGTAAATCTGGAAGTACCTGTTGGAAGTCTAGTTGCAATAGTGGGAAGCACTGGGGAGGGCAAGACTTCTCTCGTATCTGCGATGCTTGGTGAAATTCCTCCAGTTTCAGGATCGGATACCTCTGTGGACATTCGTGGATCAGTGGCTTATGTTCCTCAAGTTTCATGGATCTTCAATGCTACGGTGAGAATTTATCCACTGGTATTAATATTCTCAATTGAATTTCTGTATAACCTCTGATGAATTTAACTATTACACCACAGGTTCGGGACAATATATTGTTCGGGTCTCCCTTTCAACCTCCACGTTATGAGAGAGCGATAGATGTCACTTCGTTACGGCATGATCTTGATCTACTCCCTGTAAGTTATAAATCTACCCCATCATTCATATTACACTTCACATGTGAAAATTTTCGAACATTTACTTCACTTGAAGGAAAATGCTCAGTGGGAAACATGTAGTCCGGTATTATGTTGTATCTGGCCATTGCTCAACCCTATATGACCACCACACACACACGCCCTTGTGCTCTGGGGTGCATCCTGGCTTATTTTTCTTGTGAACATTAACGAATCATGGATTTTTGTTATTTTTGTTATCAGGGTGGTGATCTCACAGAGATTGGTGAAAGAGGAGTTAATATTAGTGGGGGGCAGAAGCAAAGAGTTTCAATGGCAAGGGCTGTGTATTCTGATTCAGATGTGTACATATTTGATGATCCTCTGAGTGCATTAGATGCCCATGTTGGCCGTCAGGTGTGTTTCACTACCATTATTATGTCCATACTCCAGATGTCTATTTTACGACCTTCACACCCACTAAAAGAAGTAAACCTTCGGCAGTCATGAATGGTGTTTTTTTTTTTGTTTATATCTGCGATCCTCTTATTTCTTGGTTCCTTGATATCAAAAAACATGTTAATTGATACAATATGACCTGATTTCAAGAAGCACTATCACAACATGGTAGTAGATAAAAAATATTAGAAGTCCACTATTCACAGAACTACTTAAACTCTAAATATGTTTAATTGGTTGAAATATGAACACTAATGCATTGTACATCTCTTGCGTTTAATTGGTTTTCAAACCTTTTGTGCAGTGTTACCTTCCTTGTTACATATTGTATAAGGACTGCTATAGAATATGATTAGTTATTACTGATATGAGTACATGTGCAGGTATTTGACAAATGTATCAAAGAAGAACTACGACGCAAAACTCGGGTTCTTGTCACCAATCAGCTGCATTTTCTACCATATGTGGATAAAATACTGCTAATTCATGATGGTGTCATTAAAGAGCAGGGTACCTTTGATGAACTTAGCAATCATGGGGATCTCTTCAAGAAGCTCATGGAAAATGCTGGAAAGATGGAGGAACAACTAGAAGAGAAACAAGATGAAAGCAAATCAACGGATGTCACGAAACAAACTGAAAATGGGGATGTTGTAGTGGTAGATGGAAGTTCACAGAAGAGCCAGGATCCTAATAAAACAAAACAAGGAAAGTCTGTTCTTATCAAGCAAGAGGAAAGGGAAACCGGAGTTGTGAGCACAAAGGTCCTTTCACGGTAAAGGATGACTCTATGTGACTGTACTTAATATTACTGATATTTTCCATTGATTCTTTTGAAGCATTTGTTATATGCTTACCCAGAGCCACTGTTGTTGCAGCTACAAAAATGCATTAGGAGGGATTTGGGTGGTATCCATACTCTTCTTTTGCTATGCTCTGACTGAAGTTCTTAGGATTTCAAGTAGCACATGGCTGAGCATTTGGACTGATCAGGGTTCTTTAAAGATCCATGGCCCTGGTTACTACAATTTAATATATGGAGTTCTTTCTTTTGGGCAGGTATTTATATTATCGCACTTTTGCGGCCTTGAGCTCTCTTTATGTCCCTTTGATTGATAATTTGATCCCATGTATGAACTGACAGTGACATTTTTCGGATTTAGGTTCTAGTCACTCTCTCAAACTCTTATTGGTTGATTATATCAAGTCTCCGAGCAGCAAAAAGGCTGCATGATGCCATGCTCCGATCTATACTAAGAGCTCCTATGGTATTTTTCCATACCAATCCACTTGGACGGATCATCAACAGATTTTCAAAGGATTTGGGTGACATTGACCGGAATGTTGCTGTCTTTGTCAATATGTTCATAGCTCAGATATCCCAGCTTCTCTCAACTTTTGTTCTCATTGGTGTTGTCAGCACTATGTCTCTCTGGGCTATCATGCCACTTCTGATTTTATTTTATGCAGCCTACCTCTATTACCAGGTAATTCCATGCTTATTGAAAAACTGTATGCTGAAATTCAGAGTTCTATGTGGATTTAGAACTAAGCACCACCATGAAGGAGCAATGGAATGACTTTAGATTCTTAGTTGCATCACCCTGAAACTTGCCAGTTTATCATTGTATATTGAATCTGTTACGCATAGAGAGAGATGAAGTTTCAACAGTTACATTTTAAAGTTCTACTAGTATTAGATAAAATACATTCTTACCTTTTTTCCCTAACTAAACTTTGTAATTCATGTTTCTCAGACTACATCTCGAGAGGTGAAGCGTCTGGATTCCATTACAAGGTCCCCTGTATATGCTCAATTTGCGGAGGCTTTGAATGGTCTGTCCACAATCCGTGCCTACAAAGCCTATGATAGAATGGCAAACATCAATGGAAGAGCAATGGACAACAACATTAGGTTCACACTAGTGAACATGAGTTCAAACAGATGGCTAGCAATTCGTCTGGAAACTTTGGGTGGAATCATGATATGGTTCACAGCAACTTTTGCTGTCATGCAAAATCAACGAGCAGAGAACCAGAAGGCCTTTGCCTCCACAATGGGTCTTCTTCTTACTTACACACTCAATATTACTAATTTGCTCACGGCTGTCCTTCGTCTTGCTAGTCTTGCTGAAAACAGTTTGAATGCTGTTGAAAGGGTGGGAACATACATTGAGTTACCTTCTGAAGCTCCTCCTGTCATTGAGGATAACAGGCCACCTCCTGGCTGGCCATCAGCTGGTGTCATCAAATTTGAAGATGTTGTGCTACGGTATCGACCAGAGCTTCCTCCTGTTCTTCACGGCATATCTTTCACTATTAATGGAAGTGAAAAGGTAGGAATAGTTGGCAGAACAGGGGCTGGTAAATCTAGCATGCTTAATGCATTGTTTCGTATTGTGGAGTTGGAACGAGGGAGAATATTGATCGATGATTGTGACACTTCTAAGTTTGGAATTTGGGACCTGCGCAAGGTTCTTGGAATAATACCGCAGGCACCAGTCCTATTTTCAGGTTTGTTTTCTGAAAACAATGTTGCTGCATTATGTGAACTTCTGTAATGTATTTATTAGGAAAGTCCGATATGTGCATCTTTCCTATTCCTTGGTAAGTTTGACTTCTTTTATTTTTGTATTAACTGTTTGTTTATGTTATTTTAGGGTCTGTTCGATTTAATTTGGATCCATTTAGTGAGCACAATGATGCAGATCTCTGGGAGGCTCTGGAAAGGGCACATCTGAAAGATGTTATTCGGAGGAATGCTCTAGGATTAGATGCTGAGGTATACTCTAGTTTTTCTGGCAGTTCGACTGTCATTTTCATTTACAAATGGTACCTGCTTCTAGAAACATGCAACATTTTCCACAAGATATAACAGTTTTCAGTGGCAGTCTAACTCACAAGTTGATACTAGCATTTTGTACAAATGTCATTGATATAACAGTTTTCAGTGGCAGTCTAGCTCGCAAGTTGATAGCATTTTGTACAAATGTCATTATTATTTTGCTTGTGGATGAATATTTGATGTTAAAGAACATTAGTTGGAATAGATAAACAAAATGATACTGGTGGTTTTTGCCCTCTGGAAAACCTTCTTGAGTGAATTTCATTAACATAGGTGTACAGATGTTGGGTGACAGTTTTTATTTAAGACTGCAATGGGAGAAAAAAAACACAACACTAACCGAAGCTCCATTTAATTCACATAGGTTTCTGAAGCTGGTGAAAATTTTAGTGTGGGACAGCGCCAGCTGTTGAGTTTGGCTCGTGCTTTGTTGCGAAGAGCAAAGATACTTGTTCTTGATGAGGCAACAGCAGCTGTTGATGTACGAACTGATGCTCTTATTCAGAAAACAATTAGAGAAGAATTCAAGAGTTGCACAATGCTCATAATTGCCCACCGCTTGAACACGGTCATTGACTGTGACAGGTTGCTCATTTTGAGTTCTGGGCAGGTATGCTATTCAGTAAAAAACCTTTTTCTTAATTTATTGTGGTGAGATGATTTCACTACCATTGCTTCTTTTTTTTTCATGCTGTACTGGCCATTCGTATTGCTACACAAATATCCCCCTGATTCCTGAATCACGTTTTGCTCTTTACCACAAAGACAGATTACTTGGAACAGATCCATTCATTTCAATAATAAACACCTAAAATATATTGATGCTGCACTTTTTCAGACCCAAAGAAACAATTGGTTTTCTCTTGTCCAAACTTACTATTGTTAGCAATTCAACTTTTGATGCTGTATTTCAGGTTTTGGAGTTTGATACTCCTGAGAATCTTCTGAGAAATGAGGAGAGTGCTTTCTCCAAAATGGTCCAGAGCACTGGACCTAGCAATGCAGAATACCTCAAGGTACTCTTTGCATCAATAATTTGTCCCTCATGAACTGTATGTCATTGTATTAAGATAAAGTACGAAACGAGATAAAAACGTACACACAGAAAAAAAAAATATGTATGCTAATTCATTTCTTTTGAAAAAAAAATGATCAACAGAGTCTTGCATTTGGAAGTGGAGAAGAGAGGTTGCGAAGGGAAGAAAGCAAGCTGCAAGATGTGCAGAGGAGATGGGTTGCATCTAACCGATGGGCTGAAGCTGCCCAGTTTGCACTTGCTAGAAGCCTCACATCATCACACAATGACCTCCTTGCACTGGAGGCTGCTGAGGGAAATAACATTCTGAGGAGAACAAAAGATGCTGTTATAACTTTGCAAAATGTTCTAGAAGGGAAGCACAATACTGAAATTGATGAATCTTTAAATCAGTACCAGGTCCCAGCTGATAGGTGGTGGTCATCTCTTTACAAAGTTATTGAAGGTATGGCTTAAGGTTGCACGAATGATTTACTTAACTGACTCAATTAGTTGTCTTTTCTAATGCTAAAGTTCATCGAAACAACATAATAGGATATTATATGTGGAACCTACAAGTGACTAGCTAAAAAATAGATAAAACAGTCCCATCTATATCTCTTGTAGGATATTGTATGTGGAACCTACAATTGGCTATCTAAGAATTAGATAAAATTATCTTGCATCTATGCGGTAATTTTTGAAAACATATCTTTTGGCCGACGGTGCCAGATCTACTTGGTATTATATTGTCCATATACTCAGAGTTAGCATTCGATCATTAAGCTCTCTCTTTGTCTAACAGCTAATTTTGATCTAAATCATACATTCCTATCTCTTTCATTCTGTACTGATATATTTTGGTACTATTCGTATGTATTGCTTTCAGGCCTCGCCATGATGAGCAGATTGGGCCGTAACCGCCAGCAACCTGTTTACAGTTTTGAAAACAACGGTTCTCTTGACTGGGACCAAATGGAGACGTAGTGGAGTGCAGCAGTCCTTGAAGCCGCATTTTGGAGTACGAGTAGGTTGGAGATGTAGTCGTTTCCGGCGGGCTTGATAGGTCACGGTGATGTACATGTTGACGCGAACAAGCTAGCACGGTGCTGACACCTCCATCCGTTAAAAAATTTGAATAAACTTAGCAAATTTTGCCAAAGCAGGACGATTCCGGAACCATTGTTCTCGAGAATTGTAATTTCTTATGCATGCTTACGATCAGTAGTGTACGTGTAATTTTGTACATGTCAAATCTTTCTTGAAAAAATCTTATGTGGATCGGTAATATCTGCGATCGTGCATGCCTCTGTTCTCTTTGACATCTTGACATTTTCTACCACTAGATGGGATTGTTGCGCCGGGAGCACGTGGTTTCCGGGAAGAAGCCAGTGACCCTCTGACGTTTCCGTGAGGCAAGAAGGACACTCGCCCAACTATGATGATCCGTGATGGACACCTGAAGTAGTTTCGTCTCAGGAACACTTGCGCTGTTCGTCATGATACAGCTTGCATTGACGGACCACTCAAGAACGTGACACTATGAATAGCAATGCTAGCTGTACAATACTAAATCCGTCCTCCATCCGTAACCACTGAAACGATGCCCCCGTGCGGAATCTAATCTGACATGCTAGCCAGTAGCCTCTGTTCAATGTGTGGGTCAGCTGGTGCACCTGAATGTTCTGCCATGTTTGAAGGAGTCCCTCCGTGTAGCGGGTCGCGGCAGCTACGTTTTTCGGCCTCTAGCTTCACGGCGCGACGCATCAACTGGTTGGTCAGCCGTCTCAAAATAAAAGGTTGGTCAGCGCCGTGGTCGGCAGTCTGCACCTCCATTTCTCGTGGCCTAGGCGTCGGTCACGAGGCGGAACTGTCGAAGTAGACAGGCGTTCTGTGCCTCGACTCCGAACTCCATTGACACTGACCACTGCTTCTAGAAACAATTTTTGGAGTTATTCTCTGTAGAGTACACCCTATGAGTCATCATCACGCTTTCCATGGTGTAGGGAAGAACAATGCTGCTTTTCACTATTATTAAACCGATCGATCGAGTCCCACTGGGAGGTATGGCTGTGATTACAAACATATAATGGTGGGGTTTGGTTCTTCTAACAACCTATCCTACGGGCTCACCATGATTACAACTAACAGGCCACAAAAATGATAGTAGCAGTAGAACAGACGGTACAAATATAAAACGAAAGTATACGCAGCCTGTTTGGCTGTTTCAGTCGAAGAGCTCCCACTGCGTCGTTGCCGGCGCCTCGAACGTCTCCCACTTGGTCGTCACGACGACCGCCTGTAGCCGCGCATTGGAGACCTTGAGCACATCCAGCGTCTCCACGCACTTTTGCACCCGCTTTGCCTGCACATATATCCCCATAGGTCAAATTCGGAAGGCACGATGTAACTGAGATGTAATCAGATTCATTTTCACGGGCGTAATGAGCCTGGTTGGATGGAATTGTTTGCCATTATTTTAGACACAAAAAAAAAAGATTAAACGAACTTGTCTTTCCTAATCATTTTTCCCCTTGAGGTTGAGATGGCGCGATGACTAGATAGCATTACAAGTCTCTGGGTTATTATTATCCTGTAATAGATCGACAATGCTCACTGATGCCTCGGCTTCTTGTCATAACAGTCTGCATTCCTTGCTATACACTCTTTCAAATGTACTCCAATCTATCAGCAATTTCTTCTACTCCTAGTTGTCATAATCAACCTTACATTCCTTTCTATACACTCTTTGAAAATGTAAACGTGCATCCTTTATGAAAAAGGAAATCATCAGAAAGCACCCTCTTTAGACCAGAAATTATTAGTGCCTGAATTCCTAGAACAGCCGAGGAGTGAGGCAGTTACTGGTGCCTAGGGGCGTCGTCTGACATTAGAAGCAGGGAACAAGGCTGTAGGTGTACTTGCGCCGAGACTAACCCATGTGTTTTCTAGAAAGAAGCCAATGAACCTGTGACGGTTTTGGGGGGCAAGTAGGACACTCACCCACAGATGATAGGTGACAGACAATTCTCTATCATAAAAACGTTCACAACTTGACCACTCAAAAAGTTAAAAGGTATTAGATGCGTATTACTGTAAAACCAATTGGACGGTGCCCCCTAAAATTGGTCTGAATTATCACACAAAAGGCTTTCTGCAGTGACTGTATGTGTACCTGAATGTTCTTCTGCGAAAAGGAGTCCCCTAGTGCAGGTAAGCTCTCCAGCTTCACCGCGTGCCGCATCAGCAGCTCGATGAGCGTCGTGATCTGCACCTCCGCAACTTTGTTTCCTCTCGAGATCGATTTCTCGATGGTGCTTACCTAACACAAGCAAAGGAAACATCTCCCCAGGTCAAGCATTATCAGAATCACATCATGAACGATGAAGCAAGCAATGATGGATAGGAGCATCGTAGCACGCGCATATCCTTGTCAGGGATTCAAGTTTTTGTCCCTGTCGCTATGTATAAATGGCCTCCGGGACCATGTGGACCGGAAATTTCACCGCCGCTACATGACCACATCGGCAGGACATCAGTCGATGCAAAATCAATTGGGTCACCTAATTTCTTGAAAGGATTACTCAACTCGCAATTCAATGCACCATCCCCACTCCCATACTTGCATGTCCGAAGCAGCACGGCTTGACACCATTGACTCCAATAAAAAAATTACACACTAGAAAACAAGTAAATATATCGATGATTATTCTAATGGTTTCACTAAATTATTGTATCATCTGAAATTTTTTTTATCTCGCAGTGAGAGCAACAGAAGCAGCAGACTTTTCTGTGGGGGTTAGGAATGAAACAGTGGTCCTACCTGATCGGCGAGCTTGTCGATCTCCAACGCGATGGCGCCGATGGCGCGGTTAGCGCTCTCGATCTTGGCGTTCTTCTGCCGCTCAATGTACCTCCGCTCCACGCTCGCCGGGTCTTCGGCCAGCACCAGCTTCGACTTGTTCTTCACGCCGCAAGCGTCCAGGTACTCCGAGTTGCTCCGCACCCTGCCTTTGTACGTCAGCTGCTGGTCCGCCGGCTGCAGGCCCGTCCTCGGCGCCAGCAGCTTCTTCAGCTGCCCTGCATAGATACGGATCGTGGCATTAGCGCGGTAAAGTACATGTGATTAATTATTCCCTTTGCAGCTACTGCCTACTGCGCACCAGCATTTGGTAATCAACGCGTGTGATCAATGACCTGAGGAGTACTGTTTTCTCTGCTGGCGATGGTTTAAAGGATCTCAAGGACAAAATCACAGCGACCATTTCTACAATTATTATGGCAAAACATAATGGTACCACTCGTCTATTACCACAGTGCTGTAGACTGCAGAAATATCAGTATTTCCGAAATTTGTTCCCATGAATCACAAAAGCCATGTCATGGGCTACAATTTACAGCTAGTCATTTCCTTAGGTCGTTAGCAGCATGGTTCCAATAAAGAAAGGCGAACACACATGTGTTACCTCAACGAGGGATGATGCTACAACGTGGTGCGCATTTTTTCCCCATCTCTGCAGGAGACCAGTGTGCCTACGCGGTGAACGAAGCATTGTGCCGATCGCTTGAAACTAAAGGTGTCGGTGTAACGGGACAAACGAGTCAAATGTTCAAACGTGACGGTGGCCTCCTCACCGTCTGATATAGTCGGCCGTACACGTGGAGCCATCGTGCCCCTGGATCACCCGCATCCCGCGACACCTGCATCCTCGTTGCTTTGTCGGGGAAAGGCGTCTTCTCGTCGCTGCGGACTAGGGAGTGCTGCAGCAAAGTGAGGGCAAAGCAAGCCCCGGAACCCGGGCAGCTTCACTGATCACTAAACTGATTGATTAATTAGCCTCGTGATCTACAGACGTACCCGCACTTGCATCGCATCGAAGCAGACGATGCCGGGATTTCACGGAAGGAATCGTTCTGGTACGGCCTGGTGAGTAAAGTCAATCTTGATTTGCTACTCCTATGCACGAATTTGGAAGTCTGAAAATCGAATGGTTTATAGTAGTTTCTGGCCTAATTGATGAGGGAAAAACTGGTGAAATGCTGACTAGCAAAGCTGGTGATGAAATATCTGCACAAAAGATTTTGTGTTCTGGGGCAGAGAATTTTGCGCCTCACGAAGGGAATTCACAGGGGCGTCACGAGCTCCGGGACTCGTACCAAGAATATTCCTGGCGTTTTGTTTCTTTCGATTTAATAAATAAGAGAGAGGAAAACCGCGAAGGAAATGATGAAAAGCAATATGCGTCGCATTCGGTGTCCTACTATCGCGGCGGCGTTAATTCCTCCGTGAGGCACGACCGGAAGCCATGATGAATTTAAATTTGAGAAGTGCAGATTATTTTGTTCTAAAATTATCTCGCACTCATGCCACGATCGGCTGCACGCATTTTAAATTCTTCTAGCGGTCAAAAGTTCGTTAAAATTTTGAAAAATAAATTATGTTTCGCACCTACTGCTAGTACAGTTTACGAATAAGCAAACGACCTTCTTAACTTCCTGGTTTAAACCGTGAGTACTATTACGGAGGACGAAAATAAAACAAAAAATGTAAAGAAAAAACAAGGCGAAAAAAAATCTCTATTCCATTTTCTGTCTCTCTGTATGGAGAAAACATCGAAGACGACAGGAAATTACGTTAATGGAGTGGAGCCGCAATCAAGCACGCGCGGTTACTCGACGATAAAGCAGCCTTTAACGAAAGCGAGGAAGAGGAGAAGAGACGAGCACTCACCGAACGTGGCAATGGGGGAGACGGGCACTTCGTGGCGCGCGGCGCCGTACTTGACCCTCACCCTGATCTCCGGCGGCGGCGGCCGAGGCGGCACCCCTCCGCCTCCATCCTCGCGCGCCTGCACGACCATCCCGCTGGGGCGGACCTCCCAGCCGGCCCTCTCCTCGGCCGCGGCCGCGACCGCCGCCGCTGCGTCCGACCACCCGCTGCTCGACCCACCGTCCGAGCTCGACCGGTGCATCACCGACGCCATGGCGAGACGAGATCGGTCGGGATGATGAACCGCCAGCCGGCTGGTGGACGCTTCCCTCCGAGCGTGGTAGTGTCAGGGGGAAATGAAGCTTCCGCGGGGAGGAAGGGATAATCAATGGGGTTTGGGGTTGGTGCAGTGCCGTGGGCTCGCGGAGTGCGAGTGGTGGTGGCGTGGGGAAGAGGCCGCGGGAGAGGAGAGGGGAGGCGCGGCACGAGACGCGCTTCGTCGATTATTCCCCGCCCTCTTTTTTTCACCCCCACGGACTCCTGGGTTTTCCGTGGACGGATCTACCCTTACGGCGCCCGAGAATTCGGTGGTGCCTCCGTATTTGCCATGGTTCGTTCAAGGCTCTCTGGATTCGTCTTGTGTGTGCAGCTAAATTTTCGAGCGTACCAGCCGCTACTCGCTCTGTTACTTAAATTATTGTTACTTTTAACTTTAATTTTAGACTTCAACTTTAATTATTTATTTTATTCAAAAAAATTTGATGAATATTATATATTTTATTATAATTTATTTTATTATTAAAGTAGTTAGAATTATGAATTATAATTTTATATATTTGAATTAATTTTTTGAATAAGATAAATAATCAAAATTGATATATGAAATTAACCGTGTCAATAATTTAAAGCCTTCTTTAAAACACAAAAATTTAAAAAAAACAATTTAATTTTACAGAAAAAAAATACAAATAACGAAAAAAAATTCCCCGCGTCCCGAAAGAGCCCTAAGACGGAGGGAGTATTTGTCAATGTAACGCGTCCATTTTTTCCCCAAGACCATACTTGGCGCATGTTCTTTGAACCAGAGAGATGGACTGTAGAAATATGTCAATGCGCATGAATTTTTCAAGCTCATTAGAGCTTGGCTATCTGGCCTACAGTTTTTTTTTTCACTATAACTCTTGCCGGAAGCGACGAATGGTGACTAGACATAACATAAGCATGAAGAAGTGAAGACAGGTCACAATGGGCACAAGCCGGGATGTATGGGCCCTGCTGATCCGCAACGGGTTTCCCAGCCCAGCTGTCTGCGTAACGCATCCACGGGCGACGTGATGGTTACTACGGTTGTGCTGCAGATCAGGCTGGCTAGCTCCCCAGCTCATCACGATGTCGCATCGAATCTGTGAACGCATGATATATAGCCCTGGCCCCGGGTAGTGCACTAGTGCTTCATGGACGACGCTGAAAGCCAGGTTGATACGCAGGTTCCGCGGAGCACGCAGTTTGTCCCTCCCTCCCCAACCAACAGTTCCGCACCACACGGCCACTCCCTCCGGTCGGCTGCACGCACAGAGACTCCGAGCAAATAGAAGCTCCGCACATGGCATGCTCTGCCCTGCTCTGCTCTGCTCTGCTCCGCGCGGCGCTGCACAAAAGCAGATCCGTCGTCACCGCACGCGGCCGAGCAAAAAATGGGGTTCGGCACGGCCGAAACCGAGGAAATCACCGTCTGCATGCCCCCCGCCGCGCGACGATCGCCCCCCGCCGCGCCGCGCGGCAAGTGGGCAGCGGGCGTATGCGCATGCCCATTTTTCCCATCGCTTTTGCCCCCGCCACGGCACCTCGCGCGATGACGAGCGAGGGGCGTATGGCCGGCGCGCTCGAGCGCGACGCGATCGAGTGCGGCGAAAGGGATGCCGTCCCGTACGAGGAACGGGCCCGGGAGAATTCCGCATCCAGCATTTTCCTCTCCGATTGTTTGTGATCTAGGTGCACTCGATGTCAACCGCAGGAAACTACTGCAGGACTGGCCAGGCTTGAAACTGACACCGATGCGTATGGCTGGCTGCATCATTATTTTGACTCTTGCCCTGTTCCAGCTGGGGGTGGCCAGTTGGTCCGGCCCCACGCGCGTAGCGTGATCATGGGAGACGACTAGTCTACCTGCGGCACATAACGCGACCACTAGTTAACACAAGAATAGGCTTAAAAAAAAAAGAACACAACAAAAGAAATATATGCCATCATCATGGCCGTCGCCATTGCTCGCTAGCTGTGGGTAACAATAAGCACGGCCGTCTGTCTGCTGCCCACTGCTTAATGATGCCGGCCAGCTTGCTTGCAACAAGAGTAACCACGCGCCTGTAATCAGGTGGTTGTTTTAGGTGCAGCTGGTTGCAGCAGGAGCAAGTAGCGATCGAAACACATGTGCTAGTAGGAAATAAGACGTGGCCTTGCTAATACCGTACATAATTATGGCCCTGTGGTGCTGGTGCGTGTCCCGTGCCAATAAGGAAGAAGCCCAGACAAGGGTCCTGCGTCCATATCGGTAGATCATAATCATCGGTTCCTCGTTTTCGTGCTAAGATGGATACGGTAGGCCGCTTGATTACCGGATAGTTCCTGCAGTTGGTTCGCGTCGCTCGGTGCGGAACAGCCTGAGAAGGCAGAGGCCACGAGACCATGCATGCTGATTCGACGTGCAGTCTTCGTCGTCTTCAAGGGGATGGATACAGAGGCGGAGCATGGATAGCATAGCAACAGCACACAAGCACAACAAATGTCGCTACCTGAAACTTGTGTGGATATATACACGGTGGGTGGGTTGCTACAGGCACATGTGTTGTTTCTCGTTCGCCCCGCCGATTCCAGACCCATCGCAACAAGAAACGGGCCGTGGTGGGCTTTCGATTTCACGTGGAAGCCCCCTGGTCATCGTGTTTCCGGCGGCTCATTCAGTCTCCTGGGCTGCATCTGGGGCCTTTTGTGGAGTCGTCCTAAAGCGGTGGCCCCTCCCTCTCCGTTTGGACTGCCTTCGCTTGAGCGCTTTTTTCCCCCTATGGCTGCGGCTACGCTGTCAAAGCCAACAGCAAATAGCCTTTGGCTACAGCCGCAGCACAGCTAAAAAAACTCATGTGAACGCACCTTGGGCACTAATGGATAAGCATCCTCCCCCAATCCACGGTGTATGTGAATGCACATTACGTTTTCGGTGATTGATCGCCAGTGCGCTTCTACAAGTGCCCATGGACCACCCCAAGAGCCGCCTGGGCACCACCCGGCAGCATGGCGCTGGAGATTGGAACCACCAAATGCTCGGCAGAATGCCGTGATCACCACGACGTTACGGGGCGCGGGACCGCGGAAACGGCATGCACGGATCTACAGCCCTCTGCAAAGCTCCATTGCCAGCGTCAGATCTAGAATCAGCAGAAGTACAGCATAACCCTGCATTCACGCTGCCATATGTTCCAGGATCCAGATCGGTCTCCGACTCTTCGCAACCACCGCCGTGGCCGGTCCAGGGCTAGATTGTCCCGTTCCCCGCGCATCCGGGCATTCGTGTCCAGTCACTCTGGCAGCTCACACTCAAGTACGGAGTGATAACCAACAAGTTGCAAGCGTCATTTCCTGGCACTCATGCACGACTAGTGTACTACTGTTTGGACCAAGCATCCGGGGGGAAAGGTCTTGGACCTGTCAAAAAGAGAAGGGAAAAAGGTACCACGTAGGCCACGGTGACGGCGACACCGGCCACCGCCACGCCACCATTGACAAGACGAGCGTCGCCCGGGTCACGGAGCCCCAGATGTGTTCGGCGTGCGGTGTTCTTGCCTTGGGCAAGATCGCTTTCCAGAGCCGCAGAGAGTTCTTACCGTTCAGACTTCAACTCGCCCCGGTTGGTACATTAACCATACAGTAACTCTCATCAGTTGTCGGTGGTGGATCGTCGGTGCCATGGACCAGCGGATCGTCGGTGTGAAGCTAAGCCGTGATCACCGAGCTGCGACAACTGCAGGACCGTGGGAACTGCATGCACGGATCTACAGCTCCTGCAATGCAAGTTCCCCTGTCAGTTTCACTGCTGCTGCCAGCAGCGCCAGAGAAGCACGGTACAACCTGCAGCCCTGGACAGCGAGCGCCATGTTCCGGAGACAGATAGACCGCGGGCGACTCTGAACTTACGCTCCCGCCATGGTCCAGGTTTCGATCGAGATGGCGCCACCGCGAACGCCTGCCGGTTCATCACATATCCGGAGTCATCACGGCCGCCCTGGCAGCTGCCACTCCCTGACTCACACACTACAGTATTCATCAACACTTTCCCATTTGCTGGAACGCCGCGTGGATTCTCTAGCGAAGAAAAGGGTCGCAGGGTGGTGCCTCGGTACGTGGCACCTGCCATGTGCTTGCAGGCAGCAACTCCTTCCCGTGAGGCCGTGACTGAATAAACCGAGCAGACCTGCTCACTCTCTGCGCTTCCATTCCGAAAACAAAACTCAGGCTCAAGGCATCAGTGTAAATTTGGAGCATTCAGAGGCTCAATGAAATTCAAACACGAACGCATGCAACATTTTTAACAACGAAAATCCTGAACTCGTTCCTGATCGATGCAGCAATAGCAATCCTAGTACTAATAAACACCACAGCAACACGCTACCGCCAGCATTATTTATGGTACACGCGCCGCGCTGAATCCGTAGCTCTCTTCCACAAACACTTAAGGGACGAATTAAACTAACTCAAAGCAATCAAATTAACATGAGACTCAAATCACTCGAAGCGCTAATGATGGACGGCCTATCAAGCGGACGGCGGCTAATGTTCACGGCGCGGAGCCGAGCTGGACCGCGGCGGACTCGTGACGCGCGCTGCGCCTGGCGCGCACCACGTAGGCCACGGCCGCCGCGACGCCGACCACCGCCACGGCCCCGACGCCGCACGCCACGCCGGCGGCCACGGACACGGATCTCCGCGGCGGCGCCGAGCTGGTTCTGGCGCCAGCGGTGGTCGTGTCAGTGGTGGTGGTGGTGGTGGTGGGGATCGCCGAGGCGGCCTCCGGCTTGGCGGGCATGGACGCGTCGAGCGCCTCCGGGAGCTCGGCGGCCTCGGGCTTGGCGCCGAAGAAGGACTCCATCTCCGGCGTTGCCTGCGTGTTCCCGGCGGTGAAGTCCTCCAGGCCGTGGGCCTCCGACTTCCTCACGGCGAGGAGCGCTACCACGCACAGCGCGACGAGCAGCCGGCCGGACGCCATTGCTTCAGTCGCTGTCGTCGCAATGAACAGTTGTCAGAATGCAGCTTCGCTAGCAAGATGTTACTACGGCGACATTAGAAAACTTCTCACTAGCAACTAAAGCTATCGTTGCAGCCCTACAAATTCCATTGTTTACTACTAGAAGAATATCATTTCTTTCCCCTTCCCTCATTCCTCATGATCTACACACTCCATTGCATTTGACTGCTAAGGATTATCACTTACAGTTGGTTCACCGAATTGCACGGCAAAACGAGTTCTCATTGACAGATCTAATAACTTCGAAAAGAGATTTCCTTTTCGCATCAAGCCGCGAGCGAACATGCCCATTCCCAATTCCATCAAGCAGAAGTTGAGAGCAAAAAGTTCCTCTCTTTGAGTAACACATACCTTTGCAGCTTAACTGTGATGTACTAGAAAGCAGCAGAGGACACTGGCTTTGTGTGAGGAGCTGTGGACACTTGAAGGCTCAAAGGAGCAAGCCTTTTTATACACACACGCACCTGTTAACAAGATTCCTGGTAATCCTCTCTCTTCCTTTCCAAAGAGTATATTTGGGGAGATGCGATGCGTGAGAGAGATAACTAATGGTGAGGATCTATCTGCCCTGGTCATGTAGGGCTCATTGTTTTTCTGCATGGTGGCGGAGGTGGTGGAGTGGGGTGGAAGCTAGAATGACCACGCTCGGGAACACCAGGGCGCGAGGAGAAAGAGGGAGACCCACGTTAGGTGAGCATGTGAGCCTCTTCACCAACCCGTGTCGGCTTGCTTCGAGTTCGATCTCGCTCGCGCGGCCTTCGACGTGCCTCGCCAGGCGTAACGCAGTGGCGGAGGTGAATCAAAATAGAGGGGGCAGTAGCTTTTTTAATCTCTAGCCGTAAGAAATTTGACAGCTATAAACAGCGAGATAAAAAAAAATAAAGCAGATCATTTTCATGTGCTGCTATTAATCAATTTTTATATTTTTTATTTTAATTTTACAACTTTTGTTATTGCAGTGCACTAATTTTAAAAAAATTTTAAATCAAAGGGGCCGGGGTTCAGTTTGGCCCTCCACGAGGCTCCGCCCCTGGCGCCACGCCCGTGTCCAGACGGTGGGTTGCATGCCTTCGCTGTACTCGGACTCGTCCTGCATGTCTCGTTCCTCGATTCATCGCTCCTCACAAGGCGAAAGTCATGGTCACGGGCGAGCAGCCGTAACTGAGACGGAGACTCCGACGGCGTGCATGAGAAGCGAAGCCAGGAACCTTGTCTCTGTTTGCGAGCGCCTAGATCCCTGCGGCACCGGCACGTGATTGCTAACTCGATTGATTAGCTCATGCGTCGCCTGCTTTGTTCTTGGCAGGCCGTCACTCGCTCACGCTTTCTTGGCGTTCGCCAGTCCAGTCACGGGGCTCAAATCAATTCGATCAGTGACGAGATCCACACCATACGGACGCACAGGCACAGGGCACCTATCATTTTCTTTTAGCTGCGCATGCACTGCTAAGCAAAATCATTTTGATTTCAGGGCAAGTTATCCAGTCTAGACACCGGGAGAGTTGATGATGCTTGGAGATAATTAAGAATCGATGCTACACTGTGCTACTAGTATTAGCACTGCTAATTAACTTTGTTGCTGCTTCCCTTTTAACTACTAGGGCTGACGGGCTTTGCTTTTAGGTGAGCGAGCGGTAACAGTAGCGCTGGATCCACGTGAGCGACGCAAGGAATCTGATCGGAGTAGGGTCTGGTCCAGTACCACAGGTGACACAAGACGGTGGCAAGGGTCTGACGATCATTCGGCAGCTTTTGCGCACGCCTCCCTAACCCCAATAAATCCATAAAGGCCACCACCAAGGGACACAAAGCGTTGCTCCACAAAGAGTTAACTGCGTTTTTTTCCCCGCTTGCTGAACTGACGCAGTGTGACGGGAACGCTAAGCTACAGAATATTGGCTGCCTGTTCCATCTTTGAGTGAACTCGATAACAGGCAACATTTTCCTCTCTTTCTTTGGCATCGCCTTCTGATCCAAGACGCTTCTCCCGAGCACCGAGCAATCTGATCTACCCGGACCGGAGTCCGACAGAGCTGGAGGGCTAACCCTTCGGCTGTGCAAGTTCTTCTGGCGACGAGACAACACCTGTCTGTACGGGGATCTGACCGGGTAGGTGCGGCAGCTACAGCCGCTTTTTTGTCTCAGTGCGCTCCGTGACAGTGCTGTTCTTTTTAACGCACGGTAATGTCAGGCTTGATCAACTGTGTACTCCTGCGAGATGAAGCGCACGTGCTGTAGCCCTGGAGTATGCTTGTAAGCACTTCCTGTTCAGCCGTTTCTGGTTGTCATTCGGTCTACCCCATTTGGTTCCTGTTCAGAGTTCGTTCACTCTGACATGGAGTCCTTGTAACAGTAACAGTTGAAACCACGTGCATCTAAAAGCTGAAAACATGTTCAGAGAAATTCTAACGTCTCTTGCGGTTCAGTTCAGAGAATTCGGTATTCGATGAGTAAGCAGAAGCCTCAATTTATGTACTTGAGATCTGTATTCGATGAGTAAACAGAAGTGCGTCCTTCCAAAATGAAATTATAACAACTCTTGCGGTGGACATTCATTTGTGGCTGCAATGCCACTGGGGCCTGCCGAACTGAACATGCAGAGAGTAAGTTTGAGAGCGGGAAATTTGTGTACAGAGCACCGTCTACAGTTGAAATTATTGAGGACACACTACTCGATTTGATTTTATCTGTAAAATATTGTGATTTTAAGTATTTGTCTCTAGAACACTGTAAAGAATACTCCGATAATATTCTTTAGCAAAATGACCATGCTGCCCTTAGTCTCCTTTCAGCTTTGTGCTGTCATCATTCCATTCCCGTGTGTTCTCGAGACCAAAGGGCTTGCAGTGGACCGCGGTGTGACACCGGCCGGCACATAGAAGTTGGAACAAAGGACGGTGAAGTCCGCGTATCACCTAGCCAGGAGGAGATCAGAGGCAGCACGGTCATTTTGATATAAAATATTTTTGAAATATTCTTTACGATGTCTTAGAGACAAATACTTAAAATCACAATATCTTACTGATAAAATCAAATTGGATAATGCGTTCTGGTGCTGGTTCATCTGAGGACGCCTGATCGAAGTCCAGCCTAACTTTTTTTTCGAGAGAGAGAAGAAAAAGGAGTCTGGCCCAACCAGGAAGAGGAGGAGCCTGAACAACGGCCCAGCCCAATGAAAACACAGCCACCAGCCGTTTACGCCCTATCACGTCTCAACGGTTGGGATCGAAACGGAAGCGGATCGCTGCCGTTGGTTCCTTAACGCGCACGGGCGGTGCAGACGAAGGCTCTCGTGATCTCGTTTTCCAGCGGCCGCCGGGTGCGTTCCCAAGAGCAATCTCCCCCAAAGCCCAATCGCTGGCGAAGGGGAAAAAAAAATAGGCAGCAGAATAGGGATCGGAGGCCGCGTCGAGGTAATCTTCGCCTGATTTTTCTTCCTCGTCAATCTCTATCGCAGTTTTTTTCACGGCTGGTAATGCGCTGTTTGAGCCTGATCTTGTAGAAACTTCTTATCGTCTAGGGCAAAATTCGTAGAACCGTTTGTCGTGGGTAAGGGTTAGAGACGGCGACTGTTTTTGTGAGAGCAATAGATCTGGATCACGTGTCTCGATTCGTTGGGAGGTTACTTATTTCCCCTCTCGAGTCTCGTTGTTACGTCGACGAGCTGGGAGTCTTGTCGCTGATTTGGTGGATGAATTGTACGGCGCAAAGCTTCTAGCTGGGCAAAACGTGTGGTAGGTTGCTTTGACACAATTGACGCTAGGTCAAATCGGTATTTTTGACATTTGCGTGTGCTGAATTGCCTCATTGTTCAGGTTATGGCATGTCTGATCTCGCACAGAAGTACAGTTCAGTGTTTTGAATCTCCATTCTCAATTAATTTGCTTCATTAGCTTTGAAAAAATAGGTATGCAAATTTTTAATTGAATTAATCTATGTCTATGTCAATACAAGTTGCTCGCTGTTTTTGTGCAAAGTGCAATTGAATTGCTTATCGGATTCAGCTTTTTGACTATCTAAACCTTTGCATTCAATCTATGACATATAGCTCTCCATTAAATTGTTTTATCTAAGATATTATATATGTATGTGTTTTGGATTCAGTTTGAGTAAAACAATGTTTATATTTCAGGTATTTCTGTTCTGATTTGCCTGGGTTGAGCGAAATTCATATTAAGGTGGGGATTTCATAATTATATGGCCTTTGACTGCACCAAGACAGGAGGAGTTTCTTCACCAGATAAGTATTCCAGCATTTGCACTGAGGGTACTCTCGTCAAGGCAAATCAATCAACTCAGCGCGGGAACGCTAGTAATCGTGAAATCACCAACAAATTAGATAAGCAGAAGTCCAGCGATGTATCAGTCTCAGGCATTTGTGATCCGAAGAAAGAGAGTTGGATAAGTGACAAGGCAACTTCCTCAAGTTATGGCATCAGTTGTTTCACCGAATTACCAGCTGCGCTGGTGTGTGAGATCCTTGCACGCCTCGATGCAAAGGAGCTTGGAATTGTATCTTGTGTCTCCACCCTTCTGCATACCTTAGCCTCAGATCATCAGGGATGGAAAAAGTTCTACTTTGAAAGGTGGGGGGTTCCACATCTCCCTGTCACTATTAACGGGCCTCTTGTTCCAGGTGAACTCCCAGATGGCAAGACCTGGAAATCATTTTTTGTGGAGCGGGAATTTCGAAGTAAATCATTCTTGGGAAGATTCAATGTTGATGTTCTTCGTGGTCACAGTGATGATGTGCGTGCAGTGTTCCTTCTGGCTTCAGCAAATCTGATTTTCACTGGTGGTCGTGATTCTGTGATTCGGATGTGGAACATGGAAGAAGGGCTCTTGATTGATGCATCCCGTCCACTTGGTTGCACCATCAGGGCAATTGCAGCTGACAGAAATCTTGTTGTGGCTGGAGGAACTAATGCCTTTATTCAGTGTTGGAGGACTGTTGATGGGAATAATAACCTTTTCCACATTTCAGAAAGTGCTACTGACCAGAATTCTGAGTTTCGCCTCTGGGGACATGAAGGTCCTGTGACTTGTCTTGCTTTGGATCCACTGAGGATTTACAGCGGTTCTTGGGACATGAGTGTTCGTATTTGGGACAGGTCCCAGATGAAGTGTGTAAAAAAGCTCATGCATGCAGACTGGGTTTGGGATGTTGCTCCTCATGGGAATACTGTTGCCAGTACAGCTGGTAGAGATGCATATGTATGGGATATCAGGGATGGTGAGTTGACAAACATTATTTCCAATGCGCATGTTGGTAATGCATATTCTTTAGCTCGGACTCACCTGGCCGATGTGTTGTTCACTGGAGGAGAGGATGGAGCAATTCGCTTATTCAATGTTTCTGAGGATTCTGACGATGAGGATATTAAGCCAGCTGCCACATGGGTGCCACATTCAGGCCCTGTTCATTCTCTTGCTTTTGAGTACCCGTGGCTTGTCTCAGCCTCTAGTGATGGCAGGATTGCATTAATTGATTTGAGGAAGCTTCTCACCCTGAAAAGCTCATCCAAACACCCTTTCAGCCTTAAGAACATTGATGCAAGTGCCATAGAGCCTCCACAGAGGATGCTTCACGGCTTTGGCTGTGATCTCTTCTCCATTGCCATTGGTGCAGATAGGATTGTATGTGGGGGTGAAGATGGTGCTGTCAAGGTCTGGAATTTCTCAGAAGCCCTGGAGATTGCGAAGAGAGCACAGGCTCTAAAGAGTTTGAGGCAGGAGCAGCGCATGAGACGTAAGAAGGCACAAGTAGAGATGAATGCGAATGTTAGAAGGTCGGACCAGTATTCAATGGCCATGAAAAAGAGCCAACTGAAGGGTGACAAGAGTGTTACTTGGCACAACAAGCGTGCCATTAACGAAAAGGTGAAGTCTTAGATTAGGATCTATATCTTGGCATTACAATGTCATGGCCATACATTGAGAATATCTTCTGTTAGAAGTTAATTTATAATTCCATCCAAGGTAGCTTTGCTAATACATACGAGTAGCTCAACATTGGCAGTCACATATTTCTATTTATGATCCTTGTCCATTGCACTATGACCATATATTTAAGCTATGCAATTATTATTTGGTCCTGTGCGTGATGGAAAAAAAATGCCGTGGCATGTTTTTTTTTTTTTTTTTTTGCCCCGCCTCCGTGCTATCGCATTGTACTCCATCCTTGTATCTATACTGTAGTTGTGTTAAATTGGAAAATGCGTGATATTATGTCAGCGATAATCAGCTTTTTTATGTCTCTTTTTAAAATACTTCCAAGGACGCGCTTCTATGATTTGTGACCTTGACGATGAAAAAGTTTTCAATGGCACTGTATCTTTCTGAATGTGCACGACACATGTTTTCTCATTTTTGAGAGATTCTGGTACATACTTTATAATATGTTAAAATTTGCGTTTTCAGATACTGGTAAATTGTTGATGCGTTTTTAAACCGACTTTCTCACCGCCTCATAAATGTTTCCTTCGCGATGGTGCTTTGTTTTGTCATGATTCACATTTTTAAACCCAGATTCATTGTGTAACATATTTAAAGCATGCACTGGTAAATAGGAGTAGGAATGTAGGGGTTCTACATATTTATGTCGGGAAGAAACCAGGAGCTCTGTTCAACAATTTCAGCACGAGGAAACCTATAGCTATCCCACGAACGATTGGAACAATGTCAGCACGAGAGAATGAATCCGTACGGTTGATCGGCAAGCTCTCGGCACTAGGAATTGGAAGAACCGCCGCGCCGCCCGATGCCGCGATAGCTAAAGTCCGCACGTCATCCGACGCTATAGGCGCACAGCAGACACAAGGTTTCGCACGGCACGTCCGCCGGTCCAAGGCCGACGCGCGCGCGTGCACGGAACCCTTGTGAAGTGGAAGGCCGCGGCGGCGACTTCACCGTGCCGTGGTCGCGTCGCGCGTCGGCCATCACCGGGGCCACGCGCGCGGCCGCGGTTGCTTTTACCGTGGCGCCCGCTCGCGCGCTCGTTCGTGCCCCGAGTCGAGTAGTCGGCGCGGAGTCCACCGCCCACCCGCGCGGGCACGGGACATGAGCGCCGCGTAATGAGCCGTACAGGGAGGGACCCTGGGACCGGGAGTACGTTTACGTACGTGAACGTCCTGCCGCTGTCCGGCCAGTGCCAACGAGCATCTGAATGGGAACACACGCGCTCGGCCACGGCGACCTCAGACCGGCGACCGCGGATTTTTCTCTCCTACCAGCGCTCTTCTAATCTGCGCTGCATGCCAGCCACCGCGGCACCACGGCGCCCGTTCTGCTCCAGTGCTGCCGCCGCCGCCGTGGAAACGGAGCCACGCGTCTGCCGAGAACACTTGGGCGACCGATCGATCGACCTGGCACTTTTGAACCAGCGTCCTCAAGTGTGTGAACGGGGCCGGGCACATGCATGCACGCGCACCACAACTCGCTCGGTCGCCGAGCGAGATGTACGGAGTAGGATTACCAGCTCTAACTTTGGGGCTGTGGATTCGAAAAGAAAAAAAAAAAACCTTTGGGGCTGTGGCTGTGTCTCAGATTTTTTTTAAAACTAATCGGGGCTACGAAGATTGGCCAACTAGTTTTGGCAGGAGTCCGCGTTGGAGGCTTGGGCTGAATTTTTAATTCGATGCCAATCTAGTGACCAGGACTGGTCATTTTATTTGCTGCCGATCGATAGAGAATCCTATTCAAACCATGTTTACTCCGTGTTCGTGGTGCAGTTTGTGTCGCGCGGATTTGGATTTGGTCCATTTGGATGATTGTTAGTTGTGCCCCCACCAAATCAATCAGTGGTCAGACAAAATTTAAAACAAATCGAGTCAAACCGCCCGTGCCAAAATACGCCGTATATCACACTGAGCGCCTGAAGCCGTGTCCACTTGTCAAGTTGGCATTAAGCAAAGACTCCGAAGTGACGATGGGTAATTGGCACTATTGAAGTGTGCGCATGTACGTACCATCTGGCATCTGGGTTTATTACGCTGCGAGAGACGGTAGCACGCATACCCTCCCTCCTGTCCTGTCACAAAGTTCCGCGGGGAAGCCCGCCGGTTGACGTGCAAGCTCAAGGCTGCTGTAGAACACAGAAATTTCTTTGTTTCCCTGTTGTGCGAGTACACGGATCATTTGGCCAGCAGATAAAACCTTACAAATAAATGACATATTTTAAATTTTACAGAATTATAATAATATATATTAAATTACCTTTTTAACGGGATACGTATACCGTACCATGGTCCCATCGTTGTCGAGTAGGGTGGACGTGGAGGCCCGGTGACGCTGACCGGGCGGACCAAACAGAGGCCGGGTTCGGTTCCCGCGTTGTCGCGGACGTGCGTGCGTGCGTGCACGCAGGTGAAACATTTTTCTTCTTTTCTTTATTTTTCTTTTTTCTTTTTTTTTATAAAAAAACTGGTGGCTCCGTCTCCCTCGTCTCCTGTTTTAGGGGTTTATTTGAGCCGCAACCGCCACGCAGGAAACAAAATCAGACCTTCACAAGTCAAAGCGGCTCTCGATCAAACGGGGGGGAGGAAGAGGCAGCGGCTCCTTCTCGCCGCCTTCGTCTTTCCTCGCACGCACCGCCTACCGCGCACGTTTCCCTTCCACACACCCTCCCCCCTCCTTAACTACAGCCCGCCACCGCCGCCCTTGCTTCCTCGTCCCACTCGCGACCGCCACTCCTCTCTCTCTCTCTCTCTCTCTCTCTCTCTCTCTCTCGCGGCTCGCGCTCACCACCCTTTTCCGGGCAGGCAGGCAGGCACACGGCTTACCTGGTTGCGCCGTACCGGTGCGGAGAGCTGAGCTCCCTAGCTTGCTCACCGGTGCTATCTGCAGGTGAGTTTTGCGTTCCTTGATTTGCAGCCTTCGTCTCTGTCCTGACGTTCCTCTTGTCGGGTGAATAGTATGCGATTGACTGGGTACAAGCGACAGCGCTGTGCCAAGTTACTGGATTTGCTTCCGTTGCATGTGATTGCCAGTCGATTTTAGAGTGCTTGTTAGTTGTATCCCATGTTCTAATTGGTACGGAGGAGAAGAAGGCAAGAGTGCCTTCGCTGGCTTTCTGCCGCTGTTATTCCAACTATTGGAAATTTGGTATTGCTATAGGTTTAAATCTGATTGCCCCATGAGGCTCTTTTGGTTGGAGTGCTTTTTACAATCTGTGAGTATGATGATCGATCGCTGACAATTGGCTATCACCGATGGTGTCTAAATCCAACATAGACTTCGAGCTGGATAAAAATGCTTTTCCTTTAGATCAAATTTCCACGCTCAAACGAAGGCAATTGGCCCATTAGTTACTTGAGAGGTGCTAGTTCCTTTCGGAACAATGGGGTCACGATTCATCATGAGAGTGACTTGCTTTGTTCATTCAAATTGAAGACTAGATGGGAGAGCTGACTTCTTCTTTGACTTGGTGAAAAGCTTCCTTGCAGTTCAAGCCAGAAAGCTCTGCGTGGTGGTTTCACATTTTTCATGTCCTCCTATCTTTACTGGATATAGATTTCTACATTAGTGTACTTGATGGGTTAGGATACGGTAAATGTTAGGTAGCCAAAGAACTTACTTCAAAGTGGTTGATTGATGTTATTATAATTGTTCTGTCAAGATCTTTGTGGGCAAAAGTTTCCATTTGCTTCCATTGACGATTGGAGATATTTGTTCTGAGCTACATTCTTTTTGGTCAATATGCTAACCCAGCTCATCTATTGAACCCTTTTCTGATGGTCGGCATATCTCCGTTTTCAGAAATCGCTTCTACAATTCCTTTATTGGCTTGGACATTGCATCAATTGTATTTTTGTAAAGCCTAAGAGTATGGGGAACTGCTTTGCAAAGAGAGAACAAGTTGTCGAAGGTGACGACGGTTAGTAACTTCTAACAGTGATAGCAAGGGGCTCATCAAACAATTTTCAATTCTTATATATATATGCTTGCTTTATTTGTTCCAGGTGAGCACAGAATTAAAGTCTTCTCTTACAATGATTTGAGAAAGGCTACTCAAGATTTCAGTGGCGCAAACAAGATTGGCGAGGGTGGTTTCGGTTCTGTCTTCAGGGTAATACCCATAACCTTGTTCAACGCTTCGGGAGTATCATGTTGATGGGATGATGAAAACATTGGCTCACATTTATTTTGGTTGATCAGGGAGTACTTAAAGATGGGACAACAGTTGCAGTGAAGGTTTTATCTGCTACTTCAAGGCAAGGTGTCCGAGAGTTCTTAACTGAACTTACAGCAATTTCGGATATCAAGCACGAAAATCTTGTAACCCTTATTGGTTGCTGCGCTGAAGGGTCTCATAGAATTCTTGTTTACAACTTCCTTGAGAATAACAGCCTGGCACAGACATTGCTAGGTAACACATCGTCTTACTCAACATGTCCATTGATCTTCCATATTTGTTTAAATTTCATACTTACAGATGTTCTGTCTATGCTATTGCAGGATCCAGAAATAGCAACATTCGGTTTAATTGGCATGCTCGTGTTAAAATTGCTGTGGGCGTTGCCCGTGGACTTGCATTTCTTCATGAGGAAATTCATCCTCCCATTATCCACCGCGACATAAAGGCGAGCAACATTCTTCTTGACAAGGACCTCACGCCAAAAATTTCTGATTTTGGGTTGGCCAGGCTGCTACCACCCAATGCAACTCATGTGAGCACCCGAGTTGCAGGCACATTGTAAGCATAACCTCATCCTGTTTGTCAGATGCTTCTTTAATGTAATGTACTGTTGCTCTGACTTCTTGTTTGATTTCTGTTCAGAGGGTACTTGGCGCCTGAATATGCAGTCCGAGGTCAAGTGACAAAGAAGTCTGACATTTATAGTTTTGGTGTTCTTCTGCTGGAAATTGTTAGTGGCAGATGCAACACCAACACAAGGTTACCTTCTGGAGATCAATTTCTTCTTGAAAGAGTAAGTTCTCCTTTCCAATTTTTTCTTCAAAGCCATATGGCTATGCAAGAAAAAGAGTACTAAACTTGGCAAATATGCTGCCGTTTTCAGACATGGGTACTCCATGAGGAAGGGCGTTTAGATGAGCTCATAGATGTCGACATCGGGGACGACCTGGATGTCGAAGAGGCGTGCCGGTTCTTGAAGGTTGCTCTGCTATGCACACAAGCTGCAATGGCACGTCGTCCCAATATGACTAATGTCGTCCGGATGCTCACTGGAGGGAAGAGGGTCGCTATAGAGAAGATCACCAGGCCGGCCATGATCACCGACCTTGCAGATCTCAAGGTCAGCAACAAGGAGCAAAGATCCAATGACACGCGGTCCCCGACCAAGTCGTTCAGCACAACAGAACCGTTCTCGTCGTCAGGGACGCCCACACAGTCATCCATATGAAAAGTGGAGAGAGCCTTTTTCAATTTGTATATTGTGCCGTAGATGGGTCAGGTTACATGCAGATTTTCGAAGAGTTTTTTTGTTTGATTTTGTTACGAGGGAAGATCTGATAGGTGGCTTATTTGCTTCTTTGTATGCTGTAAATATTCTCAAACGAAGATGGTCAAGATAAGCTTTGCAAATGCTACTACTTTAGTGCCATATTCTTTATAGATTCATACTCCACTCGTTATCACTCGGGCTCTTTGCGTTACTTGGCGGTTCTTTTTGAATAAACTCGTCATGATGAAAATCTCTCTAATTTCACATTGAAACGAACGAGATAAATAACTAAATAAAGTTGGGGGGGGGGGGGGGGGAAA
>BCLF01000023.1:1464612-1486617 GCA_001602275.1 Zoysia japonica | reverse complement strand
GGGGGGGGGCATAAGTGTATTCGTAAAGGTGTGTCCGACGCTGACAGTGCGTCATGCCGATGTCGGCAGGAAGAAATCCAAGCACCGCAGATCTCACCAGCGCAGCAATAGTCAAGTGGCTTTGATTTTTTATGCAGATAATGACAGAGAGGCGACAATAAAGCAAAGAATTGATCAACGTGCCATTTTAACGAAGCAGAAAACCGAGAGATTCTGACGACAAGCGCGTCTCGCCGTCATCGGTAGATCGCTGCCAAAATTGCCCGGCGTAACAAGTCAAAAATGCTGTCCAAATCGCTGCCTCGTCAACCATTTAAAGTGGGATTGACTTCGTGGCATCAGTCAAAAATAAACGTATTCGCAAATCGCATCACCGGACCATTTTATCGGAGTTTCAGTTCAACGCCTGACGCAGGCGAGCAGTACTGCCAGACAATGGAGTACAACCATAGGCTAAGCAGCGACGTTGACAACCCGAATTGAGGAATCATGAAAACGATGGACGAAACAGTAAGAGAATCCTCGCCGGCAGACACTGGCCAGACTCTTTCACTGACAGATCTGGGCATGCCACTGACTGGCTGATACCAGTGAAGTGGGAGTGCCAAGTACTAAGTAGAAGTACACGAGAACCTGAAGACCTGTATATATTCTCATGAAGTACTCCCACTGAGAAAAGCATGAGATGAAATAGCAGCTTTTTACCAGCCACATATGTGCGACTGTCTGAGCCTATTGCAACATTCGGATACCAGAGCGACAACGCCACCAGAAAAGGCGGCAGAGGAGCTGCAAAAATGTCAGAATATTTGAAATCTGACATAGGCCGAACCAACCAGTCAGTGGACATAGCACAATTTCCAGCAAGGACTGTGAATAAGGAATACGGCATAAATTTCATGACAGACACTAAATGATTCAGAAATAGTTAAAAAAAAATGAAGTTCCAGGTAAACTGAACTGAATGCTCTATGCTCTCTAAACATTCAACCGAGAGCTCCACGAAACACGAAGGTGTGTCATTTCTGAATTACAAGTCATTATAAAGGGTAACTAAAGTGCAGCAAGAAATGGTTGGCTTGCTAGAAGAAGGGGCAACTGAAACAATGATCACTCAGCACCCCATTATTGCACAGTTGTAAACAAAGACACCGGCACGCTCCTTCACCGAGAGCACCTCCCACTCAGCACCACCGTCCCCACCTTCAGGGCACCAAGAATGTAGCAATATTACTTCTCCACGAGGTCCTCTATGACCTCCGACGACAAGCAATCTGTCACCGCAAGCTTTGAAAGCTAGGCCCCAACCATTGGAAGAGTCAGCTCTCACAGGCAATGGCTTCACTATGTTCCAAGTGTTAGTAGCTTTATCGTATTTCTTCACCACATTTGCCAACTTGTCAGCTGTGTAGAGCTGATTATTCACAACAGCAACAAGAGGAGGTGACTGAGAGGCATTGGTACCTCCAGGGTACATGGCAAGTATTCTTCTCCAGGTTCTTGTTTCAAGATTATATTCCTCTCCACAAGTCAATGAATCCCTCTGGCTCGAAACACCCCCAATGACATAAAACTTCCCATCCATGAAGAAACCAGAAGAGAGCTTCCTTGCCAAGTTCATTTCTGGTAAAGTCTCCCAGTGGCCAGCCTCTGAGTTGTACAACTCAGCAGATTTTAGGACCTGACCATTCTTATCACAGCCACCAGCGACAATAGCAATCTCATCTGAGCTTCCCGAGGCAAAAAGACAGCGGGACAGATTCATTGGAGTGCATCGGGACCAACTGCGAGTCAGTAAATCGTACATCCAAATAGCAAGGCCGGTATATTCTCGGCCAAAAACAAGCAGTTGTGTCCCGACAGCAAGCGATTCCTTATCTGCACAGGAGAAGCACTCGTCACATGGCATTCTTGGAAGCCTCATCCACCGTTTTCGTGAAGGATCAAATGCTTCCCAGGGCATCAAACTACAAGCAAGATAAACCCAATGCTCAACAATGCCATATTTCCTCCGCAGTTTGTACAGATACCCATTATTAATCAACAGATTAAACCTTTTGTTCAGGCACGAAAGCGATGGGTAATCTGATCTGCTTGTCCAAGCAAGGCAGTCTTGAGCCAGATCATCATGAAGGCCAGGAAAGAAACAGTCATTTGATCCGTTGCCACTTGAATCGCCTCCAGACTGAGTGTTCAGAACAGGTTTCTGCTTCTGCAGTTCCAACTCTTCACTGTTCCAATCTGTAGCAAATGAAAAATATACACCTAATTCTGAAATATCAAAGCCATTTTGTCCATTCACATCAGAGTGCTCCTTCGAATGACTTGTGAAGTACTCGTTCCTGACCAAAAAGGAGTAAGCTAGAATGTACTTCTCCCAGGAATGCTGATCCTGCTGATCAAACATCCTAAAGAGATGCAGAACCACAGAGCTGGGAACAGCAACCAGGCCGTTCCAGTTGCAATTTTGTAAATCTTCCATCATTCCTCTGATTTATGGCATAAACTCAACGACACAGAAGAAAAGTTCAGAACCCCCCTCTGGAAAAAACACAGGCAAGTTATCAACAAATTGTGCAACACTCTTTGAAATGTTTCACAGATATTCAGGGTAAAACGTTAAAAACAGAGTACATGATAAAATGCCACTGGCAGATAGTAAATCAACATAAAAATGTCATCTCCTAAAAGGATAGTACTATTCTTCTTTGAGGTCCAACTCAAAGCAGCCCTCTGGTTGTTGAAACCAAGCTACCAACAGAAACATGGCAAGGCAGGCTGCTAACTCAGCCAGCAAAAGATCGTATAGACCAATCCTGTTCCACAACAAGAAGTTACATTTTGTTTAACAAAAAATACTTCCCCAGGGGAACAAGGAGGAAGAATCCAATATATTGCTGACTTTATCTAAAGGATATCAAAATCCGAACCAATTTTCTCACAAATACGAAGTATCAAAATCTGAAGTATGATCTAGAAGGAAAAAAGAATAGTCTCAGAGTGAGTTTGCTAGCACATTACTATTGTCTCAAGATTCAAGGTAAGAAAATATTTAGCCGTCCTATTACTTTAGTTATCACTGTTCCACGCGCCAGAGAGATAAGCCTTCCTTCAGTGAAGGAATACACACGAAGCACTAGATTCACCAGATGCTTCTGACAGAGAAACCCTCAACAAGGAAAAAAAAAAAGGGAAACATTTCTCGCGGCTATTCATACAATAAAATGCAATTAAAATCACAAATTGTCCAGCTCCTACCCACCTGGCACTCCAAAAAGGAAAGAAAACAAACACCTTTCCCCAACCAGTTCACCACCACTACATCCGCAACAGAAAACCAGTAAGTTCTCCTCTGGCTGCTCATGACTGCGGTTTCTACTCTACTCTACCCGAAACCGATACTAAGAGCAACGAAAAGCATCGCCTCGCTTTCGCACGGAGGGAGACGCAAGTTACAAGCACGCGAGAATTAAGCCACCTCCTCACCTCGCCGAGACGAGCCGCCGGCGAGATCCGGGCCACGGGCGCGCGCCGACCGCCACCATCCCGGCGCCGCGCACGCGCGGCGGGCTCGAAGCAACCCTGAGGCACGGACGGACCACAAGGTAAAGGGTTACATTGGACCTCACCGGAGAAAGAAATGCGCGGACAGCTCGCTCGGCGGACGCGGTGAGGGAGAGCTGAACTCACCGGAGGACGGCCGGCCGGCCGGATCTCTTCGCCGGGGGGCGCGGAGCGGAGAGTGGCCGACGTGCGGGGCCGGGCGGTGGGAACCACCGTCAGGGAGACGGTGAGGGCACGGTGGGTGCGAGTCCGTCTTGGATGGGCGAGGGGAAAGGCGTTTATATATGGAGCCCCATGTGGTTAACCTGGGGCGAGCGTTCAAGTGCCAAATGGCTTGCAAGTTGGAGCGTTGGAGTGCCTTTACCTTTTTGTACACTTTCTTTCACTATTTACTCCTCGGGGTTACCCGGCTTGATAGTTTAATAGTCCTACTGTTATCTCGAAAGCAGCCAGTAAAATAAAGTTTCCTGGCTTCCCATTGGTAGCTAGCTAGTGCCTCTCAATTAGTAGAAAAGAAATGCCATACTGCTCGTTGACGTGTCCATTGCCTTTGGTGCCTCTTGAGCTCACAGTTTTTTTATTTATTCATTTTTACAACGTTCCTAGTACTATTATAAAAAATGCACACAGTCTTTTTTGAAAAATAGATAAGTGGGAGAATCTTAGGTACAAATAATTGGAGGAGGCACTGGTGCTAGTTAGTATGGAGTATTATGCTATGCACACGGGTAGATCCAGATCCAGCCCGGCTGAACTGAACATGTTGCAGAGCTGTACTAGAACTTGGTTGCTCATTCTCTCTTTTTTTTTTTCTTTCTTTTTGTACTCCAAAATGGAATGCTTTTTCACAGTGTGTACTTGGTTCTGCTCCCTTGGATTCAGCAGGCGGGGGGCGTGGAGGCCTGACCGCCTGAGGGGAAACGAATCTTCAAAGTGGTGGGTGGTGGCCTTGTGGGTGAATGACCGAAAGGTTAGCTAGCTAGTAGAGCGTGTAGGTCCTGCATGCATCACCGTTTCACCCACGACGAAACGCGACAGAAAATGAAAAGCAGAAGCGCATTGGCCGTAAAACATTATATCTGCAATGTGACAATTTTTTTCTTCGCGCACGAGTAGATCAAACGGAGGGTGCATAATCAAAGATTTGACTGGAGAGTTATTCTAGATGCAAAATGATTAAGCGTGAGCCGCAGCTGACCCTTGTATTTTTACTCCGTCCGACCTACTCCTCCGGTCTTTAATTGTTATCACTGTTAACTTTTATTTTTAATTTTGATTATTTATTTTATTCAAAAAAATTTAATAGATATTATATATTTTGTTATGATTTTATTTATCATTAGAATTATTTGAATCATAATTTAAAATTTTGCACATTTAAATTAATTTTTTAAATAAAATAAATAATTAAAATTGATGTTAAAGACGTCAATTAAAAAAAGACCAAGACCGCCGTCTAGTCAAGCCGGTAACATTGCCTTCCACGGTAAACGGACCGCTGGTGCTATCACTAGAACGCGCAATTTCGGCCGGTCAAAGCGATCGCTAAAACCCTTTTTTCAGGGATTGATTGATTGATAGGGCTCCGGAGCGAGTTGCAACTTGCAACAAGTGGCCGGCGGCGACTGTCTCCGCGGTCCGCAGCGGTAAAACCGGTTGGTTAGGTTTGACCCCCTGGGTGAAAGAGAAGCCGCAGCGTTTGGCCCTCCGGCTTTCGTGGACCTGTTATCTTTTCCTCTCGGCGGCCGGGCTCCTGAGTGCGCTGGGATGATGTCGGGCACGCATCAGTTTTGTGCCCGCTGCTACACCATTAACCTCTTATCACCGTCGATGAAAAGATGGAGAAGAAGACGAGGCCGGTGGTACTGGCAGGGAGCAGGGGACATGAGCGAAGCATGCAACCGAAACATGGCGGATCAACCATCTCGTCGACACCGTGGCCGACTGGCCGTGGGTGAGCAAGCAACCGAAGCGACAGAGACGGAAAAGCCTCGTCGGGCGGGGACAGGAGGCGGCTGGGCCACGCGACGCGGGTACAGGGACACTAGGACTGTTGCATGGAAATGTGCAGATCTGCTCGCCGCTGTTGGGGGGAGGAGTGGGCACAGGCACAACTGGCCGTCGGCCCCAGCCATCCAAATAACTCGAGGCCTCATTCGCTGCTGTTTGCATGTGTGTAGTATTATGTCCGGTAAACGCCAGGTGTAGCTTTACTAGTAGTCGGTTGGGCTCCCTCCACCTCTCTATCCATCTGCTGTTGCATAGTGCGTGCTGACGCTGCAGAGAGGTGTGTGGCTACTCAATCAACTCGGAGAGAGAGAGAGAGAGAGAGAGAGCAGGGTTCTACGGTGGCGCACCAAACATTTCCGTCTTGTAATTATGGTTTGTCATTGATCTGATGTAAAACTAACCAGGCGATTAATAAAGAACAGGGTTCTGCTTCTGCCGGGAGCGCGTACAGAGAAGAAAAAGCAGAAGCAGAGCTCGCGTACGGGGAGTACCATACTGTACAAAGAAGAAAAAGCTGGCACGGCAGTGCTCTCCGGCTGCTGCGCCTGGGCTGCCAGAGCCAGAGAGTGAGGCGACGGTATACTACCACAAGTGGAAAGGAGCAGGGCGCCTCCAAATGGTGAAATGGAGAAGGGAATTGTTCCATCACATGATGCGCACATGCATACTCTCTCTCACACACACAGAGCACCAACGCAACAACACCCGCCCCATGTGACCCGTGCCAGGCAGGTCGTGCTAAATTATTCACAAGTCCCATCTCCAGCCGCAGCTAGGAAAGCCCTAGGGACCCCGTTCTCGCCTTTTCTCTTCTCCCTTCGTCTCAATGCGGCGGCCCATAGCGACACCACCAATGCGTCGTTGCCTCATCTTAAACAAAATCCATGCAATTACAATATATTTTCTCCGTTTTAAAATATAAATATTTTTAAATTTAGTCAATATCAAATTTTTATGACTTTAAATTAAATATAGTTAAAAAATACATAAATTTTAATATAAAATATATTTTTTATAAAACTTTGTTTAATAATAAATTTAAAAATATAACTTTTTATGATAAAACATTATTAATTTTTTATTATTTATGATTAAAATAATAAAAATTTGACTTTGCTTTAAATCTAAAAATACTTAGAACGGAAGAAGAAGTATACTATTAGCGATTAATAATAATGGGGGCACGCGGGTTAGGGCTCCATCGCTCCTTCATCAGCAGCTCCCAGACGAGGAAATCAGCCTTGGATTTCCAACGACCACCGAGGCGGCGTATTATAATGCCTGCAACTGTGCAGTAGTACTAGTGAGAGAGGATCTGAAACCATATGATGATTCACTAAGGCAGCTCATCTAGATTAGGAGTATCTAGTCTAGCACCAAAGATTCGATGTTTGGTCACCGCCATTAAAAGCAAGCCTAACCCCGGCCACTATTTACGTGTTTTTTTTACAACCATGCGCCGCTGCTGTTACCACACAGTGCCGTGCTATGTACACAGAGGTGCCTGGCTCAATTAGTGGTAACACCCAGGCTCCCACATTGAAAAAAGATTCGTGTCCAAATTTGTGTAATTTTACATAGACATGGAGGGGGTTATGTTTGTGCAGGTCCAAGTACATGAATCTGGTGGGTTGGGTGCCCTTCCAGGAGGGAACTAGAAGCATAGCAAGGAAACCCGGTTAGATCTACCAATCAAACTTTTTGAGAAGTGCCACTAGCTACATGCTTCTCCTTTAAGTTGTCCCGTGGTACCACCAACCACTTAAGTTTGTCAACCATAATGCAGACACTTAAATGCTGCCAAGCACAGATAGTATCACAAATGCATCAAACGGTATCTGCAACAACAATGTGTAGATAAATCATTTCTAGGGTTAAATATCGGCATTTGGGAGGCAAAATCACATACAAGTATCACTGAATTACAAAATTCTGTCAAACATGTCAGTGTTAGTATTAACAGCTTGAAATGAAATGTACAGACTCTTACATTTTCAACTGCAATTAGGGCTTCGCCATGTGGTGATGCAGGCATCTGGTGGTGGTGCCGCCGCCGCCGTATGTAACTCTTACTAACAAAATCTGTTCCAAGCCTGCAGCAGTAGATGAGCTAATAGGTTGTAGTACCATGATTGCTACTCACAGTCAGGTTCAGTTCTTCGGCCTCTTGGGGGCTGGCGGGGGCAAGCTACCAGACTTGGCACTTCGTTTGATGCCCAGAAAGTGTTCCACCTGCCGAAGAACCAGTCAGTAGCAGATCACCCAAGATGGCATTGCCCATCATCAAGCACAGGAGTTACAGGACACAATAGAGAATATCACAAGGTAACCTTTTTGTCCCCCAGCATGGGCGTCAGGCTCCCGGGAGGCTCTTTCTCCACGGTAGCAAAGCCGCTAGCATCATTTTGACTACAATAACATAGAGAGATTAGATTAGTCACCTAGTTAGATAAAAAGAAAAGTTTGTGGATATTACGGGAAATCAAGCATAACAGCATCAACAAACAAATTAACTGCAGAAGTTAAAGGCGTTAGCGTATACCTTGTTTTTGCATGGCCACTTAAAACGAGGTATGGCGTTTGGCTGCGAGCCTGAGCCTCTCTCATCTTTTCCGCGGCCATTAGAGGCGTGTCAGAAGAATTCATTCGCTTTGTTTTCAACTCATCTTCGAATTTCTTTTGGCGCTTTTCTTGTTTCATTTTACCAGGACCTTTTCCATGGAATTTGTGTGAAAGATCCCGAAATGCTTCCTTAGGTGTCATCTGCAGAAAGGAAAACATAGTAGTTTAGGATAATAGCCATTTACTCATTTTGGTACATGTTCTTCGGACAATATCAAAAAAAGTACAAAGCTAGCAAAGATTACCATAATGAAAAAGACATGAAAAAAAATCATTGCCAATGAAATGGTTTGCAGTAATGCGGTTCTATATTATATGTCATTGTTTCAAATTCCCAAAGCATGGAACACAAGGAGTGCAGGTGCAATGGACAGGGTACAGCTGGATGCTTACCACTCGGCCAAATTCATCTAGTCTTTCAATGCGAATATCTTTAGGTCCATCCTCGATGCCAACAAGCTTGCTCTTTTTCTTGTCAGTAGTTCTGCCTCCCCAATCTGTGCCCTCGTTGAGAGATCCTCGCTCCTTAAGAATCTTCAAAGCACCAGCTAAACCCTTACCAACTGCGGCTTCATGTATAACCTCGTCTGGTTTGACTTCTTCCTCTTCAGTTGGTACTGGTTTTTCATCGTGAAGAGTTTCCTTTTCCATAGCTATCAACCCATTCGTGTCATCTTTTGCAGGACTATCTGAAGGCATTGCATCATCTTCATCCATAAACACATCACCTGCTTCTGGTTTGCGTGAATCTGGAAAACCGCAACAGTCAGTATAAAAACTGGTTATTAGTTGAAGAACCCCTTACAGTTATTTCATATGTGGAAAAGTAAAACATGTTACCTTCACTCAATTGTAGGCCCCATACAAACTCTTCCATCTCTGTAATAACAACTTTATTTTGTTGTGCATCTTTTTCAGTAGCATCTGCATCTTCTGGGCCCTTGTTAGCAGTAGCCATTTCAACTACAGCCAGAGGACCAGAAGCAGCCGCCTCTTCCTGCTTCCTCAGAGCCAGCTTCCTAGCTTGCTCCAGAGATTTCTGCAGATCTTCATAGTCATCACCAAAAACAAGTTCTTCTTGAGCTGAATTTCCAGGCTTGGTTTTGTCTTGACGCAATGCTTTTGATGCCTCTTCAGCTTTTGTAATGGCAGCTTGATATGCACTGCTTCTTTTTTCAGCATCAGCCTTTTGCTCTTCCTCTCTAGCAGACTGTCTCTTTGAATCTTTCCTAGACCCAAGATCAGCTGCACCCAGCCCCGCAGCAATTGCTTCAGCTTCAAGCGCATCCAGATCCAGCTTCTCTTTCTTCCTAAGGGATTTCTTTTTCTTTGGTTTTTTAAACTGAACCATTTCATCTGGGGTAAAATAATCTGTTAACACTTTTGTTGTGGAAGTAAGGTCTTCTGTCTTTTTCTGGATGTGGCCGCCTTCAATTCTTTTCCGGAGCTGGCAGCAAAAAAAAAAATTATATATATATAATCAGTCAGTCCATACAATGCACCAGCTGTATTGGCTGTGCAATCCCTAAAACAGGTAAAATAACACTGGATATACAACGGTTTATAGAGTGAAACCAAAAGTTAACCTCCTCTAGCTTCCTTTCTGCTTCTCCAGTGAAGCGCCCACCTTCATCAAGTGTTACTCCCTGATAAGTAAAAAATAATAATTAAAGCAATATCCAGGGAACAGAAGTAAATGAAGCAAGAAAAAAATGTTTACCTCATCATTCAATGGGTCATCATAATGTGAGAGTACGGATTTCTTTGACAATGAATCTTCATTGAACCTAAGAATAACCAGGATAATGAATATTAGAAGAGAGGGGTGAACATGAATCCGTGAGAAACAGCAGCAAACATGCTATATGTGCATCAACTTACTTGTCATCATATGTTCCTTTCTTCCTTGCAGCTTTATATGCATCGTCTCTTTGTTTCTGTTCACCAATCTCAATATTCTCAAGCATATCACCCTCTATACAAATTATTAGAGACAGAGTTAAGAGAAAGTGAAGCAGAATTGAAAATCCAAGTAAAGAAAAAAAAAAACAGGAATAAAATGTTACCTTCATTTATATCTCCGTCAGCAAGAATGCTCTGGTCTTTGAGAGTCATGACAACTGCACCACCTTCCAACACCTTATCAAGTCCATGAAGAACCTTAACACCACTTAAGTGGTCTGTATTTTTTATTAAGAAAAACAAAGAAACACATCACAACAATTGCTATTAAGAATAAGTTAGAATGTAACTAATGTGTTAACCATAGAAGAAAAATGTAGTAGCTACTAGCAATCTCCTGCAAGCATATTATGACAACTAAAAGGATTCAGGTATCAATACCTCCACCTTGTTTGTCTTCCTCATCCTCATCGTCATCATCATTTTCTGCTAAGAGGTTATCCTGAAGTTAAAATATAAGGTCAGTGAAGAAAATATACATCAGGACGGTGCATATACAAAAACAATGCACTAATCACCTGTTCCTCCAAAGCTCGTGCAAGACGTAATGCTTTCTCTTCTTCAGCTTTCCTTTTTTCATCAAGTTTACGACTCTTTCCCACCCATGCAAGTATCTCAGAAGTCTCATCGTTACTATCCAGTATTCCTCCTTCCTTTTTATCCTTGAGCCTTGCTTCCTTCGCCCTAAAGGAAATACCCTGATTTAGAAAATTATTTGAACTTGATTGCTTTATTGCAAGATTTGACCCAAAAAAAACTATATAAACTAGTAAACCTATAGAAAATTATGGTGTATATATATATATATAGATCAGGTTGCTTCACATAGAAGTGTTATACGAAATATCAAAGAATATCACATGCAAAATGATGTACTCCTACATATTATGACATGTTGATGATAGCCTGACATAATACTCAGGTTTAGCATCACAAATGAATAAAAAATTGAGCAATGATCAAAAGTACCGTAGAGAAGCAGTTAACCAAAATGCAGGCATACCCAAAGCTATAAATAGATACAGGATGTATATCATGTAATACACTGAATGACCCATAGATTGCATAGCCTACTCCAATTCAGAGAGGTTTATGTTGTTGCTTATGACTTAAATCCTAAGCTTCGTACCGTGAGATTATATGGTTTTATGAGTTCTTGTAGTACTGACAATGTTCTTTAGTGCAAAGATTTCAATGTTCTTTAGTGCAAAGATTTCTCTATTTGGTACTTCAACCCCAGTAGATCAACTCTTATCAAATTATGCAAACCTGAAAACCTTAGCGAACCTTCAACGCCCTACAGGATTATATCGACACTAGATGATTGACTCATTGACATGCTGGATTTGGAAAATAGATTAGCCTCTTGCATTCTCACATAAACACAAGTAAAAAAGAGCCACACAGAAAGCCACCGATTCTAAAGATAGCAAGTAGCATAAATGCTGGCTGAGTTAATCTAAAATCTACCAGTAGAGATCAAGTTCAAGTAAGCGAACATAGCAGGAGATATGTCCACCAAAAAAATTCTGCTAGTGAGAGCTTCTACGGAGTAGACTTTCCTGGTAGCTTAAAACTTTTGGAGCCCTGCGTGGCCTCTGTTGCTTCATGCTTGTGAGAGTTTAGTTTCCTCGTCACCCTCATCGTGGGTTTTACTTCCCTTTTGTCCCTGTAAACTCTGATGGCCCTGGGCCGCGAACATATTTCCGTTATTCAGTAATGGAAGTGGAGGGTGTCCCCAGCTCGAAAAAAAGAGCTTCTACGGAGTTATCTTGCTATTTGTTTTCTATTCCTTTGAACTTGGGCAAATGATGACATACAGCATGCTAGTATGACACATATGAAATGAAAAGAAAGACATGTTGAAGCGATTACCTCGCAATGCACTCTCTGAGCTCAGCTGCTGATGCCTGCTCCACCTCCCCTTGGCCATTTTGAACCCTGTCATATCCTTTTGACAAATCAGCATCAACTCCGCCATCTCCTTTCCCCCTCGATTTCTCTCGCTCTCTGTCATCCCTCTCCCTCTCTACCTTCTCCACCCTATCCTTTTCCTTGTCCCTGTTGCGCCTACTCTCCTTGTCCCGGTCCCCTCGATCTCGCTCCGGTTCTCTCTCCCGGTCTTTGCCCCGGCCCTTATCCTGTGGCCTCTCTGGTTCCCGCTCCCGATCCTTGCCACGGTCATGGTTGCGACCACGGTCACGCTCTGCCTCCTTATCTCTATCCCTGTGCTTATTGTCCTTCTCCCTTTCTCTCTCCCTTTCCCTATCTCTATCCCTGTGCCTGCTTTCATCCTTCTCCCTCCTTCTATCATCCTTACCTTTTTCTCTGTCACGGTCCCTTCTCCCACCATGGTGATCCTTCTCCTCCCTCCTGTGCTTCTCCCTCATCACCTTGTCCCGGTGCCGTTCACCAACGTCCACCTCCATCTCGTCCACCGCCGCATCCCTCGCGTCATCGGCAGCCCCCATGCTCAAAACCAGCACCGGATATCAGCTCAATTTGCTCCCTGAAAAAACCAACAGATTCGCAACCCATCAGAGAAAGTTCGAAACAGCACTACCACGATGTATACGCAACTAGACGGCCGATTCATGTAAGAAACCCTAACCCACGCCCAACTAGTGGAACGCTCGGGCGAGTGAGGGAGAGTCTAGTGACCCCGAATTGACGCGGAATGAACACACAGGACGGAGCTAGTCTTACCACGGAGGCGATCGACGATGATGCGGAGGAGCGAGGCCACGACGTCGGGGTGGCGTCACCGCGAAGGAGCGCGCAGATGCAGACGACAGGGCAGGAGGTCAGCGTAGGAGGCGTGAACGGGCAGGGCGGCGGATGCGGGCAGGAGAAGGCGGGCCAAGGAAGCAGAGGTGAAGCCGAGCCAAGAGGGGGAGGCGCGGCCGGCGGGACGGGACGCCGGAGGCGGCGAGCAGTGAGAAGTGGGGGTGAATCGGGCGGGGACGGAGCGGGCACAAACTACAGCGAAAATCAATGAACAGTGACTAGGGGGCTCGTCTGCTTGGGCTTGCAGGCTAGTATGTTAAGGCGGTGACGGGCAGGTTGGCCCACTAAGAAGAAGTGGCCCGAGTATCCCTACTTAAAATTGTGCAGGCTGAGGCCTTGGGCTGGAGCAATTGGGCTGCTTTTGATATTGAAATTCCTGCTCATCGTTCAAACCATTTTTGGCGGTAATCTATACCAACAGAAATGCAGGTAAAGATCACAATTCCATGGAGCATAAAATGTGTTACGAGGAGGGAGAAAAAACCTAAATCGTCTTCTGCAATCCTTTTTACAAGAATTTTTTTTGTGCCAAACAATTTAGACCCATTTATTTTATGGGCCACTACCCTATACAACTAATAAAGGGAAGGTCACACGAACCAAATAAAGTTACAGAAAATAAAAGAAAAGACACAAACTGCGGACTACTACTATTCACTAAGCACACATTGTCAGATTAGACTAGTAGCAGTTTGCGTCACCCAGAGTTCAGAAACGGGTTCCAAGTCTGCGCCGGCGCGGCGCTCTGCTGCCCGGCCGCGTAGGCCGCCTCGGTCCAGTCCTGGTGGAGCTCCACCTTCTCCGCCGCGCCACCATCGCGTTCCACCATGCCTGTCAACAGCTCCCTGAAGCTCGACAGAGACTTGGCCTGCGTCGCCGCGAGGCCGCCATCCGCGTCGTCGTCTTGCTGGTAATAGAAGCCGCCGATGGTGGCCGCCGGCGCGTGGTCTAAGGCGAGGAGGTAGGCGTCGGCGAGAGGCGCGTGGGGCATCGGCAGGCTGATCAGCTCGTTCGGCAGTGACCCCGCCTCGGCCTCGACGTCGGCGGTGGCCGTCCTGCCCCGGTAGAACACCCTGCACAGCACCCAGTCCTCCTGCAATTCGCGTTTGTTAAAGAACAAGTGTATCGTATATCAAATCAAACAGCAAAATAGTTTGACAGATTCAGAACAGATAACTTAGCAGCATAAAGGAAGTGGTAGCATGCACATCGTCACCAATCACATCGAGCAATTTTTTGGTGCCCCACGTGTGAACTCTATGGTCTCTTCTAAGTAACGCAGCCCGTTGTTTAATACTACTGCAAACTCAAAACTGACGGAGCTCTAATCAAATACTCAAACAGCAAGTTGGTGTTATCCCGACAATAAAACCTTGTAAGTTGAGGTGAAGACCAAGCACGTATAAAAGCAGTTAAATCTTTTTCAAATGCCCGGTTCGTACTACCCTGCTCCCAGTTTATATCGATCGCTGATGCACGCGGCACGGCGATTGAAACCTGTGAACAACCTTGGATCGAACGGATTGGCGATGCGTCCCAGGTTTTGGAATGATTTGATACGACGAGGTCGCGGCGACTGAATGATTGGCAAGTTGGACTTTGTTTATCGCACCGTCGGAATGTTCAGACGTGCCACAGTGCCGGCGAAAACGAAAGGATCACACGTCTTGCACGAGGATTAGGCAGCAGACCACCTAGCTCCTGGCTGTCAGCTACTACTGATTAACAGAGACGTGGGAGTTCAACTACTAGTAATTAACTTAGTTTATCTGCACGACAATTGACTGACTCTACCATGGTAATTTAAGTTATTTTTGTTTACTGCTTCCTGGCCGGCGACAGACATGCGATGCGATCGATCCTAGCATTTGCAGAAACCACACGAAAGAAACTTCTCAGAGACGAGGTAACGGCGGTGTACCTTGAGAGGTGAGCCGGGGCGGCCGGCAACGCCACCGGCATCGGCAACGGCCGGGCCTTCCACGCAGAACTCGTGCATGACCCAGTCCGTCTTGCTCCCGCGCGGCGCCCTGCCATGGTAGAACACCAGCGTCTTGCGCATCCCGACCACCGCGCCGGAGCCGGAGCCGCGGCGGCGGGAGATCGGGCGGTCCTTGCCCGTGGCCTTCCAGTACCCGGACCGCGTGGCGCGGTTCGTGCGCTGCCCTGTCGCGTACTTGCGGTCGTGCAGGCTGAAGAAGTACCATTCCCGCCCGCCCACGCACGCCTCGTCTGAGATCCGGCAAGACAAAAGGCTGTTATGAACTGTTTTCATGTTTGAAACGAAGATCATATATATGAAAACAACCTGGGAATGCGAAGAAAGATCGCACCAAATAACATCTGCAGAAACTCATGCAAATTGGAATGCTAATAAATTAACAGGACACTCTAATAGTAAGGAAACACAAACTCGGTAGTCTAACACGCTGAAGGTCTCCGGTTCGAGTCCGAGCGACGCCATATTTTTTTTTTCCTTTGGCACTTTCACACCATTTTTCAATCGGTTTTGATTTTTCAAGAACTATCTGAATGCGTCTATTCTAGTTTCTCAAACAAAAAAGTGCATCTATTCGAGTAGGTTTCATATACTTGCGCTAAGTTTAACTGGAACTTCCAATTACGCTGGATGCTCATGGTGCTTTCTGGCTACTAGGTACTCGAAATTCCAAAAGCAGAAGTTGCACGAGACGGGCAAAGTACCTGGAAGATCCCACGGCTCGCACTTGTTGAGGTCGACGTCGATCATGTTGATGCCGCCGTATGTGCCACCGCCGCCTTTGCCGGAGAGCTTGCGGCAGAGGTAGTCCATCACTAGCTCGTCGTCCCTGGGGTGGAACCGGAACCCCGGCGGCAGCCTCGCCTCCACCAAGCTGATCGAGCTCATGGCTCTCGCCCTCTTCTTCTTCTTCTTCCTAGGCTTCAGCAAGGAGACACGCTGCCTTGAAGCCTGGACCCGGAGAGAGAGATAGAGGACGGGGAAGATAATGGCGCGTCCGGCCGTTTCAGAGCACACGGTGGTGTATTATAAATAGGGCAATCTTGCCAATGGCCTTTTCGGATGTCGCGAGGGCCTGCCACTGTTGCTAGTCCCCACTGCTCCATTTGACGTTGCCGAAGCTTGTGTGTTCGATGGTCCATGTTTCTCAGATAATTTTTGGCAAAAAAAAAAAGAAGCAGCTCCGTCAACGGATGGCATCGGTTCTTATTCACGCCCGTATGAGGCCTGCATATTGTAGTTTTTTTTTTTGAACTTGCATATATTGTAGTTACGTACGTACAGGAGTATCTATCTCTCGTAGTAGTAGTAGGCAGCGGACTGAGACGTCTGGGACATGTATAGACTGCGTCCATGCGCCGTTCACGCATCACTTCTTCAGTTAACAGTTCCGTCTCTTGTTTTTTTTTTCTTTTTTCATCAGCAAACCGCGATGCAAGGATGACGAGAGAGTGCGCTATCTTGTGTTCAGAGGAATTCAGATCGTGCTGTCGTCTGCACTCGTTCCATCTTTCAGTTTACCGATGCCCTTAATAACCGTGTCAGATAAAATAACTGACGATGACTGCGTCAGCGACGGCACGGCCCCGCCGAGCCACCACCGGCGTGTCGCCGTCGCCGTGACCGAACTTTGGTCAGAGATCGCCGCACAGGCCTCTCTCCAGCTCCTGCGCATTTCGGCGGGACGCCTGTGTGCACTTGCTTGATGCTACCCGCCCGTCTGTCCCGTCCAAACGCGTCTCCGTCGGACCATTGGGCGCGCAAGGGACGATGACGGCTCAGGCGACGCTCATCTCTCACTACAGATGCAGAGCTCCCCTGTCGTCGTCCTCTGAACTGCCCGCCGTCAATGTCCATCCATGGCGATGTCACTGTCACTGTCCCTGCTGCTGCTGCAACGTCGGCTGTTTCAGACGCCCAAATTCGGTATGGAATCGTCGCACGGGCGGTTTTGGCGTTTCCTTCCTTCCGGCAGGTGAATCGATGGGGCCGAAGAATACGTCGTTGTACGTGCAGCGTACTCCAACAGAGCTGATGAGAACTCCGTTTTCGAGGTACATCTAATCGTCTAAATCTGCCGAACTAATAACACTGTCTTCATACAGCGCCGTGCAGACGATGAAGCCTCTTCGTTCGCATGTTCCTGGGGGCACCAAATGATGCCGACGTCCGAGTCGTCTCAGCCAGAAGAAAACTTTCTGTAATGACTCGCGAGACCATGTCGCGCACTGCTACGTTCGGCAACTGCCAACCGCTGAAAGGATTTGGATTTTCACGGTCCTGGGAGAGAAGATTTTAAACTGCCAGTTGAAAAGGAGAGGTGCCGTTGTCCAATAGATAACGATGCCCAATTGCCCGTGTATGGGGTAGGCGAAATGCTGTACGGTACTAGACGGAGGAGTGCACTGGATTTACATTTTATTATCCGCTTTTGGTTGATTCGGAATAGGGGAGGGGGATTTTAAAATGCAGTATCGGTTTTAGACGTCTGAATAGGACAGTTGACAAAATGCTAGTAGTAGTATCGGTTTTACACATACGGCCGCTTCATATGGTCGCGGATATCTTAGGACAAGTTACATGTATACAGGCAGGAGTAACCAATCCGTCACTTATTAGAAGTTTGAACACAAAAGTCTGAAAAAGCGGGCTCTGAGGAAGTCTACTATCTGAACTGAACCAGCTGGTGGTTATTCGCCATCGGTTCCGGTACCAAGTAGGCACACGGGTCAAAAACAGGCGGTCAAACGAAACCATGTGGCGAATCACATGAACCCTACTTAGTCCTGCGACGACTTTCTGAAATTCCGACCTCCTGATCATAAGCAGCTACTAGTAGTTCAGTTTGCTTTGTCCTGTCTTTTTAGGAGACAGTCATGTCAGTCTTTTTCAGGGAAGGAAAAATTCAGTGAGGTTGAACGACCCAAGAACGCCGTCTAGCTGTAGGCATTATTCATACATGTCGATGGCTGAAACAATCCGAGATTATGATGTTCTCTGAATCTGATCGTGATCTGCACACTGGCAACCTGTCAAACTCTCCATGCAGACAACGTCGCACGTGCACATTCCCGGCTAAATTCTTTTATTCCCTTATCATCCAGATACGGAGCTAATTAACCTGCTGGAACAGGAGAGGAATCAACCGAGCTGACCTTCCAATTTGCATTTTAATATGATTTCATGGAGAAATTTTTAGCAGCCAGTGGTTTCAGAAAACTACTTCATGGCTCAGAAAACCAGTAGCAGCTTGCGCAGGTCATTTGCTTGCCTTGCATGGCATACTCACTGCTCCTCGGCTTGCTCAGCCCCGCGCAGATTGAAAAACCGTCCCTGCGTTGACCGAGTCGTAGTTTCTGATTCTCCGAAGCGTGTTCGGTCGGGTCAGGTGAGCTAACAGCAAACGTGCAACTGTTTTCTTTTTCTGCCGTGAGATGATTAATTGCCTTTTTCTTAATGAAAATTATAATTGATGCCTAGTTATCCATGGACCATGGTGATGAACTGAAGGGACGGCTTGCCACCTGCACACTCGATACCTTGTTCACAGCTTTTGAGGGACAAATCACAAAGCACTGGTCGAAATGATCGTCGCCACAGGAGGGGGCGTTGCTGATGCCACTGTTCGCCAACATTCTTCATTAGGACATCATAGTGCTCAGTCTTTTTCTGAAGGTGCATAAAAATCAAAGCTTTTTACAAAAGTGTGTATAGCAGGTACTCCAAGCTGCACTAGCTAGGCCATGTTCCTAAACGGTCTCAAATCTCATGTTCGATTCCCTTGTAATCAGGCGAGAGATGAACATTCAGCTAGACTCCCAGCAAGCTGGACGGTTTGTCCTTTGCATGTCGCGCAGCTAAGTAATCTCACATGACACTTTGCGCCGCCCGTGACATTTTTTACATCGCTCTACCAAAGATGAAGACCAGTTCATTCTCTTATACAGTACACAAACACGAATACCCAGTGACGAGGTGCAAAATAATTCAAGATTCCCGTGCCCGTCTAAACTCTGTTGCAATGCAATGTTCAGGAGCGAGTGAAAACTGTGCAATATGCAGCTGTAGTAGCAATCAGCTTAAGAAGTGAAACTATGTAATATGCAGCTGTAGTATCAATCAGATTAAGAAATGTGCAATGTCGTGTCTCACAAATGGAGATGCAAACCTGCACCGCATGCTCGGTCGCTGTTCATTACTTCATTCTCGTATGCTGCAGGGTCTAGACATCACTCTCTTTACCGGGTTCGGACCCTGCGACTGGGATCCGGTACCCCAAACCTCCAATATACAACTCCTATGCTTGGAACTTTCCGTGACACGGCGGAGCTAACCACTCATCGCTGGACGGCTGGAGGCCACCGGCCGCCGTTTCTAACCAACCGCTCTCAGCCGCTCGCCACCTCACGCGTTCATGCCCCGCCGCCTCTGGCAATGGCTGTCGCAGCGGTGACCTCGCCGGATCCCTTCACGTTCCACCCGCACGTATCTCCGTCAGTGGTGGCTCCGGGTGACGTCGACGGAGACGAGTTCGAGTTCCGCGTCCCCGCCGCAGCGGCCGCGCTCTCGGCCGCCGACGAGCTGTTCTGCGGCGGCAAGCTCGTTCCTTTACGCCCGCCGCACCAGCCATTGTCGCCTCCCTGCTCCCCTTCGCCGTGCCTGGAGGTAGAGCTCGCGTCCGAGCCGCGGTCCCCTCGCGCCCCGCGGTGCGCTGGGCGGCGGTGGCGTGACCTCCTCCTCCTCCTCGTGACCAAGAAAGCGAAGGGCGGCGGCAGTGGCGATGACGAGAAGTGCGCGTACGGGTGCCTGAAGCGACCAGAGATCCATTTTCGGCTGCTCCTCTCCCGGGACTCTTCGTCGTCCTCGTCGACCTCCTCGGTCGACTCCGCCCAGAACGCGCGCGGCCCGCCGCCAAAGTCGTGCTCTCCGCTGCGGACGCGCTCCGCGCCGGTGGCGAACCTCCTCCACCTCATGTCCAGGAGACCACCCGGCGACAAGACCGTCGGCGCCACGGACTCGCCTCCGAAGCGCCAGGAGGCGTGCGCGCACCCGCTCCTAAACCTCGCATCTTCGTCATCGTCGTCCTCGGCGTTCCCGTCGGACCCCTACACCAGGAACCCGCGCGTGCCATGGCGTCCTGGCGCCCCCGCCCGGCCGCGCCCGGCGGTGGCGGCGGAGAGCCCGCGGGTGAGCGCCTCCGGGCGCGTACTGTTCCGCGGCCTGGAGCGCTGCTCCAGCACGGCGGCCTCGGCAGGCACCGGCCCGCTGCGGCGCCCGCGGCCCCGGGGAATGGAGAGGTCGTACTCGGCCAATGTGCGCGTGGACCCGGTGATCAACGTCTTCGGCTTCGGTCACCTGTTCATGCCGTCGTCTCCGGCCAAGGAGAAGAACGCCGACAGGGAGAGGGACGGCGGCGGCCGCAGGAACAAGCCGGACAAGCTGGCCATGGTGCTCAGAGATCCACATGATTAGGCAGGGCCGTGCTGGAAATTATGCATCGGATTCTCCTTGTCCCGAATTATTTTCTGCAACCTTGTTGAGGTGTTCTTCACGTTGTTCCGGTCCTGTTAGGGCTGTGCAGTGTCAAATCGCAAGTTCCAGTCTACAGGAAGACACGACTTGACATCGCAAGTTTTCAACTCTCCTCGTCCTTGACAGTACGATGGAACACGATACTGTAGGATGAAGTGGCTTCTACAGGATGGGTTGCACATCTCACGCGCTCCTTGGCATTCTAGCCGAGCGGCAACGCCTCGACGGAAGATTCATACTACCAGTCACAAGAGGGAGACGGAGACGGAGGGATACCCGTGGCCAGGCTTGGCGGCACCGACGATGGCGAGGCAGGGCACAGGTCGGGCCGTGTCCGAACACCGGCTGGTCGCTTGCTTCCGTCGCCGGAATCTCCCGGCCCGGACGAGGAGAGGCGGCCAACGGAATGGTGCACGTGCGCGGCAGAGATGGCACGAGGCAGACAGGTAGAAGTAAGAACGCGCAGCGCGCGGGCTGCTTGCAGGCGCCAGGCAGCCAGCCCACCGGACGGACCGGTGGACCTGCACGTTGGGCGGCCCGTCGGCGTCACGGGCCTCAGCAGCTGCCCCGTGTCCTTCCCGCCACAGTTTCGAGTCAACCGAACTTTCGACAACCGGACGTCGACTGCACAGTCCACACCGTGATCGTTACGAGTTCTCTATTTAAAAACCACCGCAGGTTTCCTGGTCAAGTGCAGTAACATGGCTACTGAAATGGCATTCTTCATGCACGCTCGGCACACTCCAGCCCTTCCAACCGTTGCCGTGGTAGGAGTACTGACACTGCTCTTGGCGGCGAAGTCGGAAGCGGTACCTGACGACGCGTCCATGTCCGTGCAGCTCGAGGCGTTGCTGGCGTTCAAGAAGAGCGTCACGGCGGATCCAACCGGCGCGCTGTCCGACTCGACCGTCGTCGGGGGAGACGTCGTTGCCGGCGCCGATGACCTTCCGTGGCACTGCAACTGGCACTATAAAAAAAACGTTTATCTCGACACCTTTTACTTAAAGCACAGACGGTTTTTATTTTTTTTCGCTTGTGCTGATAAAAAGTTGGATCTCATCAATAGAACCGTCTGCGAAAATAAATTAGTGTAGACGAAATTTTTTTTAAAATTATTAGTGCAAACGGTTCTTTAAAAAATCTGTTTGCGCTATAAAAATTAGTGTTACAGAACTTTTTATGGGGCACGTGCATTGCTGCCGAAAGTTGCGCGTCTCCACCTCCCGCATTAAATAACCAGTTACCCACTTCCATCTGCGCGTGCCACCTCCTCCTCTCTCTCTCTCTGCGCGTGCCATCTCTCTTGTCTTTTTCTTTACGCACCCCACCCCTCGATGCCGGCCACCTCGACGAGCCGCCTCCTCCTTGATGCCACCGCCTCCTCGTGCCGGCCACCTCGATGAGCCGCCTCCTCTCACGGCCGCCTCGAAACGCCGCCACCTCGACCCGTGGGCCGCCTCGAAGGCGGCGGCGCGGGTGTGGGCGGCGGCTCAGGTGTGGGTGCGGGTGCGGGCACAGGCCCGGTGTGG
>BCLF01000023.1:1415496-1464607 GCA_001602275.1 Zoysia japonica | reverse complement strand
GTGGGCGGCGGCTCAGGTGTGGGTGCGGGTGCGGGCACAGGCCCGGTGTGGGGGGCGCGCCGCCTGGGCCGACTCGGCGGTGCAGGGCGGTAGGGCTAGGGTTTTTTTTTAATTTTGTAAGACGATTAGTGCAGCAGTGCACTTAACCCACCGCCGCGAAAATGACTATTAAGTGCCGATAGCTGTTTTAAGAGGTCCACATAAACGTGTGTACAAATGATTAATTTTTACAAGCTCGTTAATTACAGGGAAAGTCGAAATCGTAGAGGTTTCGAACCGTCGGTAAAAACCATTTTTCTAGTAGTGTGGACCGGCGTCGAGTGTGACGGCGCCGGGCACGTGACTTCCATCCAGCTCTTGGAGACCTGGCTCGAGGGCACGCTGACGCCGTTCGTCGGCAACGTCTCGACGCTCCAGATCCTCCACCTCACGTCGAACGACTTTGCGGGCGTCATCCCGCCGTAGCTCGGGCGACTCGTCCGGCTCGAGCAGCTCGTCCTCTACGACAACCGCTTCAGCGACGGTATCACGCCGGAGCTCGGGGACCTGAGGAGCCGTCTCGAGATACTGGAACTTGGGAACAACACGCTCAGCGGCGGTATCCCGAGCCGTCTCTGCAACTGCTCGGCGTTGTGGGCGCTCGGCGTGGGGCTCAACAACCTCACCGGCACGATCCCCCGGATGCATCGGAGAGTTGTCCCGTCTCAGGATACTCCTGGCCTACCTCAACAACCTGGAGGGCGAGTTGCTGCCGTCTTTCGCCGCGCTCACGCAGCACGAGACACTGGACCTCAGCGAAAACAACTTCTCCGGCACGGTCCCGCCGGCGATCGGCAACTTCTCGAACCTCCATATCGTCCAGCTCTTCGGTAACCGGTTCTCCGGTGCCATCCCGCCGGAGCTCGGCCGATGCAAGAAACACTTGGTGATCAATTTACCCAGCAACCAGTTCACCGGCGACATACCAGAGGCTCTGTTCGACTGCGTCAACCTCCAGAAGCTGTGCCTTGCGGATAACAGCTTTAGTGGCCGGCCTGAGCCGCCGCGTCGGCCGGCTCAGCGAGCTCAGGTGGCTGCAGCTGCATGGGAACGCTCTGTCGGGGACGAGTAGGCAACTGACGAAGCTCGAAGGACTGACGCTCCGGGGGAACCGCTTCGTCGGCCGTGTTCCATAAGCGCTTTTTTTAAGGCCCATCGTCCTCTGACGGCATTTGCTTGTTCTGAGTGGGCTGACAAGAGGCCCACAACAGCCCGCCGCAGAGCGCACTTGCTTGCACGTTGGTGACGACACGGGCTGTCAGCCCACGGCTGGGGTTTTCAGATGTTCAACTATGCATTTTGATCCTAATATATCTGTGCATTTCGAAGTGTGACTGCAAGAGCATGGAAACGAATGGTGTAAACCAAATGCGACGCAGTGGTAAAAAAGACATTGTACGAATGGTCTGCATGTGAAAAATATGATAATGGCCAGGATGCCGAGCCTCTCTCAGAGCTCTTCTATTTATACATATAATATTACAGATTACAGTTTGTTAGAGTCTAACAGAAAGATAACCACAATAAAACAATTCTCGATAACTCTAGCGCTCATCTCTTCTTATGCTGTTCAGCTTTTTGTTGTTAGATAACATTTAGTTTTCGTCAGCTTTGCATAATCACAACTGAATTAGTTCAGTTGTTTAACATTGCATACAGATAATTATTTATAAATTACAATAATACGTTAATTTGTTCAGAGGTAAAACTTTTTGGAACTAGGAGTAGATTGTAGGCTCCTATACTCTGCTGACACTGGTCCTCAGAATGGTACACTGAAATGAGTCTTGCCCATGCTGCCTGATGGTATGGGCTTGAAGTTTTCTGCTTTTGACTCAACTTTCAGTGCTGCAACATACCTGCGCCCGCAGGGTTGCAGAAGAATGGAAGCTGAACGATTCGGTGCCATGTTATGGGTTAAAGGATATAGTATATTATTCGTCACCATGGGTGCATAAAAAAGTGCCGATCAAATCAAACATAATAATGGGAATTCTCACTCCCAGATGAATATGTGTCCTTTGAATTGCCGGCAACAGCTTATTGGTGGGGAGAAGAATGTCCCTCGACTCAAAATCTCTTTTCTTCTTAGATCGCATGGAGCTACTATTCAAGCGGTGGAGTATTTATGCGTTAAAATTTACGGATGCATGCTAAACCTAGTAGTACAGTTCTGCCATTCCTCTGATTCACTGGACTGAACTACTAGCAACTGTAGATTGTTGCATAATTTCAGATACCACAAAAGCTATATTTGGTCTTGCATGAACAGAACATTGTGAAGAGTTTGAGATCCTGACAGCAAAACAAGCAGCATCAAAGTTTTTTATTTAAGAAAACGGCCACATATTATTTAACTGGAACCACACATACATCACTCCGCAGATAAGTTTATATAACCTCTAAGAAGAACAACGTCATCAGGAGCACATCATCATTATTCGATGAAGTTGTAGGAGGAACTCCTCTCAGGGATCCAACCACTGTTATGACTGGTGCCAGCTAGCCCAACCCTCTGTTCCTGAATCAGGGATATGAACTTCCTCATGAGCCATGATGAGCAGTACTATCATTGTTTAAGTAAAATCTAGCAGTTTCAGTAACTACTGGTGATCCCTAGTATATCAATTAAAAATTCAGATAATTCCCTGTAAATTGCTTAAAACACACGAAACAATCTATCAAATATTCTCATGAGGTGAGGTACGAATCACTTACAGGCGTATAAAGTTGTAGTTTTGGTGGCCGGAGGAAGTTCTGTGGTGGCTCAGAAGGGTTCAAGTTCTGCATCTGGCTCAAGAAGTCTGACTCGACGTTAGACTGTCGCTGAGGGTCAGCCTGAGTTATCTGAAACGGCCGGGGGTGCTGGGAGGGGCGCAAGGGAGGAGGAGGCATTTGGGCAGCATCAGCCGTGATGTAATGCATGTATTGCTGAAGCTCAGGCGGCACCACTGGTGCCATTCCCTTCCCCATGACCAACATCTGCGTGTTTACCAGAGTGTAGTGATGATCAGATTTGCGTTTTTGAAGAAAAAGGTGATCAAACTGCTTGCATCGATAAAAATTGAATCCAGAGCACAGTTTCTATCTTCAGATTAAGACTAACCGAAGCAGGTCACTGCACGTCAGACTAACACAGAACAGAAAAGGATAAGATGTCAGCTTGTGCATATGATATGGTGCCATTGAGTACCTGAAGTTGAAGCTGAAGTGATTTCAGGTAGTCGATCGCTTCGTCCAGCATGGACACTTTGTCTGTCTGAAATAATGAATTTCGACCGAGGTCAGGCAACCAGCTCCATCGGTGTGATAACCGATCGATATGGTGAAAGCAGCACGCATGCAGCAGGATTACCTTGGTGCAATTTGGAAGTAGCTCTTGCAGCGCCTTGAGCTTCTCGTTGATCCTGTCCCTTCTCCTCTACACAATGTTTCGGACGAGGAACTCAGGAACGCCGGATGCTGATAAACTAGGAGCGAATGTGCAAATACCTGTTGCTCTTGTTATGACTACCTACCCTTTCTGAAAAATTGTGGAACTCGACAGATCTGCTTCTGCGGGTAGGAGGAGTCGTCCTTGGAGCCCTGACCTCTTCCATCAGTTCTTGATGCACTTCTCCTGATAACAAGAAAAATAACACACATCTTAGCGACAGAGATCTGACCTTTTTACAGGAACAATGGCTGAACTTTTTGAAAACATATGAACTGTGAGTAGTAGAGCAAAGGTCTAGACTAGAGCCATGCATCTTTCTTGGCACTCATACATACCTTGTTCCTCGTCGCGGCGTCTGACTTCTACAAGGTTCCCTCTCCCTCCAAGTCCATGGCCGGCCTCGCCCTCTTATGAATCAATCGATCGATAGTCGCAACGCCTCACTGGTCCAGCCCTAGGCTGGGCTAGGCTAACCTAGGAGATGGACTGGTCGCCCCACCAACCTTTAGCCGTGGATAGTATTTATGCCATTTGATTTCTTATACTCCCTCCGTTTTTTTTAAATTAACATCCACTTTGATTATTCATTTTACTCAATTTTTTTATTAATATCATATATTTTGTTATGATTTGATTTATCAATAGAGTTATTTTCATCATAATTTAAAATTTTATATATTTAAATTAATTTTTTAAATAAGACGAATGATCAATATTGATGTTAAAAATCAACGACGACACTAATTTAAGAAGAGAGAGAGAGAGAGTAAGCTTTTGCGTCATGGCAGGGCCGAGTGAGGACTGCGTCGGCACTGCGCCTATCCAGCCTTATCGTTCTGACTTTCACCGTCCATGGGAGTTTCCTGTTTGGTTTCGTCATCCGCTACCGCGAAGTCGTTTGCCTTTGTGTACGATCGGAGGCCAATGACTTCACCTGCTTTACCAGGGAATGGCTAAAACTGGGCGTGCCAAAAAGGCTGGCTCAACCTGATGAGTTAGTAAAGTCAGGAAACGTGCGATTTTTTCAGTAAGGTTCAGAGTAAGCAGTTCCTCAATTCCCCAAAAAAAAAATTTGGCCCAGTGTGTCAAAAAAAAATGCAATAAAAGACACTCCTTCAAATTTTTAATTAATTGTTGCAGATAGAATAAGAGTTCAAAAAATTTACTGTCCTCACGGTAACAATTTAAAAACAAAATGAGTATGTATCTTGATCTGCATACAATGCGCATATGGTCATGGAATGTAAGGTACAAACCTCAAACCACAAGCACTACCGTACGTGTTGCTTCAAGCTTCAGGATCTATGCGTAGAAATTCAGTAATTTTGTTGACTCCTGTTCTTATATTACGAAGGATGCGAAGCGATAATCAGATCAAAAACGGCAAGGAGTATCGCGCTCCCTAACATAACACACTAGAGCAGCGGCTGCCCATGCAAAGAACTGTTGGTGAAAGGACAGGCCCTCGGAACCGTAAGCACCGCAGGAATGGCGAAGCAGAGCGCAGCCAAAGAGCCCAATCTCATCCTCCACGCTGGCCAATGCATCTCGATCGCCCTCCGCAAAACACGCAGGCTAGCTAGCTTGACGCCGCACGAGCATGTGCGAAAGTACCCTGACCGTCGCGACGTCGTCGTTGTTTTCGCACCACAGGCCGGTAGGTATGCACGCACGCCATGGCCGCCGGACGGAAAGGGCGCCGTCCACGACGCGCGCCCATGCGCGCCGGTGGCATGGCCGGGGCGCAGGAAGGGAACAAAGGAGGCAGTCACCTCCATTCCACCTCGCCCGCTGCTTTCGTAACCCAACCTAACCGCCCGGCCCCGCCATACGGTGCAGCCTTAGCTACAGCTAGGCCGCTAGGATGACTAGCTAGCTAGGTTCGCGTTCTAAGTTACTAGTAGCTCAGAACGCGTGCGAGTGCGCATGCCGGCGTCTCGCCTGCATGCGCGCGCGGTCCGGCGGTGACCACCACTACTGATCTAGTCACTGGCGAGAGAATCGGTCACTCGACGCGACGTAACGCGCGGCATCCTCGCGATCGCGCGTGTGGCCGGCGTCCTGGTCACCTGCTGCATGCTCGACGAATGGCTGGCGGCCGGCGCAGCCGGCGTGGGCTACAGTGCAGCGTGTGTTGCTCCCCGGCCGTGCCGACCTGGGGCTGCGGGTCGGTTCGGTGACGCCTGACGCCAGCGGCGGGCGGGACCGTGCACCAGATCTGAAACTGCGCGGTGTGGGCAGGGGGCGCCAGGGTGGTGGGCGCACGCGCGCGGTCTCCGCCATCGGCGTCGTCGGCCGCGATGGCGCACGGGAGGGTGAACGCGCGTGGTCTCGGCTACGCCTACGCTCTCGCGCTGATGCGCTGTGGTGTTCCAGAGCTGGGCCGAGAGACGCTACAGGCCGTGTCAAAGTAGTTAGTTGGACTCCGATGCTGCTGCGGACATTTGGGCCGGCTCGGGGGTGGTCTGTGGGGCCCAATTTATCGGGCGGATAAGGACTGGCCGGCACGAATCTCAAGGAGCACGTGTGCACCCTCGTCCGCATCCAGCGAAAGGCAGCTGTCCCGTCCGGTCCAGCTTGCTTCGCCTCCTTCACAGAGGAACAAGCTGTCAAGCTACCGTGAGAGAATCTGGGCGGCGGAGCGGGGACGAGTTGGTTGCCGCGATCATGTCGAGCTCGTCCGACCCCGACAAACTCATGGCCAAGGCCGACAAATTGTAAGCCTCTCTATGCTTCTGGTGTTCCTTCCGCTAGCCTCCTGCCGTTCCTGATTCACCAGCCATCCGGTTCCTGCTGCCCTCGAACGAAAGGAGAATTTTGAGTCCTTCAGGTCAAACTAGCGTGCTATTGGGGCCTTACCGTATCGAAATGTGATGTACTAGTAACTTGTAAGTTTCTGTCGATCACGTCAAACTTTCTCGCGGAAATATATTGTGCGATCTAGAAATTCCTGGTCTCGGATCCAGTTCCTGCTGTAAAACGGACCTCGAGCTTATCGCCTTATCGGGCGAAGTTATTTAGGCCGCTTTTTCTGAGATCTTTCAGATCCAGTACCAAGTGAACGTAGGTACATAGATAGGCATCGCGTAGTAGGTTTTATTGGACTTGGCCGCGGACCTGCCTCAAATGGTGGTTAAGGAGAGCTCTTCGAACTGTTTATTTGCTCATTTCAGAGGGCTGATGATTTCCATAACTTAACCTGGTTTATGCAATTCTCGTGGACCGATGTTTAAGGGCAAGTCAGATTTGAAGGACAGGGCTAGAAATGTGTCTGTTTGCTCTGCCGCAGTTCTATTTAGATCCATGTTGTGGGAAAATCTGGCAGACCCTGCTCCTTAAATAATATCAAACTTCGGAAATTTATTTGCATGTGAATGAACTCGTACAAGTTGATATGTTAGATGCTAGCCTGCCTTGTTTTGTTGATGGTTACACGGTGTTGCTTTAATGCCAGTTTACTGCGTGACGTGTTTGCTTAGGAGGATGGGCTGTGCGGAGTCAATTGCATATCTGCAATAGGACTTTAACATAGGCCATTTTCTGCTTCATCCCACTACTTGCATGACAAACAAGAACACCTTGCCTTGCATAGATACTAAATCAGTTTAGTTGATCCTGGCCACACCAATATGCACTAGTTCTCTCAAAATGAATAAGCAGGTGTACACCGTCCAGACTAATATGTAAATTTCATGTTTTTTCCTTGACAGTAGCAAATTCCTGAAAGTAGTGAATTGATTTTCAATAAATTTTATGTCTGTCTTTGCTTCATTCACAAGAATGGTACATCAGAAATATATGGCTAGATATTGTCCAGTTTCCTGTCTTTACTGACATAAAATTAACACTGTGCTGCCTAAAAGAATGCTGCTTTGTTTAATTAATGGACTTCGTACAGCATGGCCTATTGAACATTTTTCTTAATCTATTCTTTTTGCAGAACAAAATTGAGCTTTACTAGATGGAATGCCGATTGGAAAACTGCTACCTCCTTATATGAGCAAGCTGGTCGGTAGCTTTGTTGCTTTCTTTTGATTCATTAAGAGTATTTTGTTTGGTATTATGTACATAAGTGAACTTTATTTCTCCTTTAAAGCAATTGCGTATAGATTTAAGAAGGATAATGAGAAAGCAAAAGATGCATTTGAGAAAGCTTCAAAAGGACAAGAAATGATCTCCTCGTATCCTTTGGAAATTTCTTGAAGGTTTCTATCTCATTTTTTATATAGTTGAGCCATCACCGAGTGCATCCTTTACTAGTTTCATAGACCATGGGATGCCGCTAAGCATATGGAATCTGCTGCTGCTTTAGCAAAGGAGCTTGGACGCTGGAACGAAGTTTCAGATTTTTACCGCAGAGCTTCAGAACTATACCGTGAGTGTGGAAGGTCACAACCTGCATCGGATGCCCTTGCCAAGGGTGCCAGGTAATTGAGAAAATAAATCAAATATTCATGTGAACATTGTGAAAGCAAACTTTATAAACTCAATATCTACAAAATCAGTGCATTGGAAGAAAAAGCTCCAGAAGAAGCGATTAAACTGTACGATGAGGCTTGCGCACTTCTAGAAGAGGATGGGAAGGAGCAGATGGCTTTTGACTTGTATCGTTCTGCAGCAGCTTTGTATGTTAAGCTCGAGAAGTAAGTATACAGAGCCACCTTAATGCCTTATTGTAATTTCACGCTGTCCCCTGTTTGTTGTACCAATATTGCATCATAGTCTGTTTGGCAATTGGGAAATGAAGGGCAGCGCAGTAAATATGAAACATGGTAGAAAATCAAGGCCCTTCCTTCATTTACCCTTTGTATCTTAACACTCATTTTCACTAGATCCATAACCCAATCCCTACCCCACTCCCTAATTCCCATTAGCCGAATGCACGTGAGGTCCTATTTGGAATATTTTTTGTATTCTTTCTTCATATGTGTGGAGTTATGACATGATATTTCTGAAGGCAACACAGGAATTTTTAAGTTTACTACTTGCATTTGAATTTTGCTGTCCCACAAATGAAGGAAAATTAGTGCGTCTAATGCTTTCTAAACACATTTGATACCTTGCTTATATTTATGTGTGGCTGCATCATTTGACATTGTATAATCTTACAGTAACCACCTTAATTTGTTTCCATCTCTGGCTATCTCTGACAGGTATTCGGATGCCGCATCTTTCTTTTTAAGACTTGGTACGGCTGCTGATAAGTGCAATGCCATCAATAGCCAATGCAAGGTAGCCTCGTTGCCGATAATTACTCCTACATATTTGTCCATAGATTACATATCCATTGGACATGTCAGAATGATTATGAGAGGGAACTGATAATTTTCTGAAGAATAATCTGCTTATTTTTGTGTATTCAGGCTTATTTGAGTGCAATCGTCATCTATCTGTATGCACATGATTTTCAGCAGGCTCAAAAATGCTACAATGACTGCTCAGAGTAAGTACATACGTGGTGGTTACTATCTGCTATCTGTTATGTTGGGTTTTTCCACCGAATCATGATGCGGAAGTGAAAATTTTAACATCACAATTTTTTTGACTGCCATATCACAGGGTTCAAGCCTTCCTCAACAGTGACCAGAATCGAAGCGCAGCAAAACTACTATCTGCATACGAAGAAGGTGATGCTGAAGAAGTCAAACGCGTTGGTCAATCAAGTGCCTTCAATCATCTTGACCATGTGGTAAATCCTTTGACCTTTGCTGTGAAAGGTTATTGACTGCTAAATGATTGGGAATGCCATATTGTTTAAATGGTAATATGGGTAGTTCCCCACTGATGTTCTATGCGCTTAACGATTAAGTTGGGGCTGAGGAAACACAAGTTATATCACAGGATCATTGAAAATTCCATTTTCTAGACAATTTGTATTCCATCTGGTGGATGTTTTTCTTGGTTAGCACCCACCTTCACTTAAAATGTTTTTGCGGCACAAACTGCAGGTAATTAGGCTTGCAAGGAAACTACCAACCGGTGATCTGCAGGCCATCAAGAAAGATAATGCAGCTGATGATGGTGAGGAACCCCTGGACGAGGATGATCTAACTTAGTATTGTTCTCCAGGGGTGAAAGATGCAGGGAACATGTAATTGGGAGCGGTGAACTGGAACGGTTGTAAAAAAAAAATACTTCTACATTAAACAGAATTACGCACTGAAAACTTTTGGGCATCATCTGTATTATACAATTTGCCAAGCTCAATTCTGTTGTTGGATATGCACATGCATGATGCATCTGTACTGGTGGTTTGCTGGCATTGATATATTATTGGTCTTTATTGTTTTATTACCCGTGGTACGATTGTATTATTATTGCTCTTCTCATGCCACGACCATTGATCATTTCATACTCCCGGACAGTCTGCGCTGCGCCTGATGGATGTAATTCCTTAGCTGATTATTCTGTTTCAATTGGGGTTTACTTTGATGTTTGCTACTCTACGATCATTCAGCAAGATTTTCATATTACCATTGCCATTTACGATTTTCCATAATCATTTTTTTGTTTCTTATATATTCGGAAACCATCGTCGATAGTCGATAGATCAGGAAATTCCGTCGCCGTTTTTACCTTGCGGCTGTTTTTAGGCAGTAGCCCCTGAAGGCCCAGCAAACAGCAGAAGGTTCATCACAGTTTTTTAAAACTCTTATTATATCTGACAAATGCTACAAAGTCTGACGCTGCTGCTTCTTTTTTTGTTACATCACAACACAAGAACAAGATGGATCAACAAAACCTCGAGTTGCACATTCAGCACACAGACACAAGTAGGAAAACTTGTTCGGCTAGTCAAGGCGTCAGTACGAGCCGAGAGGATCCATTCGAGCGCAGACTATGCACTCGGTCATGGAGAGTGGCTGGACTTGCGTGCCGGAGGCCGACCAGGCACGAGTCCCGGAACACTGGGCACGAGCCCTGGAACGCTGGGCCCGAGGCCTGGGACACCGGGCAAGTTCGGGATCGGTACCGGCGGCAGCACCGTACCAACAGGAGGCAGCTGCGCCACCTGAGCCTTTATCTCGCCGCTGCCGCCACCGCTCTGTTTCAGCTTGCGGCCGTCGCACGGGGCCAGCAGAAGCAGTGCTGCCACCATCACGAGCGCAACCGCCAGACGCTTCGCCATGGGCGCCGTCGACTCGCTTGTTCGTCCTCGAGAAATCGCTACAACGGATACCGATCGAGACACAAGTTTGTGTTCGGATGAGCCTATGCGTAGCCCGGCCCCCGTGCCGCCGTTTTTATAGCCGAGCTGCAGGGGCGGCCGAGGAACGCGTGGCGCGCCGCGCTGGGAAACGGGTGTCCTCGAGTCAGAAGCGGCGCCGGCGCCACGCGGAGGCGGCGGTGCACGCGGCCTGTTGATCTGGTTACTTCGATCACGGGCGGGGCATCCGGGCATGGCGGAGCGAGGAGGCATGTGCGCGCGGGACCATGGGGTTGATGGGTTCGTTTGGCGGGACAGCGCCGTGCGTGGTTGCGATTGGTGCATCCCCGGTCCCAAGCTCACGGCCGTGTATTACGGACGTGGTGGCGCCAGGGGCTGCGCGCTAAAGGTTACGGCCATTATACAGGGGCGAAGCCAACGCTTGACCTCATTAGGGTCAGCTGGCTTTGGCTGATAGGTCTGACTTGTTATGTGATGCTAAACATTGATTTTCTTTTGATTTGGTCGGAAGATCATTTGGGTCAACTGACCCGATGCTTAATGACGCTTCGCAACTGCGGCCATAAACGCCTGCGCCGTCGCGTGCTGCGTTTGGACACGTAACTATCTTGACCAGTTATTTTCGCGGACGTCCACTTCGAAAATGCTTTATTAGATCCGTGGGACCAACAGCTTGAATTTGATTCAGAATTGGTCATGCAACTTACTAGGAAGCATCAAAAGATTCGATCGTACATCATGATCAGGTTTCGGATGCAAATCACGCAACCTGATGCATTTTCATAGAGATTGCGTCAGGATGTCCTGTCACGAACTTGAGTTTCTGAAAACTACTCTGGTCGGCACTCATTTGGCCATAGGGGTTGCATCTTCATATATATCAACGTAAAAAGATGCAGTTTACCATTTCGAATGATGCACAGATGCATACTGAAAAGTGAACTATACATACGTGAATCAGGTAGCGAAAGTATGGCCACCTTCTGCTAAAGCACTGGTGCTACTATCTCCGTCTTCTTTATTGAGATGATGACGCGATGCCCTTTCTTCAGAATGCTGTACAGGATCCCTTCGTCTTCCCGCCTAAGTTGTCAGAAATAAGAACAGAGTAAGGCGTCAAATTATCGGTCGCGAGACGAATGAACGTCAGAGATCAGAGGCAAGCAAGTGTTTTCTTGGCTGAAAAGAGAATTTCATCTCTCAAAAAGAAAGAACAAGAAAATAAGTCAAGACGGAGCATGAGTCCAAGTCATCGAGACCTTTCAATTTTAAGCATCGATGCCATGTGCGGCTACAGGCGCCGTCTTTTTCACGTTGACCACCCCGCCGTCGTGACCTTCTTCCGCCGCCGTCGGGTGGGACGGCACGGGCACCGAGAGAGGCAGGGTCCGGGGATCCACGGCCACGAGCATGGAGAGGAAGACTGCCCAAACGCCCACCAAGAGCAGCAGGAACAGGAGCAAGCCGTTGACCTTCTCCGCCGCCCTGAGGTCGGTGGCCGCGGAGGTCGCGCAGAACAAGATGGTGGTGAAGCCGCCCCACCGCAACGCCGCGTTTGCCGGCGCTGACGCGCCTTGGATCTCCCGGGCGGGCTCCGTGGTCAGACGCGCGAGCTCGGCAACGGCGCGGTGCGCCGGGGAGAGGAGCACCGCGGCGCAGCCGAGCAGGAAGGTCGCGTACGCGGCCAGCATGCCGTGCCTGCGCTCCTCGACTTGGGTGAAGAGAAGGAGCACGAGAACCGACGTCGCGCCGAGCGCCAGGAGCGCCCCCGTGCGCCGCACGGTCGCCTCGGCCTGCGAGTGCGACGACGGTGCACGGGCTCCGGCAGGCGACGAGGGGGACCTACAGAGGCCTGTCTCGAGCAAAGGAACTAGCGCCGGCCAGATCTCCGTGGCCGCGCGAGCCTGCGAACGGAAGAACTTCCGGGCGGTCTCCACGGCTCGCCGCGCGAGCTCAGGGACGACGCGGTGCGCCGGCGAGAGGAGGACCGCGGCGCACCCGATCAGGAAGACGGCGTGAAGAGCCAGCATGGCGCGGTCGCTTCCCACGACCGTGGGGACGAGCATGACTACGAGCCCGGACGCCGCGGCGAGCGCCACGACCGCTCCAGTCCGGCGCACGGCGGCCTCAGTCTTGGACATTGCACGCGCTCCAGAAGGCGATGAGCAGCAGGAGCGCAAAACCTCGTCTCGTGCCAGTGGACGATAGCGTTTTTGAAGAGGAAGAGTTGGGACGTCGGGGCACGCAAAACTGAAAATGTCTCCCTGTAAGACTTCCTTGTTTACGGTACAAAGTCACTAGTCAGTTGTAAATAATTACTAAGGGAAGCGAATTGTGAGAGACCGGGTCTCTCTCTGATCCGAGAGACCTCGGTTCTTCGTTAGACACCTGTCAATGCTAATCTCAAAGCAAAGTATTGTTAAACTTTTACTAATCCATGTTTAATGACGTTGTTTCTCTGTTAGCGCCGCACGCTACTCGCCCTTCAGTGGCAGGAAATCACGAACAATTGCATGAGACTCTTCTGCATATGGTTCTGAAACTTTATAGAGGTGTTTAGAATATTTTTACCAGTAAGATGGAGCACTTGTTTGCTATAGAAAAAAAGATAAAGCTACACATAAATATTTTCAGAGTATTTGACGTTCAACGGGCGACTAATATTTAGCACAAAACATAATAAAATGTCTACTAATAGTACAATTTGTAATGACTAAAACAAAAAGAAGGGTACATGAAACGATGGTAGATATATATCTTGGAGGCAAACGGATGATATGCTTGCATAGCATATTTGCATAGTCTAAAAAAATTTGTTCGTAGATCTCATGCTGTTGATTCGAAATAAAATAAAATCTCTTGCTGCTGCGCACGATCTCATGCAGTTGTTCGTCATCTTCGACCACTGCCGGAAGGCTCTTACGGAGAAACGGTGTCATTATAGGAGAATTAGTAGAGACCTGATGGATACTTTGCTTTGAGATTAGCATTGACAGATGTCTAAGGAAGGACCGAGGTCTCTCGGATCAGGGAGAGATCGGGTCTCTTACAATTCGCTTCCATTATTAAGTACTGACAATATGACATAGCATATGTTGACATTTTTTCAACACCCTACTTAGTTAGAAACACACGTACACCAATTCCTTTGGTACACACAGACGAAAAAAAAAAATAAACAGCAGCAAGCATACACATCGAACGAGCCTTTTCCAGTCTTCCAGATCCTCAAGTAAGGTGGAGTAGTGCATGGAGTACTCACCACAAAACAGTTCACATCACGTCTGAATAGGGATCCGCATCACCACCAAGCCTGATCACCACAAGGCCCACTACATAGATTTCCAACCTGCGATCGAGGAGTTCAAACGCATGTCTTTTCAAAAAGGGCATCGAACGATGGCGGCGATCCCGTCACCATCTTCAAAAATCCTGAAGAAGAGACGACGAAATTCTTCGAGGACAAATTTCGTTACTCTACTTGGCAGCAGACCGGATTCTCTCTTCTTTTGACATGTCCTGTCAGCACCTGCTTGTCATGCACGGCACAGTCAAGTAGCACCACCAGCTGATCAGCTACTTAACTGAAACCTACGTAAAATAGTACTCTGTCCATCAATATAACCATTTGAAGTTGTTTGCATTTGTCAAAAAATATAAGCATATGAGAGGTGGTTGGTAAGAATTCTTTTGTATGTTAAAAATATGGCCATTGTAAGTTTTTTATGTCATCTTTATATTTTCGGTTAATGAAACGACCAAGCTGCCACTCTACAAATGTTATGCTAGTCTCCACCATGATGGATTGGGGAAGGAGCCCTGTAATTTCTAACCGTGGGACGCATTTGGCAAATAGTGATCTTGGGGTTCCAGCGGAGAGTTTCAGCGAAGTAGCGCATCCCTCTTTTAAATTTCGTCTGGAACCGAGAAATGCAGTACTGTACCTACCTTCTCCCAAGTTAATAAACACAGAAAATCAAAATGAAGAGGAGATTAAACAAGTTAGAATAGCTTGTCTATTAAAATGGAATTGGATACAAGTACTACTACAAAACAGCACCATTCCTAGATGAAGATTAGTCGAGAATGCGGAGAGTGATCACTTGTTTCATACAGAATTATCTCGGAAAATTCTATGAAACGATGTAACGCTTTCCGTGACGATTCCTCGAACACACCAAACCTCCGAAACGACGCAGATCGCACACGCAATCCCCGCGTCTTTATTCTCTCCTCTTCTTCTCCATATAATGGCGCGGATATCGAACCTGCCACTTCGCCATCCATGATCCAACAGCCTCGTTCAATCACTCTCGTCGTCGCAGCTCTCCGACCGAACGAGTTGACACAGTCGCCATTCACTTGTTACGCGCTCGATTCCAACTCTACCAGCCAATCGAACGGCGCCTCGCGCAGTCGTCGCCGGCATGCACCCGGGCCGCCTCAACCACCGCCATCCCCGTCGCGGTGGCGCAGCAGCGGAAGCCGACTTCGTCGCCGTCGGCTTCATCGCGGTGGCGGTGGTGGTGTCGTTCCTCCTACTCGCCGTTGTCGGCCACGACGCCGCCGCCGGCGCGACGATTGCGGCCGACGCTGCATGGCAAGTCGTCCTGGCTTTTGCGACCATGGCCGCCGGCCTTCTTTTCATCGTGCACGGCCTGCGAGTCCGCGGCGCGCGGCCGCCCGTCGTTGTCCGGCGAGCCGTGGACGCCGCCGTGGTTGTGCTCGGGAATGGTGGTGGACCTGAGCGGCAGCTGCTGCTGCTGGTGGTCCTCGTCGTCTGCCCGTTTCTTGAAGCCTGGTTCGAATTCATTTGACACGACCAACGAGTTGCAGAGTTCAGGTCTTCAGTAGCTTTTTAGCCATCGAAATATTTAGTTTCTTAGCAAACTAAACATTTCGATGGTTTTATGTGTTTTCCTCTTTGACTTTTTGTGTCCATGTGTATTTTTGGATTCATGGGCGCCATGTAGATCAGTGGACAGTGATTTGCGCGAGTTTGCCCAGTTGGTCCTTTGCTTCGCCAAATTCTTGCACAAACTCCCTTGTCTGTATTATCAGAGACCAGGCAGCCGGAAGAAGCTCAGAAAAAAGACTGGTTGGTGGGATAATTCATTAAAGACGCATCCTGTCTGTCTGTTCCATTTAACGGAAACTTTTATAGAAGGTTCAAACGGAGCATATTGCTGATCAAGGGGTCTATGATTCAGAAAATGGAAAGTGCAGAGCAAATAAGTTTGTAAAAGCTCATCAAAACCGGGGGCGCTTGGTAAATTGTTCCTCTAGTTCCTCTCACCATAACCATGGGAGAATGAAAATGTCAAATAGGCTTGACTGTATTGTGGGCCTCTGTTTGAACAGGCATTATTTGCATTTTTTTCCTTTTACACACGATCCTGTATGGAATCACATGCTCTCTGTAAGCATGTACTTGTGTCGAGATCAATTCTTAAAAAAGAACTGCAGTATTACAGTCATTAAGCATGGCAGAGCAAGCATCATAAATCAACTTATATCATTCCGTTCCATCACCATTAAGGTTCATATACAAGATTAATCTACTCTTTACTGCACAACTCTGTATCTGTGTTATTATATTGTGCCTCGGCACATATAAATAAATAAAAATGTTAACATTGAAAAGAAAAACCTATATATATGAACCTAAATAAGGACCAGTCGGGGCAGTCTCCCTGTGATTTTCTATGTCGCCTTCCAGCAATGTGAAAAAAAGAATCAGAACTCTTCTGTTGTTGTCTGCTATATATCTATGCTGAAGAACTCTTCTGTTGTGATTTTCTATGTCGCCTTCCAGCAATGTGAAGGCTATATGGCTGCTCATGGACCAATGAATCGGCCTCTGAAACTTGACGAATCAGGCCAATCCATATCCTCGCGGATGGGCTTTCTGCCACTTCCATGCCATTGAAAGGCTTTCACGAAGATCAGTGTAATGAGCAGTCCAGTTGAGCTCGTTGAGGATTTTTGATGGGTCACTGTATACCTCAGCATAATCTCCAGGTCTACGGGGAAGATAATCAACCTTGATGGAGACTCCTGTTGCCTCCTTGCATGCTTCCACAAACTCCTTCACTGATCTACCTGAAAAAACACAAAACACCATGTTCAGAGACAATGAAAAATATGATCTTAGTAAATGCTAAATAATGAGTTGTTCTGATTTCGCTGGTTTGGTAATTGGTCTTTCAACAACCTCGCCCTGTCCCAACATTGTAGATTCCAACTTTGCCAGGCTGAGCTTTATCAAGAGCTTTGACATGGGCGTCAACTAGATCTGTGACATCTATGTAGTCTCTGATACACGTTCCATCTGTTGTGGGGTAATTGGTTCCTCGAACCTGATGTATATATACCATCGTTATTTAGCACTCTGAAATTGATGAGTACAGCTACCAAAGGAAAACAAAAAACAAGCATGTAGAGCACCTTCAACCCTGGAATGATTCCCAAAGCTGCATCAAAGCAAGCACCAGAAATCCGTCCATGCTCACGAAGCTCTGGCCTTGGAGCTTCCCCTAGCCGTCCCTCTGGGTCTGATCCAATCACGTTGAAGTATCTAAATTATCAGAAATTGGAAGTGAGTTAGAACTATTTTGTGGATTTGTCAACATAATACAGGCTTCTCAAGACCAAACCTTAAAATCATGACAGCCATGTTTGATCCCTTTGACTTCGAGAAATCTAAGATGATATCCTCTGCCATCTTCTTTGCCTTTCCATATGGATTGATAGGATTCTTCATTGGTTTGGGACATAGTTAGAAGTGAATTTCTGATGGTATCACTAACATTTAGAGATATAAAAAAAGCTCTTGCATTAAGGGCCAACCTGTGGAGTTGTTTCTACAATAGGCATTGTATCAGGTTCACCATATGTTGCACAAGTACTTGAGTAAATCAGCGTATTTACATTATGTGCTGCCATGGCTTCGAGCACAGTAAGTGTATTTGATGTTATGTTGTGGTAGTACCTGAAATATAAGAGTTAGCACAGCATACACATTGTATCATAGGAACTATATTTGCTGCTGATTATTTCTGTAGGTTGCACTGATAGACAGAAAGCAGCACAGATAGGAATCATAGGAGATAAATGTTATGAACTTCCATTACATCCATCTAAAATGCATTCTGAGCTAAATATCAAGATGATTTATCAAGAATGATTAATTAGATTCGATTTCATGTGATACTGCAAAGCAGACTGCCAAAATATTAGACAATCTTGTTCCAGATGTAAAGGTAAACAGGTGAGCTTTGCTACATATACATTGAAGAATTGCACAGGAGTGATGTATGGACAGGCTTTCAAACAGATTAATTTAGCAGCAATAAAACCCACAAATTTAACCTTAGACTTGTACCTGAGTGGCTCCATTGTGCTCTCACCAACATAAGCAACAGCGGCAAAGTGCATAACAGCATCAAATGCATTCTCTGAAAATATTTTGTTCACCTGTCTATTGGTTAAGTGCAAACACACCTCACCACAACGAAATGTCCCCAAAAAAACCCACAAAATTATCAAATTTCAGACAAAGGATACAGCTTTGGCATCGCCTAAATCAGCATAAATAAATTGAAGCCTTCCAGGTTCTGGAAACAACCGTTGAAGAACTCTGATGGCTCCCATGTTCCCTCTGGAAAGGTTATCCTGGGAAGAGCAAATGCTGGAAGTTGTTATCACTATCAAAGTTACATAGTGAGGAGAAGAGTGCAAACTAGGAATAAAAATATTACCACAATGGTAACACGATAGTTGTCCTTAAGGAGTCGAAGAGTAGCATGCGAGCCAATATATCCAGCACCCCCCGTCACTAACACATGGGTCACCCCGAGTTCATGTCGAGAGAACTGCAGAACATGTGAGTGCACCAACAAAAATGAATTTGAATGAGTGAAACTCTGATTGCAAAAAAACTACAGACTAGTAAATCAAATGGTGATCAACAGTGCCTGTAGGAAGCCGCTACAATGGTGCAATGGTGTATTTCCTGTATTGCAACTGAGCTTCACGCATAACTAATGATGCATAAATGTTACTAAATAATGTTTGGACAATAGTGGAAAAAAGGAACAGTTCATAATTGAGAGTAAATGGCACTGTTTATTATATTTCCTTGATGACATTTATCTAATCGCGTATTAGTGTTCTATATAAAGTAAAATGGCATGCTTAAATTTTAAAAAATAATGTAAAAAATGTCCAGACAATAGCAAGTGACATACCACACTGGGACCGCTGAAACCAGGAGACTGTTTCAACACAATTATGCACATGACCGTGAGGGCAGCAGCCATAACGATCTTCCCGGTAAAATTTGGCTTGCGCCTGAGAAAATGACGGGGCAAATTGAAATTTGAGCGAGTAAACTCATAATGCACTTTGTGCAACTACGGTTTCAAGAGAGAGAGATGATACTGGCACACAACAGTACTTTTTTCAGATTCTCAAAAAAAAAAAAAGTACTTGTTTCAGGATAAAAATTGAGTTTTGATATGCTTATATGTTTGCATTAAATTTGGAGCTAACACACTCTATTAAAAAAAAACAACTTAGCTTCGCAGTAAATTTCATGGGACATTATTTTCACATATTTTTGTAGGCGTCGGAATTACCTTTCCCGTTTACATCCAGATCAGTTAAATCAGAGACAAAAGGGAGAAGAATAACGCATCATAAAGCAGGGAAGAAATTGATGTATACCTGACAAGATCCAAGGCCTGGTGGTCCTAGCCTGGCTTCTGCTCCCGGGGGTTGTTGGCATGTGAGGTCGGTCTCCACGAATGAAACCAGCAGGAAATGCGCAGCTCTCACGTCCTACCCGTCAATCTGCACCACGAAACTCGCATGATTAAATTCGCTTCAGGAACAAAACTTCGATGCCCAACAACCATCTCCGCCCACAGCAGAATCTCCACCAGTAAGGGAGAAAAAAGGCGCTGGAATTTCCTCATAACAAAAATCAAACGCAGCAAAACCCATGGAACATTGATTCGGGACAAGCGGAAAAGGAAACCACGAACGGCAAGCCACGAATACAATACAGCTCGCCGGAGCAAGAACTCGAATCTCTGGTTGGCGGAGGAAACGCAGGAACGAGAAAGCAGGCAGGGATCAGGACGGAGAAGCCCACCCGTTCCCGAGCGGATCGCCGCGCCCAGCAAATGGAGCCGGATTCCCCCCGTGATTGAGATTCAGCGCCGCGCGAGATCGGCAACCGCGGAAACGGAGGGAGGCAGCCCGCTGTCCGGGACGGATGAGACGTGAAGGGGGCGGGCGGGCGGGCGGGTGGCAAAGAGAAGGTCGTCGGGGCGCGTTTCTCTATTACCGGGTCAATACAATCCTGCAAACAGCCGTGTGGCCGTGTGGGTGGTGATTTATGTCGACGCGCAGGCGCGGCGGCTAGAAGAACCTGCACGCGTATAGTTTGAGGAACCTCGATGCATCTACATGGACATGGGGGGCTGCCACGGCTTGATTCTTGCAAATTTGTAAATTTGCATAAAGTCCAATTTGTCCTCTGGAGTACAAAAATACAACCCAGTTGCGTATAAAACCTGTTCCAGTTGACAAACTGAGCTGTAGTACTGATACCTATTATTCGTACGCAGGTGGTATAGTACTAGAAAGGCACTCGTCGTATGCGTGAGATTTCAGTGCGAATTCGGCAGCTTTAAGTGCCTTGCAAAGGACCGACCAGCGAAGTCACGTCCTGGTTGCGAGCTTAACACAGAACGGGTACTAGCCTGACTTGGCGGCGAGAAAGCCACCAGGAAGAATCGCTCCCAAATTCCTTCACCGATTCCGACTCCGCCGCGTCGCTCGCGTCACGTGGCGGGCTGATTGCAATTTGCAAGCCGCTGAAACGTTGCGTTCCTCACGGACTCCACAACAACCTCTGGCTGCTTCTGTTCTGTCTGTGCCCTCCTCACCGCCACCGACGGGTCCATCGTCGGCGGAACACTGTAGTACGCGAGAGATTGATGAGATTGCGCCTAACAATTCCTAATCAACTACTCCTACTGGAGGAGTACTCGTTTCCCTGTTTGCTTCTGGGAATCTTCCATCGCCGGGCTCTGATTTGGCTTGCAGCGCTGCACTTGCGACTAGATCGGTATCCTGCCTAACGTTTGTGAATTATTGGGGGCATTTGGGTGGGGCGGCTTGCGATAAGGGGCCAAATCTGGTCAAACTCCACGGTGGCTCGAGACTGGATTCACGACGATAATAGGTGACGCGTCGGAGTATCCACACCCGCTGCCGTTGAGGCTGCCCCGCTTGTGAAAGATATATGTTTAGTCACATTCAATCGTTATTTGTAAAAAGAGATTAAAAAGAGAGATGGTTAATAACAACATTTGCTACGTTGTTTTGGTAGGAGGTTCGGCTGCTATTGGCCTCACGGTCATGCATCACGGGCAGCGACACGATTAAGATGGCTGGAACGAAATGAGGTGGAGCAGCCAAAACCGAGCTTTCAGGCACCAGTTCCTGACTTCCAGGGCTGAAATTCAAGCATCTGTCGGAATGTTCGTGTTTCCTGTAAGAGTTGGTGTATAGTCAGTTCAACATTCAAGACATCACGCGCGACAGGCCATTGCTAATCTCTCAGTGACAGCCTTCTTGCCGTACCATGAAAATACTCTATTAAGCAACAGTTCCTACCATCGATACCTCGCCATATTGGAGGCACACCAATAATCCCGTAATGGGTTTTCTCCTATTACAAAATTCTCGACAGGCCAATTTCACAATACAAGAAACAAAATAAGGGCGAATTGTTGTGATAAAGCATTGTACCGGCAATTCTGTTTTCTGAAGGAGATGTTATTAACTGATATCCAGGATGTTCAAATTTTGTGCTGCCCACTTTTCCCACTATAGTTTGTGAATGATCACAAACTTTTTCCCTTCCAGTACTGCTGGGCAAACCTCAGATATAAAATGCAGGTCTTGCCGCTTGGCAGTACCATCAACTGGAAAACTGCACAATTCGCATGTCATACTCACACCGTTGCAAACCTTTTGCAGAAAAGCATGAGCCAACTAAAATTTTCCCTGTCTGGTTAGCCCTTAGCCACTTTCCTCCTCACCGGATTCTTTCCAAAGCAAGTACAGATGTACAGTAGAACCTATCAATGAGCAAAACAGAAGGTAATAAGTAAATATCAGAGCTTACAGCTTCACAACATGCGGCAGTTCCATCACAACTTCACACAGATTTATAACCAGCCGACTTTCCACAGTAGTTGTCCTATAAGGCTAGGAATTAGAATCTCGTGACTATCAGGCAATTTAGGAAAAAGGAATATGCAATCTAGTAATGTATCGAGTTAAAGCGTAGAACAGTGAGCAGAAGAGACAGACCATTTAGGTACCTAGTTGCGCTTCAAGTAAGTAAACCCTGCATCTTTGAACTGTTAGCCTGGAGCTCAAACTAGCAGGAAACTCCAGAGATGATGAGAAGGCTGGAAAGATAACCAGCCAATGTTCATACAAGAAAGACACTGCTGCAAATATGCAACTAAAGTGGTATTGGTCAGCTAGTTCCACTAATACAACTCAAATGCCACTAGTACATAGATGTGACAAGTTTTGTCCAAGTGCCCATTCGAGGAATAAAACCTTGATCCACCATTTGCGTCAACACAAGATGTGCATCATTTAAGCAGTCAGCACTGCAGAGGCCATCAATCAGCAGCTTGTAAGATTGGAAGCTAGGTCTGACACCTTCTGCACTCATGATGCTAATGAGGTTCTTGGCCTCCTCAAACTTTCTTGACCCGATGAGACCATCAAGAAGTACCTGATAAGTCCCTGAATTAGGAAAGCATCCTTCAGATGCCATCGATCTGAATAGATTGAATGCCTCAATCAGCTTTCCCTCCCTGCAGAGACCAGAGATCAAAATGTTGTACACTACTGTATCTGCGGCAATATCCTGCTTCTGCATTCTCTTGAACAGATCAAATGCTTTATCAACCTGACCACGCTCACAAAAGAAATGCATCAACGTTGCGTAGGTCATCACATTAGCCAGGCACCCTTGCTTGGGCATCTCGTGCAGCAAAGACAATGCCTCATCAAATTTACCCAAATGGCACAACCCCTTGACAAGAATATTGAAGCAGCAGGTGTCCAGCGTCACACCCAGCTTAGGCGCACTCAAGTACACCTCATGGATGACCTCATACTGCCGCTTACAAACAAGCATGTGAAGAACATAATTAAATGTCTTTGTAGAAGGCCAGCAATTATACCTGGGCATCGCAAAGAGCACATCGATGGCTTTCTGAGGATGGTTTGCAACATTTCCATACATCTTGATCAGCCTGTAGAAGAACTCATCTGAAAACCTGAACTTTTCAGCTCTTGCCCTGGCCAGCAACTCCTCCACATCACTGAACCTCCTGGCGCAGGCCAGCTTGTCGATCAACAAACTATAGAGGGCCTCAGTGGGCTTGTAGTCTCTGCGACTGCAAGCCTTCTTGAACACACTGGTTATCAGGGTAGGGTCCCTGATATTCGCGAAAATCTTGAGCACTTCGTTCGGTGCGAGCCAGTCCTTGTGGTCCAATCTCCTCATCCAGTAGCCATCATCGTTCACCGTGGAGCGCAGTTTCAGGAAGGGAGGTACCGAACGACGGGATATGACTCTCGACATGGCTTGCTTCAAGGAGGCCGAAATGGTGTGAGACGGAGGTCACCGGGAATTGAGAGGGAGGCTCTAGGCTTGAGAGTAGTCACCGCGTACACGAAAGTTCCGGAGTGAATGGTGCTTATCTTGGGAGGAGGCCTCCGGGTGGGCGTGGCGGCCGGCGGCGATAGGAAGGGGGGCAAGGCGGCGGTCGGTCCCCGGTGGGTATGTGCCGGACGGAGTAGAAAGGATCGTGGGTTGGGCCCAATTGTATTAATATGGTATAGAAATATTGTTTTTCTTAAGCTCGACAACAAGACCGCGTGGCCTAATGGATAAGGCGCTCGCCTCCGGAGCGGGAGATTGTGGGTTCGAGTCCCATCGCGGTCGAATGAATTTTTTTGCCACTTCGTTTTCTTATTTCACTTCATTTTTCGTCTACATAAAAAATAGCAACGATTGTAAGAAATTGTTTTTTTTAGCACACATGATTAAATTATAGAAAGATCATTGGCAAGCAGTATTATGACCCGTCCAATTTATTTTATAAAATCTTTCATTCACAGATTAGCATGAGAAACATAACCTTAAGGCACGCCAAAATGGGTTGAGAACGTAGCGAAGCTAGCAAAGAAGTCATCCGGATCAGCTTCATTATATGACTAGACGATTGTTCAATCTGATCGAGTATTTAAGAATTCCGTTTGAGTGGGCTGGCCAAAAAAGGGGCCTAGCTCCGCCCATGGTTTAAAAATGGATACTGCATGTTAAATCCCATGAGAATGATCACACACAACCGACGATACTGCATAAACACACAACCTGCATTAGTTATATTCATGGGCGTTATTTTCTAATGCAAAATAATTTTTTTAAGTCTCTCTTACCGAATATAGCTGTAGTATTTGTACACAATCATACTATAACGCACACATGTACACCACGCGTGAGAGACGTGGTACTGAAATTTATTAGAAAGAGAACAACGTCCCGGGTCAGAAACCCGGACCGATCCGGAGGATCGACCTCGGGCGGCCGCACTCGCACTCGCTGGCCAACTGAGCTCACGCTCGTTCTCATGCGAAATATCTGTGAGATGGTGATCCCTTCTCATTTGGGCAGCCGCCACCACACTAATCATCGGCGATTAAAAGTCAAATACTGATGCAAGGTGGAAGATAATCACTGGAAAATGGCCCATGACCTACCGATCGAATAGTTCACCGCGTTATCCAGGAGTGCTGCGCTATCCTGGCTTGCGAGTGGGATTTCCAGTAGTGCAGACTAATACTTACTATTTGTTCATGGATCGATCGTATCCAACGTCATACGGCCATAGTCGGAAGTGGAGTTCATGTAAACCCCTCTTAGTGGACGCATCTTAGCGGATGCATGTTAACAACTTTCGAGCAAAACCCTTCTTTTTTGCAGTCCTCTTACAGAGATTCTAAAATCAGAAGGTATTTAGTATTTTAAGAAACTAACGGTCTCATATATAGTGCTTCTACATATGAATACGTATGTCTGAAATTCTGAATGAACTTTTGATTTTAACTGCTGCTAGATATCAATCTACTGAAAAAGTTCTTTTACATGTAGTTCGATCAATGCTTTATGGTTGAAGTGCCACCTTTGTGTTGAACCCTCCTCAAAATGTTGTTCTGGATTTAGATACGGAAAATAAAAAAATATAATATGTTCTAAAAATAAAAAAGAGAGAGATAGAGTGGAGATACATTGAGAAAAAAAATGTGTCTCGAAAATAAGAAAAACTTGAGAAGCGCATAGTGATTTTTATGAAATTAGGATGAAAGTCGGCACAATGTTAGTGTTTTTACGATTGCCATGATAATAACCGTGGTACTTGAGGGCACACTACATTTTAGTGGTGGAGGTTGGTGAGAGTGTGAGACTGAAAACAGAGTTACGGGTTAATCTATGCGGTAGAATGCGCACCAGGGAACCATTGGCGATAAGGATTAAGGAAAACAATATGAGGAGAACAGGTAAATGCAAAGAGAGGATAGGTGGTGCATGCCACGCAAGCACCTATTTGCTGGAGGATTTGGAGAGATTCTAGCTAGTGCCTGTATTCTAGGTAAGGAGATTGGTTTACAGACATGGAACATGTTTGGAAGAGGTCTATGGTTTTTTTATCCAGTAGTTGCCACCTGCGAGTGCATTCAAGAAAATATTTACTCATCTTCTCAGGAGGTATATATCTTCCCCTTTGCATTTTCTGTATATATAGAGCAACTTGTTTATAAAATGAATGGACACAAAGTCACAAGTGGGACTTTATAGAAACCTTCGATGGCTTGCTAGTGGGTAGACGTAACAGCGCCATTACTGAAAATTTTTCGTTATCTCCTCTCTGTTCCAACATTTTTCAACTATGTTGAATATTGCTCACGTAGTTCACAAGCTTATCACTCACGTGATCAATAGCTCCATGTAAACAAACGGGTTACTGGGAATGTAACAAGTACTCAAAAGTCTCAAATAGAGCGTGCGAGCAGTCCACTACGTACTACACACAGTTACCTTTATGACAGCATAAATTGGGGCCTTAGCGAGTGTTGCAGAGCACACAACAAGCAGTTCAGTCGTCGAGCGCACTGCACTTGCAGACGTTGTCGTATCGTCTAGGGTAGAAGGGTAGAAGCAGAAGAAGCCATGGCTTCCCGTGCCATTGCTGCACTGCTTACTGTGCTAGCATTTGTTGGTTTTGCTTCAGTTCCCCGTGCTCTGGCCACGGACCCGACCCAGCTCCAAGACTTCTGCGTTGCTGATTTACAAAACCCCGGTAAAATATGTTTTGTGCATGACTTGCTTCTTCATCTATGCATTTGCAAGAAATACGTGATGGAAGCATGCATGTTACTGGTTGGTTATCTATGCTAGCTATGACACTGACAACAAGCAGGGTCGACGTAGCGCCTAACCATATGTACGTAACGTATGCAGTGATCGTGAATGGGTTCGTGTGCAAGAACCCGAAGCTGGTGACGGCGAACGACTTCTTCCTCCACATCACGCCCGTCGCCCCAAACGCGCAGGGCTCGGCGGTGACGCCGGTGTCGGTGACGGAGCTGCCGGGGCTGAACACGCTGGGCATCTCGCTGGCGCGCATCGACTTCGTGCCCGGCGGGCAGAACCCGCCGCACACGCACCCGCGCGGCACCGAGATCCTCGTGGTCATCCAGGGCACGCTCCTCGTGGGCTTCGTCGGCTCCAACCAGAACAACAACACGCTCCTCACCAGGCAGCTGGTGGCCGGCGACGTGTTCGTGTTCCCGCAGGGGCTCATCCACTTCCAGCTCAACAACGGCAAGGACCCTGCCCTCGCCTTCGCCGCGCTCAGCAGCCAGTTCCCCGGCGTCATCACCATCGCCAACTCCGTGTTCGGGACCAAGCCGCCCATCCTCGACGAGATCCTTGCCAAGGCTTTCATGATCGAGAAGGACCAGGTCGACTGGATACAGTCGCAGTTCGCCGCGCCGGCGGCGGGCGGCGGGGGTATGCCTGGAGGCGGTGGATACCCCGGCGGCAACGGTACCGGCGGCGGCGGCTTCCCCGGCGGACCAGGGTACCCGTAAGGCTCCAACAAGTGCAGAATCGCTTCACTAGGCTAGGCCATCAAAGCTATTTACAAGTCGTAAACAAAACACACGAAGCCACATGCAGGTTATATATGCCGTATGTACTTATTATTTTGTGTTGACCGAGAGGAGCACTAGCAAGCTAGCTCGGTCAGGTTGAATAATTTGTGCTGAAATCGCACCAGTGCACTAGCCTACTGTTCTCTCCATACGTGAAATAAAATTTGAAGCTTCAAATCCTTTTCTATCATACTGCACCCCATGATGAGCAATCCAGTGAAAAGTTAATCGCCACACACAGCCTGAACCCTGGCTGATCAACTCTGTACCACTGCCATCCATTGTGCTGTCTTGGCACTGGTAATATCACCTAGCATTAGCAATATTGCTTCTGAGTTCAGAGCACAGAGAGCACCAGTGCCTTGCATTGTGATGACTCGGCACAGTATCACATAGCAATACTATACTGCTTAAACGAGCACAAAGTAATTTAGAATTTATTTATTACTTATTAAGTTGAATGTTCAAATTCTATACTGCTTAAACGAGCACAAAGTAATTTAGAATTTATTTATTACTTATTCACTTGAATGTTCAAGTTTAAAATATATTGTCAAGTCTTTCAAATCTTCATTGTATCTCCGGAGAACAGCCAAAACTGAAATCGCACAAAGATTATACCGCTGGCTTAGCAAAACTACAAAAAGTTCCCAGTGCAAATAGCACAAACAAAAAGTTCCCAGTGTAGATGGCCGCTCCACTTTTACTCCCTCAGATGGTAGAGAGTTCGAAGGTACAGCACCATGCACCCATTTCCAAACTTGTGACACTATGACCTCGACAAGACGCCTTTGGAGCTGCCATTGAGCCAATGAAGATATCGTCACGGTTGTGGATGGATGAAAATCAACCCAACATAGAGTATACATTTATTAAGTAGCATTCCCCACTCAGATTCCCATTATCTTCTAACAGTAGAAATGTCAATCCATTGAAAAGCAATTAACATGAGGGTACTAGTCGACAGTAACAAAGCCAGACTACAGGTAAGTGTGCAGTTGGAAATACATCTGAAACATGCCACCCATTGGTTGTGAAAAAATTGTCCATGTACGTTGAAATTGGAAATGTGCACTCATTTAAGAACAATGAAAATGCAGGGTGCAAGTCAACAGTTACAAAGCCAAACTACATGTGCACAAATGTGGTTGGAAATAGAACCGGAAACTGGTTATTAGTAGTTATGAAACAGAGTTTTCTGAATAAGCTTTGCATAAGAAAAGACAAACCTGGGGATACTGCCATGTCGCCTCAAGTCATATTCGGTTGCTTGTCTGAGGGCCCTAGCAAATGCTTTGAAAGTTGCCTCAATAATATGGTGCGAGTTCTTCCCAGCAAGCTTCAAAAGAGGAATTGGAGAGGGATCAGGTAATGGAGGTGCAAGGTTAGGCCAATTAGCTTTGCTCAATGCAACTATCTGATCATAAAAGTTCAACCAATGATGCTTTTATGTAGGTGCAATACTGGTCTAATAATTTTGAGAAATTGATTATGTAAAACAGTGTACCTGACGGATGTGGAGCGTCATTCCAGATGTATTCACAAGAGATTGGAAAAAGTGCTCAACTAGCTGTAACCAAAGAAAAATCATAAATGAATACTTGCCTAACTTGAGTCACAAGTGTTGCTATGGAAGAACTTCAGCTAGGAGTGTAAACTGTTTATGATACTAGAAAGGATTGCATTATACTATCAATGATAAATATTAAAGTGTTGTTACCTGAAGATTTCATCAAATATTATTTGAAAAGGCATAGAAAACTTGAATTGAAAACTAAAAGTACAAAGAACAGTATAATTCAATATATGTAATGTGGAACTTGAAACGAATAGTTCAGGCATGGCTATCAAGGATATTTTACAAGCCTGAGAACGAAAAGAAGATCATACTAGAACATATGGTTCATAGGCAAAAGCTTGCACAGTTCATAAATCACCTGCGTATCGTATGTGCCAACTCGTTCAGTAGGAATATCTAAGCCACAGCTCAAATGAGGACGACCAGAAAGATCCTGCACAAAGGGGGAAATATGTCATAGAATATCAGTAGAGTAAAGATTCTTTGGTCCAGATTTGGAGTACATTCACAATGACAGTTAGACAAAACATAAAAAAAATCAAGTCAAAATATTGAAAACATCAAATTTTCATTTGTTTGGTCAAATATCCAAGCAATATTTGTGAAGCTAGAATGATAAAAAAAATGTTGTATTAGGAACATAGAACCAATCATTTTGCATAATTGTGCGTCATATACTCATATATGAGTCCAAAAAACTTCAACATATGAAGATCATTCTCAATTCAGGTGTTCAAACATAAAAAAAAAAGTGGAATAGTCTATCATAACAGTCATGAAAACAAGAATATCAACTATATTTGCAATCATTTAAGTGCAGAACCAACAATGTAACTCAGTTATATGTACTGCGCATCTGAGGCTCATGAATGTCAACATGCACATATGATCATTGCAAAAGTGCACACAAAGTATGAAAAATATAGTAAAATGGTATGATTACCAGAATAACCTCAACTGCAGCCTCATCAAGTAGTGCTGTAAAATGCCCAAATCGGTTGATTCCTTTTCGGTCACCAAGTGCTTGAAGTAGTGCCTATACAACAAAAAGAGAAAGGTCACGCATGGATTGCTTGCCTATATATGCAGATTGCACAATGTTAAATTACATATGGTTTGCCAGTTTGTATAACTTAAATGCAAAGCGGAAAATATTCTAGGAAAGAAACAATCACCGTTCCAATAGCCAAAGCAATGTCCTCATTTGAGTGATGATCATCAATGTGTGTGTCACCTGTTGCCTTAACACAAACATCAAATAGTCCATGGGATGCTAGTTGCTGCAAGTTGAAAACTCAAAGTCAGTAGTCATATTTGACTGGAAAAGCATAGTTGCTTTGGTAAGAACTTCTACTTTGAATCACATGACATAAATAGAACTGATGGTCGTAAATGTAATCATTCGAATTTCTGCGCGCAGTTCAAAAGATATGTTGGTCTTTACTGCATATTTCGCCATTTTTGGCATTATATGTAACTAGTGTTTTATAAATATTTATCCTTACAAATTGATCTCAGATGTGTGCATGTGCTAGTCACTACAGTAGCCATTTCAGTCATCTATGTGGAATAACTAGAGCCATATGTTTCTTGACAGTCATTAATGTATTAGACAATTAGAGAAATAGAAGTGGCACCCTTTTCATACATCAAAAATGCAGCAGAATTTTCCACAATAGGATGGCTTCAAGCTCTAATGGCACAGCGTACTGTTGGGTCTCTTCAACATCTAGGTTAAAGCAGCACGCATAAAGGCTTCTTCTTGTGAAGTTTAGAATGGTAGATGTCTCTTCAATGTTTTAATTATTCTATTTTATGAGTTTCAGTGATGATATTCCTCAGAGGGCAATCTATGAGGTTTTACTCCACCCCCACCCCCACCCCTTTTTGAAAGGTTATTTCTCTTATTCCCATCATCCCCTGAAAGTATTAACACATTGGGGCTTCGAATAAAACCCCCAGGTAAAAACCAAAAGCAGCTTCCACAAAGCATATTTTGTTCTGCAGAGACTATCATTCACATAATTACTGATACAAAAAAAAAAAAAACTGTACTCACATCGAGCATGTGATCCAGGAAGTGTATCCCTGTACTGCAGTCAGCAACACCAGTGCCATCAAGGTTGATTTTCACATGTACATTCGTTTCCTTAGTCACTCTCTTTACTTCTCCAATCCTAGAAAGGCCTATAATTACTAACAAATTCAGTGAAATTTGAACTTCAAGGAAAAAACAAGTCGAGATACCAGTAGAGAAGTAGTACAACACGAAGAACAAGTAAGTGACGCACAACAGAAGTACAAATCACAGAGGTAGCCGAATATAGCAAAGAGAGGAAAGACACAGTCATCAGTACAGTATTCCGTAGATAACCTACCTGTAGAGTCATCAGTCCCGGTGGGGGAGCCGTTCTCTCCGACGGCTGCGGTGGCCATGGCAGGCGACCTCAGATGAAGCGAAGCACTGTGACGCCGAGCAGGGAAGGCGACCCCACTGATACCTAGCGCTGAGGATTTGGAGACCGAAGCTAATGGCGCGGAGGATATCCGGGAGGCAGAGGTAGATACGAACCGCGCGGTGGTCATCGGCGACAGCTCGCCGCCAGCGACGGCTGGGGGTGCAAAGTTTGGCCTACCACCAACGCAGCTGGCCGTAGAATCTGATGTGGAGAGAAGCGGGGTGTTTGCCAGACCCGATTCCACGCAACGCGTGGCTCGATAGGCAGCGACGGAGCACCTACGGCGGGGCCAGAGGAGGAAGGCGGCGCTGGAGGCCGGTGTAGGAGGGGGCGGAGGCGAAGGCGGGCGGTCAGGAGCGACGCGGCGGCGGAGGTCAGTGTCTGTGTGGACTCGCGCCCCCCTTTGCGTGGGCCTAATCAGCTTTTTTTCCAACGGCCCAAATATATTGAGTAGTATCATCGAGCGGGCCTGTCTAAGCCCATTTTCCCGGTGGACTTGCGTGCGTTGGGCCTCGCCGGGTTCTCCTACAGTAGCTTCGTGGTCCGATTTAAGTCAGCCCGTTTCATCTCAGAACAGTGAATCGTACACAAGGTGAAATTACGTGCACGACTGTGCCTCTAGAAGATCAAAACCGATGTCGCTTTGAAAAAACAGATGTCTCGGAACAGCTACGTGCAACTATTTTATCGAGGAACGATTAGATTACCCAGCATACAGCAACACACAACCTTCACTCTAATTATGACATCAAATTAAATTCCGGCGACGAGCGGTACTCCTAACTTGTCATCTCATCCGGCACTGAAACAAGCATGGGAAACGACCCATTCTCGTTTCTGGGTGCGAGGAAATTGAAGGGAAGGATAGAGAGAGATAGCCACTGAAGCAAATTGATTGGAACGGTTGGAGCATATTGACAGACATCACACAGCGCAGAAGATATACTTGGACAAGTGGATTCGGTGGAGGAGCAGCTCCAGCTTCCGTCACCAGGCTGATAAATGCGCGTGTGTTTTGTTCCCTCGCGAGCAGGGACGGTCGACGGAGGAGGCGATGAGCCAGGCAGCCAACAAAGCCACCACCACCCTTGGACTTCAGCCTTCTGTCTCATTCAATCCCTGAAAATGACCTCCTCCCCCATCACCGGTGTAGGGGTAATCTTCAACCAGGAACCACTCCGCACTGATGGAACCATTGATTGCGCAGGCTTATTATTGAAGACCTGTTCTTTTCCCTACCTGCTGCCTTAAATTGTCTTCCAATCTCTGCAAGAATCTGTTGTGCCCATCACACTCCCATGCACTGCACCACAGCACCAGCAGCGGTTTGATCGAGCACCAGCAGCTGACACTGCAGACACCAAGACAGGAGTTAGTGGAGACTTGCAAGCTTCAAACATGAAGAGCTCGAAGATCAGTCTTGCTTGCAGCACTAAAAGTCATCGAGATAATTAAACGGGTGCATCTGTGCTAGGAGTAGGTGATACAGTAGCAGTAACTAGAATCTGCAGTAATTAACCACCGAAGGAAAATAAGATCAGTCTCGCAGCACTAAATTAAAACAACGGCCGGCAGCACGTACGGCGCGCTTATTTGTCTTGGACGTAAATTTTTCTGGCTAACCTTAACACTACGCCATGGGCTCGTGCGCAACTTGTCGCGATTAAGTTCGCAGTCTGTACACTGAGAAAGTACGCGGAGACTAAGATTGTCCACACCACGGCTCTAATGGTTCGTTAGTCGCTGATAGGTGCAGTATCTGCTTCTTTGCATTCATTCACGTACCATTCGATCGGTTGCTGGGTTGCACCTGAAATACGCTACAACTGTTTCTGGTCGCGGATCCTCTTGATTGGGCACCTCCGGTACTCTTGGGGGTGGGAATTTCTATGCAAAAGCAATTTCAGTGTAACTATGCAAACAGCCAGTATTAGTCGTTAGATCGAGATCCACCCGTCCGAAAGCAAATGCGCTGTTCCCCCTCCATCCCCTTGGAGCATCTTTTACGCATAATCTCCTGAAATTCGTCTACACAACCGCAGGATCACCATGGATTGAGCCTTGACTTGGGTATTCCATAAGATGAAGAGGACTGCTGCCGATTTGGCTTCCGGAGGAAGACAGATCGAGGAAGGAGATGGCTGTCTATTTTGACGAAAAACACTGTTTGTTCAGGGGGCTATGCGTAAAAGATAAAGGGCATGGAGGGGAAACCGTGCATCTGCTTTGAACGGTCGGATCTTAATCTGACGGAGAATGGTGGTTGTTTGCACAGTTACACTGAAAATACTTTTGCATAGAAAATTTCCCCGTTCTTCGGTTATTAAGGATCGGCCGACTTCTGAACAATTTGCGCAGAGAAGAAAGTCTGTGCTAAAGTATAACTGCTCCAACGACTTACGTGTTCCAGTGATCATTGTGATTGCGTGTTAGCCGCCATGCGTAGATCGAGGAGGAGAAGTATATTCGGCATGGTTTGCACCCCTTTTTCTATTCCTTGAATGAAGTTAGACTGTTCGTGCATCGATGTTCAGGTGACGGTGGCCACGTTGACTTAAATATGCACGGGCGACGGGTTCATGGTGGGCGTGGCCAACATGCACCTCTTCATGCAGATTGCGAATATTTTTCCGGAGCCGCAGAGTAGGACATTTCTTTCCCCCATGGACATCAATCGTTATGTGATTCCTATTTCACACTTCATACTCTCACCGTTGCGAGCTTAATATCGGTCAAATCTGCCCATCCATCTCGCTAAACACAGCTTAAATTTTACTCTCAGTTTGAAATTTGATTGTCCTTTTCAAATTAGCGGTGTGTTCCTATTTTTCTTTTTAAATTTGCTTGAGCACTTTCGAAGGACAGATAACCAACTGTCGAGCTACCGCAGAGAATCCCAGATAACCAAAAGCCCTATCCGTTCATTAATAAGTGCAGTGCAGGGATCAAGATATTGATTGCATTGAATGGGCAATTGAACTCTCGGGTGTGAAGATTAAGGAAGCTACTCCTATGCTTTTTTTTTCCGCAACAACTCAGTCGTTGTGTTGGTTAATGCGTTTGTTGTGAGTCGTTTTGTATGGTCCCACCACAAAGAAAAGCACCGGTATGACTCAGCTGTATCCCAATTACCATGTGGAGTCAAACATGTTTTGATCAGCCTACAAGTTTTATTTTTTTATTTTTGCAGTAGCTGGAAAATATTTTGTTCCATATATGTGTAATTCAGAAAGTTCCAAATGTATTTGGTACAACTGCATCGATCGTTTCAAAATTAATAACACAGCATACCTTGAACTTGTACCTCTAAAATAGCTGGTCTTGCATGGTTAGCAAGTTGCACGAGTACATCTTTGAACTTTATTCCATGACCATTTTTTCCAGTTTAATTGCGTGTAACACAAAGCTCATAATAATTACCGGTCGCTGTCGCCCATTAAAAGCCTTTCTATTCGGTAGTTATGGAAAACAATCTTCAACCTCAATTCATCATGACAAAGGTATGAGCGCGATCACGTTGCGGAGTAGGAATACGTCTTTTTAGTACTCCTGAAAATGAGTACCTTGACCTAGAGTATTTATTCGGTAGCTTCCTGTCTTACTTGCAAATCTTTCCAAGCATATGATCATCGAGATTTGATTATTTATTTGAAACAACAATACTAGTATATCCTTAATTCATTTGAGTATATTGTGCATATATTAATTTAATTTAAAGCAACAGTATGTCCTTCATTTACACCCAATCAAGTATCTTAATTTGGTTCAGCTGCCACGCCCTCTTTAAAGATGGAACAGGTATAATAGCTCAATGAATATGAAATCAATGATCATTTAAAAGTTAAGCATTTTTTTTCTCATTGAGAATGAGACCAGTACCTACATGAGTAGAAAGCCATCAACTATAGATTTGGTTGAAAAAAAAAAGCGCGGAGAAGCTATGAACAAGGGTGCGAAAATGCTGAACGTTTGGTGTTCATTTTGAGTGGAGAAGAATGACTCCATGCTACAGTATTGCTACAGTATTTAACAGTGATGAGCTAGAGCCGTGTTGAACCGCAACCCTAATGCAAAAGCAGCTGTAACCTTCTGTTCAAACTAATTTAAATATATGGCAGCAGTACTCAATTACGCCTATTTATTTATCATCGAATAAATTTGCCAACCATTTTCCAACATCGCCAACTTAATAGGGTGCTCCCTCCCTGCCACAGGGGACCCAGATGTCGGTCAGGACTGCGACCTCCTCGATATAAATAGGCGCGCAAACCCCACCGCTTCACCTGCAAATCAAATCAAGGACCTGCAAAGGAAGAAGCAGGTAGCCGATCGAAGACCGCCGAGGATCGGAGGAGCACCCCGCGTGATGATGGCCGCGGATGTTAGCTCTGTCGCGCGGCTGCTCCGTGGGAAGGCGGGGAAGAAGCCCGGACCGGAGATCGTGACGATGGATCTCCTCGGCGGCTGCGGAGGCGCCGCCGCCGCGGAGGACGAGGTGGTCGACCTGGAGGTGACCGTGCCTGCCGGGTGGGAGAGGCGGCTTGATCTCCTGGTGAGCTGCGTTCTTGGATGACACCTCCTTACCATTTTCCCATAAAAACTAAGGAATCTCTTCTGCGAATTACTCAACTCGATCTCGTTGGATTTCTTGTAGTCCGGAAAGACGTTCTTGACTCCGCGCCATCCAAACCTCCACGACTCCAGCCGCGACCTCAACCTGCGTCCACCGGCTCCCGCAGCGGCGAGCACGCCGAGCGCTTCGGCCGCGGTCTGCACCCTCGACATGGTCCGTTCCGCCCTGGAGCGCGCCGCCGCTTTGTCCGCAACACCGTCGACATCGTCCGCGTCCACCTCGTCGTCGTCTTCATCCTTCGCGGGCCGAAAGCGCAGCCGCTCGCCGCCGACGACGACAGGCGCCCCGCGGCCCGTGACCCCGGCGATGCGTGCGGCCGCGTGCCCGTCCTGCCTCACGTACGTGCTGATCGCCGAGGCAGACCCGCGCTGCCCGCGGTGCTCGGCCCAGGTGCCACCGCTTGGCCGGAAGCCCGACGACGTCGTCGGCGGTGGCAAGAAGAAGAAGCCAAGGATCGACTTGAACGCTGCCGCAGATGAGACGGAGTGAAAGGGGGGAGAGAACGTACGTGAGGAAAGAGTTGGGAAACAAAAGGAAATTGGAGTCGGAAAATGGAGTTGTTTCAGCGCAGTATCTTGGGTGATCCTGTAAGAATTTCAGTGGCAGCATAGGTTCTGATATATTTATAGAAGGTGAACATGCGTGATGGATCGTAGGATCATCAGCTGGGTCTTCTTTCAATTTATTCTGTTCCTCGTTTATTCATTTTCCTGATGACTTATGTGTACAGAGTAATAGCAGTAGTCAACTCTTGTTAATCCCGTTTTTGCTGCGTGCTCGTAGCACTTTGTTTCCTTCAATTTCATGCATTTCGAATCAAATTAACTCTGTTGACGATCAGAGCGTAGTAGGGTTTGGGCTAACCAATTGCACTGGCGGAGCGCAGCAGCAGGGCGGACCGTCTGGTCAGTCCGTTGCCACTCTCCACGCATCGAATCCATGCACAGGTCATGGCGACGCACGCACGCGAATGAATCGGATCAACGGGGAGGAGACGTTTCGACTAACTGATTGCGAGATAATGACGTTGAGAAGATCTCACTAATAATGGGATCGGACCTTCCGTTCATTCGCGGGTGGTTCGACCGACGGAGTTTAAGCTCGCCATTAAGTCGCGTTTGACTCGCGACTGCGGGTGCTAATCAGGTGAGCTTGGGTCGCCGTGACGACGCGGCTGTTGGGCGAGCGGTTTAATAATAGCGTCAGTGACCGGGTGACCGCGAGTTGGTTTTCTGGCTCGCCACGTCCGCAGGTTTCGATCATGGCGGGCAGTTTCGTCGCCACAACTATTCTTCTCGTGGTCTGCTTGATGACACTTCCGCTCTGACATGTCGTGGCTGGTAGGCTGGTGACTCGAGCCTGGGCCGTGACCGATCGGTAGCTCAATCGTGGATTTGGCCCATATATGTAGTTTCAGGCTGCTGCTGATGGGCTTTTTAGCTTTTTTTGCCCTTTCGGCTTTATTAAGCATCGGTCTTAACGTAAACGAAATGACGGATGAGCGTCAATTCTGAAGGATTTTAACTCAATACTGCTTCAATTTGCCTCAAATTTTATTTACTGGAATCAAATTGTTTAGATTCGTTGACTTAGATAAAAAGGAGATTCAAGTTTGAGCACGGTCGTGCTTTGCTTCCTACTCGTACCTCCCAAGTCAAGTGGTCTCTCTTCTCGCTCCTGCAGGCTGCAGCTGCTTCTGCTTCCCCCCGGGTCAAGGACTCAAGCGTCGCGGTCCCAGCCATGGTGGAGAGGCGGCCGCGGAGGAAGCCGCTGGTGCTCGCCTCCACGCAGGCGCTCCTGGACTCGCTTCCGGGGGAACGCCGCGATGGCCCGCCGCCGGATCCGGTGCGCCTCAGGGCCGGCGTCCTCCGCTTCTCGTCCCGCGCCCCCAGCGGTGGCGAGTTCGGGGAGCTCGCCTCCTTCGTCGCGCTCGCCGCGTCCGCGCTCCGCAGCCTCGCGGTCGTCACTGGCACGCCGGTACGTCGTCGGCCCTCGTTAAGTTTAATCAAGCAAATGGTCTGATGCGAATAGGACGGTTGAGAGGCACAATTCGATCGGTTAAGGGAGTCTGTTGACGAAATTCTGCTTGTTGCTTGGAGAAGTCCATTAGGTCTCTTGGAAATTTGGTTGTTCATAGAGCTAAGAGGCTGTCCTGAGGATTTTGGCGAAGAATTGGATGGGAACGGGTGGTCTATGTAGTCAGACTGGTCTCCTTGCTGCTTCGAGGAGTGAATTGGGTCTCATTGAAATTAGATGCTTCATAGAGCTAGGATGATGTGCTTTTGAATTTTGGTGAGGAACTGGATGGGAGCTGGTGGTTAGTGTCCCGGGGAAACTGATCTGTGATAATTGAAAACTACAACGAGCAAGGCCTTTGGTTCCATACTGTCACAGAATATAGGCCATTGTAATCACCAAACTAGACTGCGCAAAAAACTGTGTGGGACTTTTTCATTTTATAGATGATAAACTGTTACTCCCTCCGTCCTCAATTACTTGTCATCCTAGAGTTCACAAGTTTTCCCCTTTTACTTGTCATTCTCGCTTCCCAATACACCTTTCTCTATTCTCAATACATCACTATCTCTATCTCTCTCCTCTTCGTTTTCAGCACACCTCACCTTTTTCACTATCCTTAATCCTTGTGCCCACACCTAAAACGACAAGTAAAAGGGGACAGAGGGAGTACTGTGCGTGGATCCTTCTGTTGGAATTAATAATATATCAAGCAGCTACTGATTTGCAGGTGCTTGTCAAGAATACAGACAATAATGTAGGCAGAATTGTCAAAGCAGTATTACTTGATCACCCTGCCCATGATGAGGAGAACACGGAGCAGAACGAGAATGTGGCCTCCACCCCTTCTGATACTGTGATGGGCTGCTTACCTTGTTGCTCATTTCCGGCAGCAAGTTCTGCATCCTTGGATCAAAATGTTGCTTATCTTAGTCCACTCTTGGCATTCAACTTGGGATTGCACGTTTCCTGCCTAAAGCTTCTTATTCAGAAAGGAGGGGAACCTTTTAAGTTTTGTTCTTGCATTGAGCAACATGACACTACTGATCGTGGTGGAAATGAGGTTTCTATTCAGTTGGAACTTCTTCCATGCCCTCAAGTGCCTAGATATGCATCGCATTTACGGGTTTCTGTTGTAAGAATACCTGATTGTGGTGTGCTAGCTTCGTTAAAGATAAATTCATCATTTGGAGGAAGTGACTACCAAGACATGATAGATCAAGCATTGAATGAGTACTTTAAGTTTGATAGGTTCTTAGCGAGAGGGGATGTTTTCAGCATACGAAACAATTGGAATTGTGGCATGAGCTCATGCCTGGCATGCAATAAGCAGGATGATAAGCTGCGTCATCGTACTATGATCTACTTCAAGGTAAAATAGCTATTTGTCTTGCTTTCAAAACACATTAAGACATAATCTACTTCAACAATGGTGATTATGCCCTTTCGCTTACACTTCCATTCATTTCTTCGTTGTCACATCAGTTTTGATTTGATACTATTTTATTTTATATCTAGGTGACTAGTATGGAACCATCAGATGGGCCGGTTCTTCGTGTCAATTGTAACCAAACAACCCTTGTGCTTGGGGGAGTTGCTTCTACCGCAATACCCCCTTACTCCTTCTTTGATGATTCTGGTTATTCAGTTCCTTTGCATGGTGAAATAGTGGAGCACTTAACATCCATCATTGCACCAGCATTATGCCCTTCAGATATTTTACCAAAAACCAAGTTCTCCACCTTTATATATGGCCCTTCAGGTTAGTGCGCTTCAGGAATAATTTCATGAACTAACTCCTGATGATTGCCGCTCAAATTTCAACTGAACATTTACCCTGAAAATGGTGTCTTAACAGGATGTGGGAAGCGCACAGTGATCAGGCATGTTGCAAACCATCTGGGTCTGCATGTGGTCGAGTGTAACTGTCATGATCTAATGACTTCATCAGAAAATGGTGCGCCTGCAGCACTGGTGGCTGCTTTCAAAGAAGCTCAGAAGTACCAATCTTTTCTCTTCCGCGTCTTCCCTTATGCTCGGCTGTGAAAATGAATTCCTGTTCAGTTTAAATTAAAATTCTAATTACCTTTTTTATCTGGTTTTGGGAAATACACTACACTTATTAATTCTCAAAAGATTTAACTTCTCTGACATTTATTTTGTTGAATTACTTTCTTTCTGAAGGTATTCTCCTTGTATAATGCTTCTTCGCCACTTTGATGTAATTGGAAATGCATCCTCCAATGAAGGCGCACAGACTGAGCAGTCTGGGATAGCTTCAAATATCGAATCTGTCATTAGGCAGTACACTGGGCAAAGTTGGGTTTCTACGGACCCTCTGATAGCAAGAGATGTAAATGGGGCTTCAGTAAGTCATTATTCCTGTTATTATTATTATCAAGATGTAATATACAAGACCATCTCTACAACATGTTTGTTATTGCTGAGTTGTTTTTGCAGTACTTCGTTGAACCTGAATATGTTAGCTTGCTTCAAGTTATACTAGTTGCAACTGCAGACAGTTCGGAAGGAATGCAACAGACAATTAGGCGATGTTTCCGCCATGAAATTGACATGAAGACTATGAATGAAGAGCAAAGAAACAAACTCATATCTGAGACACTTCAAGGCATTGCAACAGTTACTGATGAGGTGCACTCTAGTTCCTTTTCAGCACAAAAGTAGCTCTGCAATTTACATTGCATCTTTTGCTTATGCAGTTTCATTTTTCAGACTATTGATGAGAAGTTCATAAAAGATTTAGCAGCGCAAACATCAGGTTTTATGCCCAGGGACATACTTGCACTGGTTGCAGATTCTGCCGTGTCCTTCGCGCATAAAGTTGCAGTAGAGATAGATAACAAAGAAATCAGTAAGCATGAGAAGATCCTTCAAGAAAGCTCCTCTGCCACTCCATGTGAGGAGAAACACTTTTGTAAAGAAGATATCCTGTCTTCTCTAGAACGAGCCAAGAAAAGAAATCGTGCTGCATTGGGCACACCCAAAGTAAACATCATTCTCCTAGCTTTCAGGACCATTCCGATAGACTACATTAACATGATAGCCCTTTTACCTTGCTTTATGCGAGAAATTGATTTTTTTCTCCTCTTTAAGGTTCCTAATGTCAAATGGGAGGACGTTGGTGGGCTTGAGGAAGTGAAGAAGGTTATTCTAGATACTATTCAGGTAGTTGATTAACTTTTTTTTTTGTCTTTTACCTTGCTTCCTGCTTGTTAGTTCTAGTGGGTTTCATCTCTGGCTTATCCCAACTTGTTTGGGGTTAAAATACTTTTCTGTTCTTGTTGTCGTATCTCTCTCTCATATGGATGAAAACAGTGCCTTCAGCACTAGAATCTGGCACATCAGCTTTTGGGGGATATTGATTCTTTTTAATTTGACATTTCAGTTACCATTGATGTACAAGCATCTCTTCTCTTCTAAATTGCGCAAGCGATCAGGAGTCCTGCTATATGGGCCTCCAGGAACAGGGAAGGTATGTTTAAAGGGTTAGTTGCTTTCTTGAATTGGGTTTGAGTATTTTTTAAGAGATATGTGTGTCCGAAAGGAACATGAAATTTGCTCACCAAATTGTTCGTTTCTGAAATTTTCAGACATTATTGGCAAAAGCAGTAGCAACTGAGTGTTCATTGAACTTTCTTAGCGTAAAAGGTCCAGAACTGATAAACATGTATGTTGGGGAATCAGAGAAGAATGTCAGAGACATTTTCGAGAAGGTAAAACATAAACAGTCATATAATATTCATAGAACATGCATGGATGCTTTAATTTTCATTTGTCATTGTTAATGCCAGGCTAGATCCGCACGTCCATGTGTCATTTTCTTTGATGAACTAGATTCCCTCGCTCCTGCTCGAGGATCATCTTCAGATTCTGGCGGTGTTATGGATAGAGTTGTCTCCCAGGTATAATCGGTTTCATGACTGAAATAGGCCACAACTCCCACCATTAATTTATTGTTAAAAGATGCTCAGTCATTCTCATCTCACTTTTCCTTTTTTTTTCTTTTGTTTACTAGTTACTTGTGGAGATAGATGGGTTGAGTGACAACAGTCAGGTATTTCCTCCATGTCCTGCATCTTTTAACTGTAACATCTGGGATGAACTTGACCAAGTTTTTCCGTTTTTCTTTGTAGGACCTTTTCATCATTGGGGCTACCAATAGGCCTGACCTTCTTGACTCTGCACTTCTTCGCCCTGGCCGGTTTGATAAGCTCCTTTATGTTGGTGTAAATACTGATCCGTCATACCGGGAAAGGTAGTTATTGATTTTTTATTTTTTTCGATCTCAAAGTCATGGCAGCTATGATCTCAGATGTAATTTCCATGTAGGATCCTTAAAGCACAGACACGCAAATATAGGCTCCACAAGGATGTTTCTCTTTTGGCTGTTGCTCAGCGTTGTCCTCCAAACTTTACTGGTGCTGATATTTATGCACTATGTGCAGATGCATGGTTCCACGCAGCAAAGCGATCAGTGAGTATTTGTGCTCCCATCCTGCGCATTGTCATGTAGTAATACCTTTCTTAGCTTCTGTCTTTTGACACATTGTGTTTTCAGGTTCAAACACTTGAAATCGATCCCGATTCTTCAAGAAGTGAGACCAGCGCTGCAGAAGTTGTTGTTGAAATTGATGATTTTATGGCGGTAAAACTGCAAATCATTTAAAAAAAGCAAAATAATTTTTTGTGCATGTGAGAAAATAAACTGTTCTTGTTACTATATAGGTGCTAGGAGATATCTCACCGTCGTTATCTCTGGAAGAGCTACAGAACTACGAGCAACTGAGACAAAAAATTGAAGGACCTTCTAGATGATTTTGGATAAGATAATAGTTTAAAATATTCATTGGTGAATTTGTCCCACCAGAGCACCCCACCGGTTCATAGTTTTTTTTTTTTTTTTGGAGGAATCAGGTTCATAGTCTTAAACTGCTAGTACATCTTAAATATTCCCGGTTTTAGTTTCTGCTTTTAGTTCGAGGTTTTGTTTTGACAGATGGTGCCAGAGTGGTCGGATCCTTCTCTAACTCTACACAAACAGGAGCTATATGCACCGACTGCACTTTTAGTAGTAGTCTCTATGCTGAATTTGGACATTTTTGTAGTTCGACAACATCCCGTTACAGGTTTAGAGTGATGGCAGTGTATGCTGATCCAGATAATTTGTATAGAAATTTTTTCTTGAAGGAAATCATTTGTATAGACTTGTATAGTCACATTTTCACTCAACTACGTCTCAAATAAAAGAGTCAATTATTGTGCCCCTTTGGTAAGTCCAAGTATAATCTTGAAACTTACTTTTTTTCCTGCAGTGCTAATGACTTGTTCTTGCTGGGGATTTCAGTGTCGAGCTGTCGTTTGAGTAAGGGTTTTCCGTTTCATCATCGAGAGGAAAGGTACAAATAAGCCCATGAATTATTTTTCACAACTGTCGTATTCTTGAATCTGGACATGATAATGAAACCATTGCCGACTTGTACTAGTATGTTTTTTCAGGGAGGGAGAAGGGATCAGGGAAACGGATAAGCTAGCAGCGTTCGTCAAAGCTCGGGGTGCGGCCGCTAACGAAGCTCGTGGATCTCGTAAACGATCGTTCTAATCATTCGTTAGAACGAACTGTACCAATGATTGATTATTCAGTCAATACGGCTCGATGTTAATGGCTGCTTATTCACCACGGCGACCAGACCTGGCTGGGGGAGAAAGCACCGTGCCGTCGCCGCTGTATATAATATAGCGACCTCTTCTTCCTTCTCGAACCTGCAAGTTTTTCCCTCTCTCTCTCTCCACGAGTGTAACTATTTTAAGGTTTAGTCAAAGTAAAATTTCGACCAACGATGCTTACATTTTTATTATTAAAAATTTAAAATATGGCACGCACGTACTTGTGTCGCCAATGTTGTTTGCGCAGTCGCGTGTCGTCATAGATGATTGGTCGCTCAACGATTCTTCTTGGGGCCATGAATCAGTGGAGAGCGTTGGGTGCAGTGGCGAACAAGTGGCTAGTATTGCAACTTGGATAACTATAGCTTACCTGATTCGTTGGCCACTGGCAAAAGATGATGCCAAAATCAGCGCCGCGCCTGCGAATACGGTCAGGGCACAATCGGGTCGAAACGTTCACACTCGGTGCAGGGTATGAGGGTAGCGCACGTGCATGAAAATACGGTGTCGCCGTCGATCGCCGTCGCGGCGGAGCGGATGGCCGTGGCGTCGTTTGCTATGCCGCGTAGGCTGTGTCGTTCCCTTGATACTGTCCGAGGGTTTCCGTGTGGCCGTGTGGGAATGAGCCAGCAGAGGATGGCTTGGGCGCTTGGCCGACAGACTACTGCAAGTACCGCAGTGGGCGAAGCAAATTCGGTTGATCTGATGACAGTGATGAGGAAGCAGCAGCAATTCGGACGCAACAAGAAGCTTTTGGAAGACATAAATTGAAGCTGGTGAAAGGTAGTGAATCCAATTCATCGATTTTTTGATAATTGAGCATGCGTTTGAACTCAAACGCATGTGTCATTCCTGCTCTACTTGATCTCTGTAGTATTTATGTTAGTACAGTACGTGTGTATGTACCGAACATATTTACCCCCTCCACCGGCGTTGCCCTCCTCCGGGCGCCGCCGCGCCGTCATCGGCGACGGCGCGCCGCAACTCGTCGGCGGCGCAGGGGATCCGCAGCACGCCCTTGTGGCCGTACCCGAACTCCCGCCCCGCCGTCTCCAGCAGCGCCCCCGACCAGCACCGCGACGCACCCGCGCGGCACGCACGACGGCGACGAGTGCGAGTCTGTCTTCTCGACCAGCCGCCCCCGCATCTCCTGGCCGGCGCCGCCGCGGGGCTTCCTCCGCCAGTTCATGCCGCGACGCAGGTAGATCGAATGATCGATGGAGATGAGCGTTGCTTGAATCTCGTCAGAGCAGAGACGCTGGCAGCACGAGAGATTGAGTGCTCGAAGCGTGCGCGCGTGTGTAGATATAGGGCGCGCGCGTGGTCAGCGCGGGTGCAGTGTAGCCACTAGCCACTAGCTAGCAGGAATGTTTGGTTGATCGCGACGCCTCGTGTCGCCCAACTGTTGACCGTTGATTCGTTTCGTTGACTAGACACACGAAAGGCAGGTTGCTTCTGAGCCTGAGCCCTAGCTCTGACCGGATCCAGATCGCCCAGTCGGTCGGGCCCGGCTCGACGCACCCACCCAACAGAAGAAAGACGGAGTTTTATACGGTTCACCCGGTTTCCCTGCAGCCACCTAAGCTGTGCATGTTGTGCAACTTTCTTAGTATTTGTTTTGTTTGTAGATAGATAATGCATGTTGTCTTAGTTATAGTGCATGTGGTCCAGCTGCTGATGAACCAATGCGCGAACGGAACGGTTAGTCAGGCAGAAAAAGGTCGACGATCGAGGGTCATGGCAGGCAGGCGCACCGCGCACAGCAAGTTGTTGCCGTGTAGTAGCACTCCGTGAAACGAGATAGTTTAATTCAAATCCCTTGTTTTAAATTGCAAAAACATTGCTTAATTTTGATTCACTTCGGGGACTCGACCCAAAATCTCCCTTCTGGTTCAGCTTCCACGGAGCGGCTGAAAATCCTCACTTGGAAACGCCGGCACACGACAGGACTCCGGTTTGACGGAGGCATGGACGACGGATGGGAAGCACGGCAGTGAGTTAACCTGTTGTTTCTGTCCCACAGTACTCCAAATCTGAAAGGAAAATGGAGAGCTGATTGATTCTGTCAGAGGCACAACAGCGTCTTATCACATCACGCGATCTGGAGCTCTGAAACGCACTACTGCCTCACAGTCACGGCCCTACATATCAAGAGCAGTAGCACAGTGGTACTTACGTGAGACTGACAGCCGGCTTTGGGGTCCAAGGGTTGATCACCTCCGTTTGAAAATGATCAATGTCAAGGACGGCCGGGATAATTGACTTTCTGCGTCCGGCGGCTTATTGGAAGCCTTATACAAGTACTTACTCTGTTTCAAAATATAAGTATTTTTAAATTTAGATAAAATTAAAATTTTTTAACTTCTATTAATAATATATAAAAAATTACAAAACTTTTAATATAAAAATATATTTTTTATAAAAAATTATTTAATGATAAATAAAAAATAATTCTTATATAGTAAAACATTGTTAATTATATATAATTAGCTGTTAAAGTGATAAATATTTAACTTTGACTAAATTTAAAAATGATCGCATTTTTTTTTTGAACGGAGGGAGTACTCCGTTGGCTTCGCTGCTGGCTCCAGTGTTTCTCCCACGACGACGGGCTGACGATGGCGCGAGGAAAGGCGAACTCAATAGCCCAAACCAATAGCCCAAACCAGTATTGGGCCCATAAAACAACAAAACGAGACGGCTGTGCGCGCTTACAACTCACGCCTTTCTCGGCCTTTTGGTTGGTGGCCCAAGAGATATGTTCTTTCGGCTGAAACACTGAAGCCAAAATACGGTGACCATTGATCGATGCAGGCTTCGCCTTGGCATTGGAATGGATTATGGCAGAGAAGCTAAATATATGTTAAAAAAACCAATAGCTATTACTCTACTAGTCAGCTTTTCGACTAATCACCAGTTAGATTTTCTAAAAATTTAAAAGCTCTAGCTCAAACAAAAGTCACTAAGCACCGGATACATGTTGGGCGTTTGGAGCCTCTCAATTTTGCTGACCTTCAGCAGATTGGGTCCATCCATGTATGCAGCGCACTGATTAAACTGCAAAAAAGGGGAGGCTGTTGTTAAGAGTACTAGTAACTGACCATTCCGTGACTAACTGCAGCGGTCGTGCCCTGTCGTGGTTGACGAGACACAGCGGCGCTGGCCGCCATGGCGCTTGGTGGACTCATGGCCCATCACCACTCACCAGTTGTAAAGCTTTGGATCCTCTGCTGTTCCCGAGCGAGTTGCGCGCCCCAACGCAACAATGGCCAGCATCAACGGCTCGGTTTAATTAATCACTCCTCCCCTACCACCATTGTTGTTCAGCAGGACAAGCTTTCCAGGGCCGTACTACGGCGCCGTTTGTTTCAGTTTCTCGGCTGTCGAAAAGTCAAAAAGCTAAAACACTCGAAGTTTTAAAAAATTTGCTTTTAAAAAACTGAAAAACAACTTTTTAATGAAAAGAATTAAAAGCTGAAAATTATATTTTAAGCTGCTTTTCTGTTTTTTATGTGCTGAGAAGCTAAAAATATATTACAAAAGCTAACATTTAAATTTTATCAGTCAGCTTTTTCAACTAGACAGTAACCAACTTTTTTTTAAAAGTACAAAAACAAAAACACAAACAAACAGCCCCACGAGTACGAGGGGGCAAGGCCATGTGCTCTGGAGAGTGACCAGTCCGACTCCCGTCGATCGACCAACCGAGCTGTCGTTGTCGCCCGAACAACCAAGCAAGCAAGGCTGTTGATTCATCTTCCTCGTTGCCGGGGTCACACGGCCTTTGCATGTCCTGCTGGCCATCCATCTACATGGACCGATGTACGGAAGAGAAATAAGCTGCTGCTGCTACCTTGATGTGGTGGGTGCAACAACACCGTGTTAAAAATGGTGAACCCTGATTCCCCCCAAAAAAAAAAAATGTGCTGAGAGCTGCTAGAAGGCCAGTTGTTTAATTGAGGGAGTGCAAGTTGGGTTCAACATGGGCGCGTTCGTTTGAGATTTTGCCAACGTGCTGTTGCTGTGCGTTTTACTGTAACGATCTTTTGCTACAGTAAAAAACTTTACGAAACAGGAAACATCTCGAGAGTGGACTAATCCGTACGAGTACTACTGAACAGCGACGGAGACCCATGCATGAGCGACGCGGTTCCTTTCCCTTTCAACAGTGCACGCAAAGCTCCATTTGTGTCAAGTCCATCGATCGGCAGTGACTTTTGTGCTCGTGACACCACGCGCCTTTGAATTCTCTGTATACACGCTGCGGGGTACAGTAGCGGGAGTCCATCATCGGCGGTCTATACTGTAGTGTTTATACTTTCACGTGAAATTAAATTGATGTTCACAACAGTCGGAAAAAAAAGAATTGATGTTTATAAAATTCATAATACTAGCATGTAATTTTTATAAAATTTAAAAAATCAAACATACTCCTTCCGTTTCTTTAATTGATGTCCACTTTTTAAATTTAACTTTGACTCATTCGTATTATTCAAAATTTTTGCTTTAATGTGTAAAATTTTAAGTTGTGATTTAAATAACTCAAATGAGCAACGATTTTAATTGAAAAACAAAGAGTGTATATTAAAAAAATCTAAAAAAATTATTCAAAGACGGTCGCAGCAGCAGCATCAGTAGGATTTCTATCCAGCACCCAATTACACCGATGCCTGTACTTGCCCCCAAAGACCTTCGCACTCGATCGCTTCCCCCATCTCTATTCCTCCCGCTGCTCCAGACGCGGAGATCGAGAGAGGCGATAGCGACGGCTACCAACTGCCGCGAGGCCACATCAATGCGCCGTACCGCCACCGCCCTTCCGTGGTTACGGAACCGTACAGGGTGCCGCGTTCGGAACCTCGCCCGCGACAGCTCACGTGCCCTCCCCCTCCCTCCCCCACCCGGCTGACGCGGACGGCAATTTTTCGATGTGGTCGCTGTTTGGCCGCTCCAAATCCGCGTGTGTGAGACCAGGCGTGCGACATGTGCGTGTGTGTGTGGGTGGTGCGAGTCGTGCTGGCCTGGGTTAAATCGGGCGACAAAAGATGGTCGGTGTCGGGCGTTGAACAAGTGAACCATGAGCTGGTGCGAGTGTGACAACATCCGAACCCACATGTCAGTCAGACGTGTCGTGCGACCGGTGCGGGTGTGACAACTTTAGGAACCCACATGTCAGTGGGATTTGTCGTTTTATCGGTGCCTAGCCGCACGGATTCTCCCTGCGCCACACGGCGCATCCGATCCCACTCCGCCCCTCCTCGTCCTCTCTCTCTGCCCCAAGCAAAGGGTACTCGCCGTGGTACTATTCGTACATCATCCGGCACTCCCCACCTCCACGCGGGCCCGCTTTGGCAGAAAGCCCACCTGTCTGTGTCTTCCCCTCAGCCTCCGCGCTCCCACGCGGCTATATAGCGAGGCCTGCGAGGCAGCCGCCGCGCGCACCTTCCTTTCTCTCTCTCTCCCGCCGTTACAGTGCTCCTGCTCCAGCAGTCCCGCTTCCCTCCCTCCCCACCGACGACCGCCCGTTCCATCCACGACGATGAAGGGTCTCCTCCGGTGCGTGTCGACGGGGTCCTGCCGCGTGGCGCCGGGCGCGGTCGCGGCGTCCTGGTCGTCGTCATCGTCGTCGGCGACGGGGAAGGTGCCGGCGGGGCACGTGCCGGTGGAGGTCGGCGCGGAGGGCGAGGAGACGGAGCGGTTCGTCGTGCCGGCCGAGCTGCTGGGCCGCCCGCCCATCGCCGAGCTGCTCCGCCGCGCCGCGCAGGAGTACGGG
>BCLF01000023.1:1402057-1414941 GCA_001602275.1 Zoysia japonica | reverse complement strand
AGCTGCTCCGCCGCGCCGCGCAGGAGTACGGGTACGCGCGCCGCGGCCCGCTCCGCATCCCCTGCCCCGCCGCCGCGTTCCGCCGGCTCCTCGGCGCGCTCGCCGGCCATGGAGAGGGCGCGGGGGGACTCCCCCTCGCGTACTTCACCGTCTTCGTCTAGTCGCTCCCCTGACTCTGACAGATCCTCGTAGCGTAGCGTGATCTCCTTGAGGCCTCGCCTGGTGGCTGGCTCGATCTGTGCAGGCGTGCGTTGTGCTCTCGCTGTCCTTGGGTCCTTGCTTGCGTGCGTGCTCTAGATACGACTGGTTTCTTCTTTCTTCCTTTTTTTTTCTTTCTTCTGTCTAATAATAGTATGTACTGTATGTAAATTTGTAAATCAGATCGATGAGATGTTTACACCATCTACTTGTAGTAGCACCGATATTTGCCTTTCTCTTCATCAATCTACTGAACTAAATTTCATCCATAAGCTAGCTTGCGACCTCCTTTTACTCTCAGGCAAAGTAATTAATTGTTGTTTATACTAACTCAGGTCTGATCTTATGACCCAATTTTGACCATTTACTAAGCATTAGATTTAAATTTGACCCATGCTTGTGGACCGGCACATGTCTTCAACCACTCCACAAGAAGTATCAGCAGGGTCGTTTCGAACGAATTTTACCGTCTTGACTGCCAATAATTTTCCTCGGATATATTTGACTCCTCTAGTCTACTCCAGCTAGGAAGATATTTTCAGCTGCCATTTCGGTCCCACACCAACTCGACGGGGCGAAGTGATAAGGAAATATCAGAATTTCCTTACAGAAAACATTTTGTTATTAGTAAAAAGGAAGTAAAATACTTCTCTCTTTTCCATTGTACGAGAATATTCGATTCTATCTCACCCAATTTGGAGAATAAAATTACATGAATCTTAATTAGTGTGCACACAAAATTTCCAAAAGTGCACGGAGAGAATATATCCAGTTAAAGCAAGAGCGTGTGGAGGTGATGGCCGGGACTGGAATGGAATCAGAAGAAAAATGATTGACACTAATAAGCTGAAGCAGCTGCCTGTGTATAGTAAACAAAGAGCAACTAATCGTACGTGATATATACTCTCTCTGTTTTTTAATTGATGTCGTCGTTGACTTCTAAATTCAACTTTAACTATTCGTCGTATTCAATTTTTTTTGATAAATTTCATATATTTTGATTTATTATTAGAGTTATTTGAATCACAACTTAAAATTTTATATATTCGAGCAAATTTTTTAATAAAACGAACGATCAAAATTGATTGAAAAAGTAACGGCGATATCAATTTAAAAACAAAGAGAGTATGTCCCAGCAGTGGCATATCCGATACATATATGGTAGAGATGTTATAATGTTGGGAGTGAACCGCAACCGTCCATTTTGATCAGATCTAACATTTAACAGTTAAAAATAGGGAGGTACTAGTTATCAAAATGGTGAATCCAATATAAAAAATAGTAGACTTAGTACCAATTTTAAAAATTAATGGTTAAAATTAATTAAGAAAGAGGAGGTAACTCTAAGTATCTCCTAAGCACTGTAACACCTCTCCATATATGGGGTCGAATCTTGCCAAGGTCCAAGGGGCAAGGATACATCATCACACTGGGAGAGCCATTCATGGTGCATGGAAGGCATACTAATTCGGATGGATCACAGCTAACAACAGTGCTGTATTGTGCCTCTCTTTTTTCTGGCGTGGATGCTAAACAGAACGGCTTTTCTGGGGAACCTGTTCGTTTGGGCAAGTGATGAGTATAATATTTTTCAGAAGCATTGCATTGCGTCTTTGTGTATGTGAATTTATGCTTTAGTATACTTCTATAACGTTATTTGCTTCTGAAAGCTAGATGCCAAGTTTCTGAATTTGAGATAAACATAAGAGATCCCACAAAGCAGACTGTCTAAGGTCCTCTTTGTTTGAGCTGGAGCTTTTAACCTTTTAGAAAAGCTGGTTGGTAGCTAGTTAAAAATTTGGTTAATGAAATTTAAGTGTTAGCTTTTGTAATATATTTTTAGCTTTTTTGCACACGAAAAGCTTGAAAAGCAACTCTCAGTTAGCCTTTCAGCTTTTAGTTCATTTCTGCAAAAGCTAGCTCTTCAGCGTTTCAAAAGCTAGCATTTCAAAATTTTGTTTGTTTCAGCTTCTCAATTTTCAGTTTTTCAGCTGAAAAAGCTAGCTGAGAATCTGAAACAAAGAGGACCTAAGTCTATCCATCCAGCGTTCGGCCACCACCATACAGTAGAGGAGTACTCAGTAACGAAGATGCAAATGAACTAAGTACAAAATGGTAGCAAAAGAAAAAAGTTTATTGTCATAAATTTACGTTTCTGGTCAAAAGAGCAAAAATTACAGAAGAGATGCATCCATCATCCTGGGGATAGGTATGCATGGTACCTGGTTGAGCATAGCAATCTTTTCTTATCGTCATGGGTTACCTGCAGGCTGCTGCTGGGCATAAGCGGTAGTTTTCTTGCGCGCCATCTTTCTGTGGCGCGTCGGCGTCGACCACTTGACCATATCCTGAAACAGAGAGTAACAAGAAGTAGCGACAAAAAAGAAGCCCTGGTGCGACGCGATGGCCGAGCTTGATGCCGCCGCCTAACCAGGTCCAGACTCCAGGGAGACACCGATTGATAGATCCAGGTCCACTTGTCATTCGAGTGACCATAGCTAGGCCCATTTAGAATAGTTGGGCTGAAATTTACTCGTTTCTCATTGGGCTTTTAAATCCTGGCCCATTCCGCCTTGACTCATCGACATCGCTCCGCAGTCTGCACCGCCCTCCTCTTCTGTCTCGTCTCTCCCACCCGTCGCCGCCGCGGGAACTCCCTCCCACGGCCTCCTCGCGGCGCCGACCATGGCGGCAGCATCAGCCACCCGCCGCGGCATCTCCGCGCTCCTCCTCTCCTCGCGCGCACTTCCCCGCCGCCTCCTCCCTCTCGCCGCCGCCAGGACCCACCTCGCGCCGTGGGCTCTGCTCCCGTCGCGCGGGGCGAAGACCGCGGCGGCCGGCGGGTCGGGGTACTCGCCGCTGAACGACCCCTCGCCGAACTGGAGCAACCGGCCGCCCAAGGAGACGATCCTCCTCGACGGCTGCGACTACGAGCACTGGCTCATCGTCATGGAGTTCCCCACCGACCCCAAGCCCACCGAGGAGCAGATGGTCGACGCCTACGTCAAGACCCTTGCGTCCGTGCTGGGAAGGTATGTGTTTTGCAATCGGTGCGTATTGTTGAAGCAGTCGGGTTTAAGTAACTGAACCCTTGTTGGTGTTCGATTGTTCGTGCGCTGACGTTCTGGGCCACTAGGAAAAGCTCTACTAACTGAACATGTCACTAGTTAGTTACTCCGATTGTTAGGGCGCATGACACCTTATCCTTTTTTTTTTTTTGAGATGAAAATCCATATCCATTAACTGAGGGCCAAAGCCTAATCAACAGCCACTAAAGAAGTTACATGATCAGGTACAGAATCAGACCAAATTTCAGCAGCACCTGATCCTAGTTCTACACCAAACTTAGCAAGTTTATCTGCTACACTATTACAAATTCTTGGGACATGCAACACTCTTACACACGTGAATTCTGTATAAATCAAGAACTTCATATCACGAAACAGAACACCATTTATAGATAAATCCAGAGATCTTGATGTTAGGGCCAGCTTCAGATTTAGAGAGTCGGTCTCCAATTCTAAATTTTGAATACCAGCTTTTTGCTACATAGATAGAGGTATTGTTGTTGTTGTACTATTTCACTCTATGATTGGGTTTAGAATGTACATCTAATAGCCTTTTATTCCAGAGCCTGTTGGTTCCTTCTTAAGATGTATAAATGGGTCTTCTTAGAATAGACCTACAGTTATTCAGCTTGGCCCTTGTGGTCCATTAACTGTGTTATATCCCTAATCGAATAATGTATGCAGTTTTTCTGCAAAAAAAGAAAGAATAATGTATGCAGTTGTAAACTCTTTTCCTCTTCTGTGAATCTAACAAGGTTAAGTTCTCTTATCTTTTGAAACTCCAGTTTTCTGTCAGACTTCTCAATTTTATAATATGGTTAGGAGATGTTTTGCTGGGCTGGTCATGGTTGATCTGCCACCTTACCAGCTTTTGAAGTTTTTCTTCTTTAATGACTTTTGGATTGTCATCATTAGTGTGCTAAGCATTAATTTGTGGTTATTAGACTATATTCTAAAATACTATTCCCTCCGTTCACAATTATAAGTCATTCTAGCATTCAAATTTTGTTCCTGTCATTCTCACTTTCCAATACACCTTTCTCTTTTTCCAACACACTTTCTCTCTTCCCAATAAATCTCTATCTCTTTCCTCCTCGTTTTCTGCCAACCATACTTTTTCATTTTTTCTTAATTCCCGTGCCCAGAGCTAGAATGACTTATAATTGTGAACGGAGGGAGTAATTCTTATCACTTCATATATATACTTCTCTCGACAAACTGTGATGCTATGATTACAAATCATGATAAATGAATCCACTTGCACCCTACAGATTGATATATGCTTATCATGGCGTCCAGGAAGTGAAATGTTTATTCTGATGATATTTTGCAGTGAGGAGGAAGCAAAGAAAAAGATCTACTCGGTCTGCACTACAACCTACACAGGATTTGGGGCTTTGATTTCAGAGGAGTTATCATACAAAGTTAAAGGTGAAATTCCGCACCTCTATCTTTCTGTTAGCTTCCTCTGCACAAACATTCTGGGACTGAATTTGATTTTGTTTGTTTTACTACTTTGTGAAGGATTGCCGGGAGTTCTTTGGGTATTACCAGATTCATACTTGGATGTTCCTAACAAGGATTATGGAGGTTGGTTTCGTTTTTTCTTACTTGTTCAGTTAAATTTCATTGGTCAGTCTGGACATAGCCTGATCATATTTTCAGTGCCTCTTACTTTATTTCTCCAGAGCTTATCTTGACACTCCCTTGGACCAGGTGACCTATTTATTGATGGCAAGGTCATACATAGACCTCAATTCCAGTTCACTGAGAGGCAGCAGGTAAGGAGCAGACCTCGTCCTCGCTATGACAGACGACGGGAGACTATGCAAGTGGAACGAAGAGAAACCATGCAAAGAGGCCCTTCGACACAGCAGCAGAGGCCACAATTTTCTCAGGAGCCTGCTCCAAATCCAGAGCCACACAGGAAACCATGCCACCAGGAATAGGAATCAGCGTAGGGATTCCTTGACTACGGAGCATACACCTATTGCTCTTGAACTGTGTACCTTTATGCGTGGTTGCTGGACAGTAGTTCCTTTCCAGGCTACGCCTAGCTATGAAACCATTGTAACCCAATTCTTATGTTTCATGGTTCTGCGGAACTTAAGTTTATCTAGCGAAGCATCGCCATCCGCCCACCTTGATCGATGTGTTCATTTTGCATAGGCATTGTCTGGATGAAAATGTATCGGACTGTCAGCAATTCTGGTTGCTTATTGCTGTTTCTTTGATGCTATGGTTTGCTTTGCAGAGGAACTGTTGCCCAATCGTAATTTTTTTGTATATCTAATTACATGGAAATCTGAAACAAGGTTCTCTAAAAGTTAATGCAGCAAACTTAATTTTTCCTTCTTTTGAGCTTCTAGCCGAACCCACATTTAAACACACAAAGCTTAGCGTACTACTATATGAATCGAAAAGATAGATGAGTTCTAAACCATGGAAAATTTCAAAGTTATTTATCTGCCATCATATGGGGAACCGGTTCTCCAAGCGCTGGCCACTGCATATGCATTGTACAACACGTTCGCGACGCAAGTCAGCACATAAAATAGTAGTAGTAGTACTCAGCTGCATGCAATGCCTGCAGCTAGCTGCTGCGGCTAAAGAGGTTGGATGTAGGCTGACAGTTTTTAAAAATGTGGCATGAACTTATTCTTCAAAAACTAGGGCCTGCACCGTGGTGATCGAACCCGACTTGCTTTTTGTTCCGGACGGCACGTGGTCGCGGGTCGCGGACACGGTGCTTTTGTTCCGGACGGCAGAGAGAGCAGGTAGCTGGGCGCTTGGCTAAAAGGGTACTCCACGCACGCACGCGGCAGGGACGGCACAGAAATCAAACGACGGCGTAGAGATCCACGGGCTTCTCCATGGATGCCTCCGCGCCGTCCACACTGGTCGTCCCTCCACCTCGTCCGACGTAAGCCCTCCTTCTCCTTCGATCCTCCTCCTCTTCCTGGGTATAAAACCCTCATGGAGATACGTGCGTGGGGCGGTTGGGGTCAGGCCAGGGCCTCCGGGCAACCATGTGCGGCCAGGCCGGACCGATTCAGGGACATGCTTGCGGCTCGGCGCGGCGGCGTTCGATCTCGAGCCCAGCACGCGTGCAGGTTGTGGGGCAGGCGGCGGGCGCTGTCGCGCGCCAACTGCTCAGGCCGCGCTGCGCCGGCGCCAGAGGCGCTTTTCCGTCCCGGCGTCAAACGAGAGAGACGTCCGTGTGCGCTTCCCAACTTCCAGGAAGGAGACGGGGCTCCCCGCGCCGCCTGCACCTGCCGTGGACGGTGGACGGGGTTGGAGAAGTCGAGGCCCGGCTCTGGGCCGGAGCAATAGGGGCACCGAGCAAGGGCCAGCCCATGTAGGGAAGCCATAATTTTGGTTGCATATATAGCGGAATATTGATGGATTCGGTCCAATATAATCTGAGCAGCCCAATCAATGTACCTGTAATCCTCTTTGGGTGAGGAATTAGTGTTTTTTTGCCTCAATTCAGTGTTCAAAATTAGTACCACGTCATTCCTTAGTCCCTTAGTTAATTTATTTCTATCTTTTCCTTTCTAATATTTTGAAGTTTGCTCTGGCTTTGAGATAATCCTATTACCTCTTATTATCTTTATGAAATTTATTTTTCATTATTTTTGCAAGGAATATTTTTCATTAGTTGTTGAGAAAAATAATTTGTTAAAAGTGAAATCTTATCATACAATTTATGTTTCTTATTTTATGAAGTTATATATTTTTATGTGTTAAAAGCAAATTCTTACAAATAATGTCAGAAGTTTAGGTCCCATTTGGAATGTGGGAATTTTTCAAATTTTTATATTTTTCCTGTGAAATTACTACGTTTCAAATGGAACCTTAATGGTTGATAATAATTTAGAAATAGATGGAGTATATTTAAAGGCTCCAACATTGAGTTTGCCCCAGGGCCTCCCAAAGTGTAGAGCCGGCACTAACTACCAAGAGGAGGCCGCCTGAGCCATTGGGCCGTGACTTGTGGTGAAGGAGGTTAAGGGTCCAGATAGACATCAGGCCTGGCAATGATTTGGGCCTTTCGAGGCAGATGCATACCAGATTGCTATTCTAGGAATTTTGATTATGTTCAGATTTTCTTTTTTTTTTTGGTTCACAATAGATACTTTGTTGTCTAAATCTACCTGATTAATTGAACATTCTTCAAATGGTGCTTTTTATGAAATCACTCGATCCGTGTTGTTGCCTGATTTTAGATTAGATTATTACTGCACATCTAGATTTACTACCTATCTGATTAACTGAAAATTGATTCTAATATTACTGCATATGTTGATTGTGGTGATAGGCCTATGTTTGATGTTTCTCACGCCAATGCCCTCACTGAGAATGAAGACTGGACAGGACTGGACAAGTATATCACGAAGCTCGTCGCGGATATGACTGGCCTCGAGACTGATCTTGTTGCTCAAGTCCACCCCGGTCTCTTTATTATTCCCCGTGAAGAGCAGCAGCTGCAGAAGTTGGAAAAAGAGCAATATGATGATGCAATTGATTACTTCAATACATCTATCATGCCCTTGAAGGAAAAAGAAACTGAGTACCGGCCATTTGACCTAGACATACACATTGAAGATATGGGCAAACTCCTACGGAGCAGTTACTGACAATTGCTTTGATTAATGTTGATTTATTAAAATTTGAAAGCCCTCTGGATCGCCAAATTTCATAAAAGGGACTAATTATTATTACATTTTGTAGTCTAGATTGCATAAATTTGAAAATTGAACTGAACAATAAGTCTGAATTGTTTCCCTTTTTATAGGCATGTTTTATACACCTTACGGTTCCATATAGTAAAAATGGTTTTATTGCCTTTTTATGGGCAGGACCCAGTTGTTTTATTTGTCGACATCTACACTGATTTGATTTAACTGCAGAGTCCTCAATTAAGATCACCCATTTTTTCCTTTTACAGATCTATGCCTAAGAAGAGATGTAGTACTGAGGTAGTACGAATTGCAACATCTGATTATTTCCATCTGTATTTTGCCCATGCCGTAAGGTCAGTACATGTTCTGGAGTTCTGCAAAGTTTTTCTTGTCTTTCTGTTCATTGCATTAGTAGGGACTAACTGGAGGTGTCTTATGTTGCACGTGCAGTCCGAACAGAGAGGATACAGATGAGAATTCTCTGTGGCAATTTGCAATGAAGCTCAGTCAACCTCCTCCAAATTCTGTTCAAGATAAACGTGGTTTCTCAAGACCTGGATATCGTTGTCTGGTATGTCTGGTGCGCAGAGTATATCGTCTATGCGTTATCACTTTGCACACTCCAAAGGTCGGAAAGCTTGTGTGAAAGTTACACAGCATATCATCAATCGTTTAAACGCAATGCCGGGGAATAATGGCGTGGTTCTGGACCTGAGCGAGATGAGGCGTGGAAAGAAAAGGCTTAAGGAGCCGTCAGCTGCAACATCAGAAGGTGGAATGGATGCTCGCGCCGTGTTTCAGAAGTTGAAATCAGCACATCACCTTTCACTTGATGTGCTGACTTTACTTGGCAGAGATGCGCCTGTTCCGATTGATCGTGCTACGCTTCTGACCAAGGTTGTAGAGCAAGAGGGAATTTTGCAACAGCTTAAGCATGAATTTCAAAGGGCAGCATCAGAGAAGGGTGAGATTGCAGCATCAGGGGCTCCCGCGGCACCAGCACCAGAGGCTATGAAGCATACACGATTGGCTATGAAGCATACCCCTAGCTAGTGACATGATGAGTATAATGATGCAATAGGGTTAGGGTGTAGCACCATATCAGTATAATGAGACAGCTGATGAGTATAATGACGTTGTAGGCTTAGGAGGCTGCAGGCATGTGAGGCCTGACACAATCATGCTCTTGCCATTGTGTTTGTTTCAAAAGAATTGAGAATAACATGCCACAAATTTTATCAAAATTCAAAGGCTCCAATTTGGTGCACAGCGCAACAGAAAATCTCCATCGTGACATCTTGTTAATTTTTCTTTCATTATTTCTTAGCTTTCAGTATATTCACAAGGCAGCCCGCCTCAAGGAGGGGGAAAGGAAAACGGACATTGCATAAAAATAGTTGATTAAAGCGGTAGTTGACACAAGTACAGGTTGTTCACTTGTTCGAGCACTCAGATAAGCCCTCAAACGGCGATCCCAAGCACATACGAAAACTACATTATAATAATACTGATTCTTCAGGTTGCTTTCAAACCAGGTCGAGCCAAGTAACCGAATGTCCTTTATTCGGGTAATTAAGTGTAAAGCTGAGGAACACCGCCAGGCATCGGCAGTCAAAGCCATCACTTAGTCTTCTTCACTGCCTGCGTGCCAGGGCTGAAATTGAAGTTAATACAGTTATTAGATACACGAGCATTTAATTAATTTTTTTCGTTGAACAGGCAGCCGAAGCAGTTTCCAACTTTTTCTTTTAATTGTATATCACAGATTACACAATTTAAAGATGACAAAAACTATTTCTCATTTTTAGTAATGTGAGAAGACTTAGACACACACTCAAGTATTCTAACCCATGACAGGAAAGTGGGACGGTTAGAAATTAAACCTTGCCACAGGAGAGCTTTAACAACTTTGTTCATATATCTTCTCTGGCCCAGACCCCTTTTCAATATCTGGAACTTCAAACATTAAGCATGCCCCCCTGAGTAACAAAAAGAAACAAGTCATTATCACCTTATTTTGTTAAAGCGGCCCTGCAGCCAACTTTCTTAAATTTGATGTGCTGCAGCCTGCTGGTGACCTAAGTGAGACTGCTACCCTAGTCACCGTTTATTATTGCAGCTAATTAATTCTAGTTTACCTGCCTCGGAACATGATGCAGCATTGACGTCAATATGTCTGGTACATTCACGTTATATACCCGTAGGCTGGAACTACTTCCTCCGTCCAAGAATATAAAGATTTCTATGCTTTTCAATGCAAAATAAGAATGAATTAAAAAGACCATTATACCTCTACTCTTACAACACAAAAAGTTTCCATCGTCTACCCAACCCTACCTCATTTACTGCGTTCATAACTCTCAAATACTTATATTTTTGGACAAATACAACCCCCTCCAAATACTTATATTGTTGGATAGAGGGAGTACCTCCATAATATTATGTCAAATAATGTACGTGCAAATGACAATTTATCAAAAAAGCCTCTTATATATTTATAACTCAATTAGACAGAAAGCCATGCAACAAAATACATCAATCAAAAAAAAAAATTATAAGGTAGATGGATAGAGCTTATTGACAAACCACCAAATGGTCGTCTCATATGAGGTGCAGTACTTAATGAAACCTTGTATCACTATTGATTTGGATAGTGAAACATATCGGTAAAGCAAACAGCACTGAAGTATATGATTGACTCACTTCACAAAAATCTTCAGTTGGACGTGGATGTTTTGCACCCCTGACCCTTCCGAATAACAATCTTCTCGACTTGAACGCTTCATGCCTGCCCAAGAAAATTCCAAAGACCACCAAATTAAGCACCATAGAGAATCAGAGATGCATAACACTCCTGAACTTAATTTTATTTTAAACTGACCACAAATGGAAAACTTAAATGGTCAAAGGTACGGAGGTTTGATGCAAATTGGGGAAAAAATAGTTTGATTACCTGCATTAACAGATGTTATGTCATGTTTTTTACCAGGATTTATCGCAACTGGAGTGTCTGTAAAGTTTACATGAGTTTGGCAATCAGTATTAGTAAGGAAATGGCAGATAGTTTTTTTTAAGCAGAAAAGAGCAGAATGCTGAGGGCCCTAAGAAAGTGTTTTGCACAGAAAGAGGCCGTATTGTAAGTGGAAACAAATGGTAGTGACTCTAATCTAAAACTTACATCCAGCAGCCAATAAGCAAAGCAAAAATTGGAAACAATGAAAGGCCTGAAATAAATCAATGGTACCTTACCTTCATCACAAGAATAATCAAGTGAATGCTCTTTGACCTTATTCTGTTCACCAGCTATCAAAGCATCATCTGGAAACCAAATAAGTTTGTTAGCCATTGTATATAGAATTTAACCAGTAGAAGGTCAACCGAAGGCAGCGGACAGTTGTAGTTTCCATGGGGGAAAAGGTATAGCAAAGCAAATAGTGCATCGACTTTTCAAACAATATTCTAAATGGACAAATTGGATAATGGAATCAGAAAAAGCAATTGCCTTCATAGCGTTTTAGTTGGTTGGTTAGTATAAACTGATCTTCTAAAGAAATGTTACAAAAAGCAAACATAGTCCTGGGTGGTTCTTCTGACAATGAAGCATGGGAAAACAATGTTCATTAACTTAAAAAAAAGGGCACATTATCAAAATAAATTCTGGTAACTTATAAGGCACCAGCTGACATGAATGAGCATAACGAGACAAATATCAGAAACAAAGAAAATGTTTCTTACGAATCATTGTCTCCAGCCAGAGCATTGGATTAAATGATACACCTGCACTGACATAAGCTCATCAGAAAGGAATAATCAGATATCCAAACTGATTATACGATGTTCCGAGTAACAAACTAAACCACTTGCACATGGAGTTGGTCTGCATGAATGAAGCAAGGAGCAGAAAAACTATAAATCAGTGTCACAAACTAAGAAGCAGTGTAACAAAGAGACATAAATTTCAAGTGTATGCATGCAATATAAAAGTTGACCTCTTTTTTTGACAGAAAGAGGCGGGCAAGAAGACATGCTGGCATCCTGCCAATGTTCTTCCTCTGAAACCTCCTGCAACTACTGAGACTAGCAAGATGATGCTAAAAGGCTCAAGGGAAGCCATAAATTGAGTTGTTGTCTCAGAAGATGTGAAGATGACTTACTTAGACCCGAAGGGAAGAGCGCCATGGGGATTGATTGGGCATTGTGGCAGCCGCAGAAAGTGACTGAGTTCTGGAGCCTTCCTGATTATGAAGGTGGCAAGCTCCGCTGACCTGTGCCTCACAAGCTGCCAGTCCAGGGAGTCCCTAAGCATGAAAAAAAATGTAACCGCAAGATGCTCAGTCTCCGGCTAACTAATACTCCCTCAGTACCAAAATAAGTGTCCTTTTAGATTTTCAAACATATGTTCGTTTTATTCAAAAAAATTGAAAAAATATTATTTATTTTATTTTGAAACAATTTATTATTAGAAGTACTTTAAGTTTGACTTGTTTATTTTTGTATTTTTGTAAATTTTTTAAATAAGACGAATAGTCAAATATTGATTTTAAAAAGTTAAAAACGTCACTTATTTTGAGATAAAGGGAGTAGTATACAGCTAGCATACTAGGAATATTGAAGATCTTATGGTAAACATAAAGCTTTGGTATTGCTGGCGTGTGGAGAAATTCTGAGGTTAATATGGAGAATTAAAATAATGCACGTTTCAGAGAAATTCTGTTTCTGTTACTGCTTGTGGTAGAAGTTTTTGATCAGCTAAATGTTGTACCTTGGTTGAGATAAAAAGAATTGATATATACGTTGGGTACAGTTGTAATCGCTAGTTTACACTTTCCATACTTTTGAATCAAGTGAGGGCCTGAGGGGCCAAAGGCCCATTGTAATACGGAACCAAATCCCCTACTACTGCCGGGTCACTGGCAACACCCCCCCCCCCCCC
>BCLF01000023.1:1355144-1401527 GCA_001602275.1 Zoysia japonica | reverse complement strand
CCCCACCCCAAAAACCCCCACACACACACCACCCATACACACACAAAAAAAGAGAGGAAAAAACGAAGGTAATGGGGGCAATTAGGCCAGACCTGTCTTGTGGGTGCGAATGCATGTGGAAGATGGTGCAGAGGATTTCGCCGTAATGGGAGTAGCCATCCATGATTGAAGGGTCAGCATCGATTTGCTTGTAAAGATAGTCAACCATCCTAGCGCCCTTCGGTTTGCCGAGAACGAGGTCGTCGAGGATGTTGAGGAGGTAGAGGAATCTCAGGATCGTAACGACCTCGGCCCCCATCTGAGCTTTGGGCACGAAGCGGTAGATGTACGCTCTCGCCTGCTTCCAATGGCCGTCCTCCACCACGCGCTGCAGCAACCGCACATCGAAGAAGACGCGCGCCTCCTTCGTCAGCCTGGATGGGAAAAAATCATGATTAGACGCTGTCGGTCCTGAATGATCTTGCACCTCCAATACGCAACGAGAAAGCAGAGACAAACACGGGCAAACTGGTACAGTGAATTGTCTTTTTTCTTGCTTTTTTTTTTATCAGAGAAAAGCCTCCGAATTTTATACACACGCTGCAAGTGCAGCAATAATTTTCTACACTATCAACTACTTTATCGTACATCACTGTACACTTTTTTGAATTCGGCGTCTACGGTCACACTACGCACGTCGCCGTTTGCGCTATTACAGTGGAGTCTGTCGGGTCGTCTCGTCGCGTTGAGAACTGTCGAAAAAGTAAAAACAGAGCAGCAGAGTTGTTGTATCCAACAATCTCCCCCTAACCATACTGCTCTTCAGCCACTTTGATCACGCCGACTCGAGATCGAGCCTCCAGGTATCGGACGCGCCCAAGTGACTTAGTAAGAGTGTCTGCGAGTTGCCGACCGTTTTCGACGAACTCGACGATCTGCCCTCCCTCGACGCAGTCACGGATGAAGTGATACCTCACGCCAATGTGCTTGCTGCGGTCGTGAAGGACGAGGTTCTTGTATAGGGCAATAACGGACTTGTTGTCCACCATCAGGGTCGGTGCTTGCAGTTGCTCTCCTGAGAGCTCGCACAGCAGCCGATGGAGCCACACACTCTGATATGCAACTGTCGCCGCAGCAATGTACTTCGCCTCGCATGTCGAGAGAGCCACCACTCACTGCTTCTGGGCTTGCCAACTGATGAGGTTGTGCCCCAGATAGAACACGACGCCGGTTGTGCTCTTCCGGTCGTCGATGTCGCCGCTCATGTCACTGTCGCTAAACCCGGTCAGCTTCAGTGAACCTCCGTCGGTCCTGCGGTACTGGACTCCGTAGCCTTGCGTCCCTGCGACGTAGCGTAGGATCCTCTTGACAGCAGCGAAGTGATCCTCCCTCGGATCTTACATAAAACGGCTTGCGAACCCCACGGCGAACGCAATGTCCGGCCATGTGTTCACCATTTAGCGCAGCTCACCGACGATGCTTCGGTACCAGAAAGCATCAACGGTCGACGCTGTGCTCCTCTTCGACAGCTTCAGCCGATCCTCTATCGGCATCTGTGCTGCCTTGCACTCCGAGAGGCCTGCCCTCTCCAGGAGCTTCGCCGCGTAGGCGGACTGGAAGAGCTTCATGACTCCTCCCTCCTGCATCACCTTGATGCCCAAGTAGTAGGATAGCAATTTCAGGTCGCTCATCCTGAACAGAGACGTCATCTGCTGCTTGAACGTATCAATGTCCTCTTTCTTGGCGCCGGTGATGATAAGATCGTTGACGTAGACTTCGACGATCAGCGTGCTCCCCCTGGAGCGTCGTGTGTAGAGCGCATACTCATTTACACACCTGGTGAAGCCAAGCTTATTTAAGCTTGCGTCCAGCTTGGCGTTCTACGCTCGCGGAGCCTGTCGGAGCCCGTACAGCGTCTTCCGCAGTCGGAGCACATTGTACTTTTCACCCTTCTCAACGAAGCCCGGTGGTTGTTCTACGAACACCTCCTCGGCTAGCTCTCCGTTGAGGAATGCTGACTTCACGTCTATGTGATGGACCTGTCAGCCTTTCTTCGTCGCCCACGCCAGCATGAGTCGGACCGACTCCATCCGCGCAACTGGCGTGAACACCTCGTCGAAGTCCACTTTTCGCTGCACGTACCCCTTGACAACCAGCCTCGCCTTGTGCTTCACCAGCTTACCATTGGCATCACGCTTCACCTTGAAGACTCATTTGAGCTCGATCGGTCGACAACGGGTCGACGGATCCACTAGATCCCAAGTGCGGTTCTCTTCAATTGAACGCATCTCCTCTGACATGGCCTTCTGCCAGCATGGGTCGCATTCGGTATCTGCGAACGTGCTTGGTTCCTCGGCAGTCACTGTCAGCAGTTGCTACGCGTTGCGTTCCACCTGAGTCCCTGTCTTCAGGTATTGAGGGTCGGTGATCAAATCATTGATCGACCGATACCTCAGCGGCCCTTCGTCCTGTGCCGCATCAAGGTCGGGAGAGCGGTCGGGAGGTGGCGACACGAACCTTGGTCTCACTGTCGATCTCCCCGACCAGGAAGACCCTGAGCTTCCTGTACTCGCGGCGTCTGAGTCGCTCTGCCGACCCTCAGACCTCGACCCTCCACACTAACTCCGGCCCTCGGGCCTCGAGTCACGCTGGAGTCCTCCTCCCTTCCTTGTATCGCGCCGACTGCCGTCGCGCCGACCGCTCGACCTTTGGCCGCGCCAACTGCCGCCCCGCCGACCCGCGGACCTAGAGCCGCTCTGCCTAGCCGGATCCGAGTCCTCCTGACTTGCTGATCCCGGGCTCCGCCGACCTCCAGTCTCGGCATCGCGCCGATCCTTAGTCGCAGCTGAGTCGCGTCGACCGTCGGAGTCAGAGTCCTCCCGACTCGATGACCTCGACCCTTGGTCGCGCCGACCCGCCGGTCGCTTCTTGCGCCGACTCCTGGAGTCCGGGCCTTGCTCCGTCAACTCTGAGTCGCGCGGTGCGACTGATCCAGAATCGCGTCGACCCCGACCGTCTGAGCCCTCTGGCTCTGTCGACCTCGGTTCGCGCCGATCTCTGGCATCGCCGCGCTCAACTCCCCCTGAAGCTGAGCCCACCTCCTCTATCTCCGAGGAGTGCTCGAAGGAGAAGGAGCTCCGTGAGCCTGCCTCTCCTTCATCGGCACTAGTCCCCGACCAGTTTCAGTTTGCCGCCTCGTCGAAGACGACATCTCGAGAGATATGCACCCTCTTCCCGTCAGGGTCATATAGGCGATACGCCTTACTCCCGGCTTCGTAGCCAAGAAACACCATCTTGGCGCTCCTATCCTTCAGCTTGTCGAGGTGTGGCTTCACCGTTTTCACGTGCGCCACGCAGCCGAATGTCCTGAGGAAGGACATGTCTGGCTTCCTCCCGTGTCAAGCCTCGAAGAGGGTCTTCCCGGCTATGGCTTTGGTCGGCGAGCGGTTGAGGAAGAACACCGCCGTGCTCACGCCTCACCCCAGAACGCCGCCGGCATATCCTTGGCCTTCAACATGCTCCTGGCCATGCCGACGATGGTCTGGTTTCGCCTCTCCACGACACCGTTCTGCTGCGACGAGTATGGTGCCGTGAGGTGCTGCTCCACGCCCTTCTCGGCGCAGTACCGACCAAACTCCACCAAGGTGAACTCTCCACCCCGGTCGGTCCTCAGCACGCGCAGTTTCCGACCCGTCTCGGTCTCAACCCGCGTCTGAAACTCTACGATGGCTCTGGAAGCCTCGTCTTTGGTGGTGAGCAGTCGTAACCACATGTACCGACTGCTGTCATCCACTAGTAGAAGGAAGTAACGTCGACCCCCATGCGTCGGCGGGGTGATTGGCCCACACATGTCGTCGTGCACGAGATCCAGAAGACCCTCGGCACGGTACGTCGACTTGCATGGAAACGACTGTCTCCGTTGCTTTCTGGCGAGGCAACTGTCGCACAACTCCCTGACATGCTCGATTGTGGGAAGGCCTCGCACCATATCGTGTCGACCTAGCCTTGCCAGCGCATCAAAGCTGATGTGGCCAAACCGCCCATGCCACAGCCACGCATCGTCGCCAAGCCTCGCCGCTAGGCACACCGGCTGTGTCACCTGAAGCTTGGTGGTGTAGAGACGGTTCCTCCCGCAGTTCACCTTCAGCAGCAACCACCGCTCTCAGTCTCTCACGCGGAGGACCCTGTTTTCGAGCAATACCTGGCACCCTCGCTCGTCCAGCTGCTCGAGGCTCACAATGTTGGTCTTTATACGTGGGATGAAGTAGACTCCGGTCAACGCGCGGTGCTCGCCACTCCGACCCCTGAACACAACCGTGCCTTGTCCCTCAATCTTCACCACTGAACCGTCCCCGAACTTGACCGACCTCGAGATGGCGGAGTCAAGCTCTGTGAAGACCGCATTGTTGCCCATCATGTGGCTGCTGGCCCTTGAATCGAGGTACCAGACGTCCTCGACGGCGTCTTCCTCCCTTCCCAGGTGAATATGGGCCCGGACCTCATCCAGCTCAAGTTCTCGATGCTCTCCGTCCTCTAGGACGTCCCCGAGGGCACAAACTGTGACAGCAGCAAAGGCGAATCTTGCTCGCCCTCTTCCGCCAGATGGGCCTTCTCCTTCTGCTCTCAGCCTTGGCGGGCGCGCCCCTGACTCCCGCGGTCACGGCGCTTGGGCGCACGGCAATCACGTGCCCAGTGCCCTTTCTTGCCACAGTTGTGGCACTAGTTGTCGGCGTATGGGGAGGGTCTGCCACTCCTTGACTTGCCTCTACCACGCCCGCTCCGACCGGAGGTGGACGGGCTGCCCGCCTGCTCTCTGCAGCGCGCCCTCCATTCTTTCTCCATCAGCAGCAGCCTGCTGCTGGTACTTGCCGGTGTTGCTGCTACGGCGCGGTCTTCGACCGCCTTCAACCTCCCAGTCACGTCTTTCAGTGTGAGTTCCGAGAGGTCGAACAGAGTCTCAATCGAGAGAGCAATCTGCTCGTACTTCGCCGGCACAACCCGCAGATACTTCTCGATAACCCGCTACTCAACGATCCCGTCATCGAGTGCTGCCAGCTCCGCCACCAGCGAGGTGAGTCGCAGTGCGAAATCCTCCACGGACTCGTCATCACGTCACATGATGTTCTCGTACTCCTTTCGAAGCAGCTACGCCTTTGTCTTCTTCACTCGGTCCGAGCCTACACGCATCGATGCGAGCTTCTCCCACGCCTCCGCCGCTGTCTTCGCTCTCCCCAAAATGGAGATGAGATCTGGTGTCACCGCGTGGAGAATCGCATCCAGCGTCAGCTTGTCCTCCGTGTTGTCGTCGGTCCCGGACTAACGGCGACCCACAAGCCACGCGCCTGGAGCATCACCTTCATTAACACCGCTCAGTCGGAGTAGTTCGTGCGTGTGAGCGTAGTGTAGATGGTGGCGCCGTCGAATTTCCTCAGAGTCTTGTGGACGACGACCGTGCGCGACCTAGAGCGGTCCCTTCTGCCGCGCCGCTCTGCGCGGCCACGGCGCTCAGAAGAGCGCTCAGGTGTCCGCACCGGTGAACCCACTGGAGAAGTCTCCGGCGTGCCTGCCATCGCTGCTGGTGCTCCACGTAGGCTCCGATACCACTTGTCGGTCCTTCAATGATCTTACACCTACAGCACACACCTAGCCGACCTCTTGAACTCACTCCCGACCTCTGAAGCTTGAAGATGAACAGTGCGCAACGGAGAAGCTGAGACAAACACACGCGAACTGGCCGAGTGAATTGCCTTTCTTCTTCTCTTTTTTACCGGAGGAAAGCCTCCGGGTTTTATACACACGCTGCAAGTGCAGCAATAATTTCCTACAACTGCCAACTACTCTATCGTACAGCACTGTACACCTTTTTGACTTCGACGTCCACGGCCACTCTGCGCACGTCACCTGTCACACGTCGCTGCCTGCGCTGCTACAGTAGAGTCCCGTCGGGTCGTCTCGTCGCCTTGAGAACTGCCGAAGAAGTAAAAACGGAGCAGCAGGGTTGTTGTATCCAATAGACACGAAAAGGGATCGATCCCGCGAGATGGAAGAAGACGAAGAAGAATATATAACTCTGGTAATGGACACTTACGAGTCGAAGGTGGAGGGGAGGTTGTCGCGACGGAGGAGGGCGAGGAGTCGGCGCGGCGGAACAGCCTTGAGCAGCCATTGTCCAGGTGATACGCGACGGCTGCCGTCACACCCGAATTGCCTTCCTTCACGGACGCGCCTGAATGGGCGTCTCTCAGGGGACGATTGCCAGAGGCCGCCATCACGCGCGCCCCAACTGTCCTTCTCGATCGAACTGGGACGATCACCGGGACTCTCCCGTTCTCTGCTCTGGTGTGGAGGAGCGACCGGGGCGCCTCCTCGTTTTATAAGGGGCGAGGGCGTGGGGCGCGGCCTCGCGAGGGTGGGAACTCCGGTGGGGCGTGTGGTGGGGTGGAGATATTTTCATCTGTTATGTCGAACTTTCAATATTTACCATTTAATCAGTAAGTCTTTTATTTAAAGTCACTAAATATATTTTTCATTTTAAAATATACCACTTTTTTAAATTTTGAACATATTTATTGTTTTTATTGTGTTATTATATTGTGTAATAATATATTATATTTATTATGTTACATTTATTATATTATTAGCATCACTTGAACTCGTATTATGTTTATTTTAGAACAATATAAAACAGCAAAAATATTTAAAAATCTGAAGAAATGGTATATTTTAAAGTTAAAAATGTATTTAGTGGATCTAAATCTTATAAATTGAATGCTAAAGATCGAAAAAATAACGTATTTATTGGTAAGAATGGAAAATTCGCCGTGGGGTGAGGCGTAATGGGCTGAAGTGGGGAAAACGCCAAAGCGAAACAAAACGGGCCGAGATCTCTTTGGGTCCATTGCGAACGAGATTGCGGTTCGCAGGGTCCCTGAACTCCAGGGAAAGATCCTTCACGCATACTCAAGGCCCAGCCTAACACCGCCCCACCCCCCCAGCCCAATGTGATCCTTTTTTTTTTTTTTTTGCGAGGGACAGCACATCGTGATCGGTATTTTGGTTTCTGGGACTTTTTGTCAGACCCATATGTTACGGTCATCTGGTTTTCATATTTTATTTAGATTTATGTTTTCTTTTTATATTTCTTATACAGCCAGTCTAATTTTTTTCTTTTATATTTTTTCTTTCTTTTCCTTCTCTTTCTCTTTCTTATTATTTTTTCTTCCTAATTATTTTTTTATTTTTCTTTCTTTTATTTTTCAAATACTTAGAAATTTTTTATTAGATTGATTTTACTATTAGAATTTTTTTTGCGAGGGACAGCACATCGTGATCATTATTTTGGTTTCTGGGACTTTTTGTCAGACCCATATGTTACGGTCATCTGGTTTTCATATTTTTTTAGATTTATGTTTTATTTTTTATTTCTTATACAGCCAGTCTAAGTTTTTTCTTTTATATTTTTTCTTTCTTTTCCTTCTCTTTCTCTTTCTTATTATTTTTTCTTCCTATTTATTTTTTTATTTTTATTTCTTTTATTTTTCAAATACTTAGAATTTTTTTTATTAGATTGAGTTTACTATTAGAACAACTGAATTTTACTTTTGGAACATTTTTTTTATCACTAGAACAATTAAATCTTACCGCTAAAATATTTCAGTTCATTGCGCGGGAAACATTTAAAATTTTTAAAAATTAAAAAATTAAAAAATCAAATTCGTTGGATTATTTTTTATATTAATTATAAAAAATGATGATTCAAACATATTTAAAATTTAATTTACGAGTCTAGAGGAAAAATCTATGCAGGTCCATTCGTGAGAAAAATCTCCGCCGCCGTCACAAGCTCCCGAATCATCACGTGTAAACAGTTTACCGTTTCAATAATTCTCCCTAATCTTATCCACGCGGGTCCATTCATTCAACCGATAAGCAACCTACAAAGCCAAGAAAAATCATACACTTTTACAAATGACTTTTTCAAATTCAGACCCAGGATCGCACCTCCAAAACTCTTCAAAAAATAAAAGTTTCAGGTCAACCGTCAAACGCTCTACGATGCCCCCTCTGCGCACGTGCCGCCACAACCTCGATCTGCGGCTTCCAGCGGGGCCGCGCTGTCGCATGTAGACGAGTTCCTCGTCGCGTGCGCAAGTGCATGTCGGGTCCGGCGGCGCGGGGACACGGTCGCCACCCGACCACCAATCGAACATCCAATATCCGTATGGTGCAGGGGCAAACTTGGAGATGCCGACTTTTTCATATTTGCAAGTTTGCAACCACACATGTTGGTTTGAAGGCTTTCAGCCACTCCGTACTAGGAACAGAGCCTCGTCGTCCCATCCCCCGGCGGTCCTTTACCTCGTGGGAAACTAGCTGTGTCCTCTGTATTTGGACATGGCATCACCCACTGGCTCCACCACTTGACCATTGAAAAAACCAAGTTGCCATAAACTTGGCTTGGCAGTTCGCATCATCGAGGAAGGGATATATGTCCGCGCGCGCGGCCGCGGGACCCCAGAGCCGTCCCTTTCCATGATCCAGTCGTTATATATCTCACTTGGATCCCAGAGGCTAGACGATTCCAGACTGGAGTAGAGTAGGTGGAAGAATTGAGAGAGATGAGGCTTGGGTCGAGCTCTTGCCGGCGTTGCCGCCGTGGCTCGATTCTGCTGCTGCTGCTTCTTCTTCTGGTAGCAGCTGCGCAAGCTCAGCAGGCGTCTAGAACAAGGACCGATCCAACTGAAGGTGAGTAATAACACCCATCTCGTTCCTGAAATCAAATGGTTTTTCCTTTCCGCGAAGCCATTCGTTCTTGTTGAGACCTTGCTCTGCTGAATTGGCTCAGTCCCATGGTTCTTGGATCAGTCCGTTAGTTCTTGTTCTTCTCGTTGACTCGTTTCTTGGCGAACTTGGTTCCCCTTTGCTTGCTGCCGGAACGATAGATCGCTTCATCATGGTTCCGTCCTGTTTTTGCTCTGTTTTCCCTTCTCCGAAGGTAGCTTCCGGATATGCTTCTGAATTTTCTCATGTGCAGGGCGTGTCGATCTAGTTGGGTTGTGCTGGAGAGGAAGACAACATTATTAGTTGCCGAATTGAGTAATCTCGAGCACGGTCCGTTCTAGCTGGCCTGGCCGGTTTCAGATGCTCACCTACCGCCTCTGTAGTCTGTTCCAAGAAACCAGCTCGTTCCCGAATACTCGGTTCGAAGGTCAACCGCGCCAAGCTCATCGACATGATATTTTGGTTTGGGATAAGTCTGACAACCCCGTCCCTGTAAGCGTGGGTGCACTTCATCTTCAACCTTTAAAATCGGATATTTAACCCTTCAAAGTATTGAAAACTGTTTAAATAATCTTTTAAGCGGTTTTAAGGTGATTTTACTATTTACGGGCCTACACGTCAATTTGAAATAAGTTTTTCACCCCTCAAAGTCTACTTTACACCCTAAACTTTAAAAATTGGACTTTTAACCTCTTGAAGTATTAAAATCTGTCTAAATAATCTTTTATTGTTTAAATAATTTACAATATTTTATAAGGTTAAAATTTGATATCCGATTTTTAAAGGTTAGAGGTGATTTGCAACCACACCGTGTAGTTGAGGGGTGTCTTTGGCTTTTGACCTTGTTGCACTGTTTGTTTGCGCGCGAAAAGTCAGAAACCACGTGCGGTTTTTTTTTTCTTTGGCTGGTTTTCTCTTTGTCAGCGTGCGTCCTCGTCCCCGTCAGGTCGATCGGACCATGGGACGGTCGAGGAGCTGGTAGTAGTCTTTGCATTTTGGTTGGGAGTGTGAACACGGTTTCCGGTGTGACGTTGCAGCGGCGGCGGTGAACGCGGTGTTCGCCAAGCTTGGGCAGACGGCGTCATCGGCATGGAACATCAGCGGCGACCCCTGCACCGGCGCCGCCACGGACGGCACCGTCATCGACGACAACCCCACCTTCAACCCGGCCATCAAGTGCGAATGCACCGGCCAGAACAACACCGTCTGCCACGTCACCAAGCTGTAAGTCCATCTCCTTGCGCTTTGCCGAATCTCCTTCCCTCTCCACGCGCGCGAACCAGGTGTTCGACAGATTGCCCGCCTGAGGCGCCTGTTCGCGCTGGGAATTAGTGTTGTGCTACTGCGCCCTTAACACTGCAAATACCGTTCGGTTTGTTCGGATGGCGTAGCCTGATGGGTGCCTGACTTTTTCTCGCTGCAGGAAAATATATGCCTTGAACGCAGTTGGTTCAATACCAGAGGAACTTCGGAATCTTACACGCTTGACAAATCTGTATGTACTTTAAACTCTCTGCATTTGATCCAAATCATAAAATACGACTGCTTGCTTCCAGTTCATTGGGTTGATTGTTGTTTACTGATGCGCAATGCAGAATACTACAATAGAATCCCGCCATCAAGTTTTGCAGTTTGTTTGCCAGTATGGTCGTATGGTGTTGGCACGTTCTGATTTGCTATTACCATTACATTTCTCTTGCCGACTTGGTGATTGCCATTATCTGTTATGGTTACTATTATTTCACATAATCTTCGGCAGAATCTTAAAAGAATATTCTTAAGCTCACAATAGTCCAACACTACCCTAATTCAATATCTTGTGGTTGATATCTGATCTGATATGACATTGTTTCAGGAATTTGGGGCAAAATTACTTAACGGGGCCTTTACCCTCTTTTCTCGGGGAATTGACTGCTATGCAATACATGTGAGACTTAGGACTTAAAACTTTATCCCATTACATAATGTTCTTAACATAGAACCTTACATTTCTACCTTGAATATGCAGGAGTCTCGGCATTAATGCATTATCTGGATCCGTTCCAAAGGAGCTTGGGAACCTTACAAATCTCATAGTGCTGTAAGGAAGATAATGTCACATCTCTTTTATTAGAAAAAGTTGGAAATCTCTATTTGACACTTCAGTCCTTAACCTAATTCATCTATTTTTTGGAAAGGCTGTTATGCTGCTAGCAATTACACTTTCACTGGTAGAGATTCCAGTCGTTCTTTTGTGTCTCATCTGGTTTTGGTGGGTTTTCAGGGGCTTTGGTTCCAACAACTTAAATGGCTCCCTTCCTGAGGAACTGGGGAACCTGGATAAACTTCGGGAGTTGTATGTCTTGATTAATTTAGGGGACTCCATAAATTATCTCTCTTCTTTTCCTTTTTTTTTCTTGGACTACCAGGCTTCATGTCTAATTTGGGCTCATGTTTATATCTCTTAATTGCAGGTATATTGATAGTGCTGGTTTAAGTGGTCCTCTACCAACATCGTTTTCCAAGCTTACAAGAATGAAAATTTTGTACGCTTATAGATGTTTTGTGATGGTACTGTTCCTTGCCCTCGGTCTTATGTTTTATTCTTCTGTGTTCAGGTGGGCATCAGATAACGATTTTACAGGGCAAATACCGGACTATATTGGAAGCTGGACTAATTTAACAGAACTGTAAGATTTTATTAACCTTTGGTCTTTGTAATATTTCCTAATTCAAATAAAAAATCATATATTTTTGTATTGCATCTATTCAAGTTTTGCTTCCCAATGAGTTTGTGTTCACTATGCTACAATTCACAATTTTAGCTTTACTTGTACCAGAACTTAGTACATAAAAGTTGGATCACTGTGGCCTGTAAAAGAAAACAAATTGATTAGGGGAGAGAATTTTACCCTAGAATTAACATGCTGAAGGTGAGAATCAAACCCTGGTATGCCAGGTGACATCCAAAATGCACTAGCCGATCCATCTCAGGGAGATTCTCATTGTAGTCTGTAAAAGAATATTGTATCCTTTTAGTTTTCAGTGTTTCTATTTTGCTGAATCTCTGTTAAGTGGTCTCTTAAGTACAACCTTTTAAGGTGACATGTGAGGCTGATACTCATGAGTACTGCATCTTTTTCTTTCACCATTCAAGATAATGTGGTGCTCTTTTTGAAATCATGAAATATATTTGTCCCAGTATAAGTTTATTTACTTTTGTTTTCCCGGAGAACTTTCATTATCTTTCTTTCGTTATGATGTGGCAGGAAAATACATATGTGAAGATATTATGCTTTTAAATAACTAGATTTATGTTTTTGTAGGCGGTTTCAAGGCAATTCTTTTCAAGGTCCTGTCCCAACCACTATTTCTAATCTTGTCCAACTGACAAGCTTGTAAGTGGCTACTGATGGCCAGAGTAGCGAAGTTTCATTCTTAAATATTATGATTGTAGAAGGAACAGATGAGTTACTTATTCCTGTGATGCAGACGAATAGGTGACATTGTAAATGGGAGTTCTTCATTGGCATTCATCAGCAACATGACATCGTTGACCACCTTGTATGCATAGCCTGTCGTTCACTTCATGAATAAAACTGTGGCTTAATATTTGATGTTTACAGACAACTTGTTTGAATCCTAAAACTTGTGACATGCTTCACTGCAGAGTTTTGAGGAATTGCAAGATATCTGATAGTCTGTCATCAGTAAACTTTTCACAGTTTTCAAAATTAAACTTACTGTAAGACATTTTGTTTCTTCCTAAACTCAGTCAAGTTGGCCTCTGCAATATCCTTTATTAATATCATTTGATTAATCCCCCCATGTTTCCATTTTCTTGCTACTACAGGGATTTGAGTTTTAACAATATAACAGGCCAAATACCGGAAGATCTGGTGAACCTGAATTCCCTCAACTTCCTGTATGATTTTTCTGGCCTTCAAATCTTATTTCAACAAGCTGAAGCATTGGATCTGTCTTGCTAATGCTAGTTTATTTTTTTCTGGCCAGGTTTCTTGGGAATAATAGCCTATCAGGAAGCCTTCCAGGCTCTATAGCACCTTCTCTTAAAAACTTGTACGTCATTGTTGTTCAATTTCTCAGGTGCAATAAAAGTTGAATGGATCTATAATGTTGTTTTTTTTTGTAGAGACTTCTCTTACAACCAGCTCTCAGGAAACTTTCCTTCTTGGGCTAGTGAGAACAATTTGCAACTGTAAGTTCAGAGTTCTGAAGCTCAAATTGGCTGAAAATGAATTGCAGCCTAATTATTAGGCTATAGAATATATAATGCATCAATCTGGCATTTCCAATTAGACCCTCATTTTTTTTTCTATGTTTCATTTTACATAGGAATTTGATAGCAAACAATTTCGTGATCAACAACTCTAATAACAGGTGAGCTCGTATCTCGATAGCTTCTCAAGACCTCAAGAACAACTATTATGTTCTTTCAGCTCATATTGTGGATTTAATGCCAATGCTTTGCATCAGCAGTATCTTACCTTCAGGGCTGGAATGCCTTCAGCGAAATACACCCTGTTTCCTTGGCTCTCCACAATGTGAGCTTCCACTTTTGCAATTCCAAGCATGTGACTAATTCAGGAATGCTATAATTTTTTTACCGCATTTGCACCAACATTACCCTATTTAACTTGCTTGCAGCTGCCTCCTTTGCGGTGGACTGTGGGAGCCGTAGATCTATATCAGGATCAGATACAAACCTGTATCAGCCTGATGATGCCAGTCTTGGGCCTGCATCCTATTATGTTACAGAACCACCAACATGGGGTGTTAGCAATGTTGGAAGGTTCATGGATGCAACAAATGGAAGCTACATAATCTACAGCTCACACCAGTTCCAGAGCACTCTAGATTCGGAACTCTTCCAGACAGCCAGGATGTCACCATCATCTTTAAGATACTACGGTGTTGGACTTGAGAATGGAAACTATACAGTCACACTTCAGTTTGCAGAGTTTGACTTTGAAGACTCGCAGACTTGGAAGAGTGTTGGGAGACGAGTTTTTGATATCTATATCCAGGTACAGTGTTGTAACCTACATTTTTGGGTGTTCGCTTATGAAAATGTGAAGTATTTTTATTTATTTGTCTTGTTTCTGGTGCAGGGGGAGCGCAAGGAGAAAAATTTTGATATTAGGAAGGCAACAGGCGGGAAATCTTACACAGCTGTCAGAAAGCTGTATACTGTCCCTGTCACTAGAAACTTCCTTGAGATTCACCTCTTCTGGGCTGGCAAGGGCACTTGTTGCATCCCTACTCAAGGCTACTACGGCCCTGCAATTTCAGCTTTGAGTGTTACTCCAAGTACTCCCCTTAGCCATGAATCATTGTTTTAATACTGTCTAGATGATTACCTTGGAATAAACGCGCATATAATTTCTATAAAAAATGCTGATGATGGAACTAATAATACTACTAGTATATCCATTCTGAAGTGTACCAAATGTTCTCATGTGCGCATTTTCATATGAAAAGAGTGAACATTCAGAAACACTAACATAGAATCCAAATATGCTGTTTCGGTTTTATGATCACATTCTCTAATATTTTGACTTTCTGACAGATTTCAAGCCTACAGTGCGCAGCGCTACACAGAAGAAAAGTAATAGTAAAACAGGTGTAGTCGTGGGAGTCGTGGTTGGTGTAGCAGTTTTATCACTAGTAGCACTCACGGGATTTTGTATGTGGAGGAAGAAGAGGAGACAACTATCAGTGGAGCAACAAGGTAAATGATATGATGATATGCATGGTCACGAGTCACAGCATATTCATAACCGAACAAGATGTGTTTATGAACTTACCTTTTGTGATGTTTGCAGAGCTGTACAGTATTGTTGGAAGACCTAATGTATTCAGTTACGGTGAATTAAGGACTGCCACTGAAAATTTTAGTTCCAATAACCTTCTTGGTGAAGGAGGATATGGTTCAGTATATAAGGTTAGTTCATCTATAGTACACGTGGATGTGAATTTGCTGTGACATTTTGTCTGAGAAATATTGTGAATTTTTTTTATTATGCAAGACTGACCTTTTTTAGTTCAAATCTACTTTTATGTGAATTCTTTTCTTTCATTTTTTCGGTCAATATCAATATGTAGGAAGTAGTAAGTTCCCCACTGCCATCCCCTTTTCTATAGGTTTCCAGTTTTTTCCTAGTTTCCATATATGGTTGTTGAAATGAGAGTGGGCGGTTTACTTCATTTTTACATTACAGTATGTTTGGCAATATAATGCCTGAAACTTGGGTTGAGTTTTAGCAACGTCTTGCAGGGCACATTAACTGATGGCAGGGTGGTGGCTGTAAAACAGCTATCTGAAACATCTCATCAGGGGAAGAAGCAATTTGCAACAGAAATAGAAACTATTTCCCGAGTACAACACCGTAATCTCGTGAAGTTGTTTGGTTGCTGCCTTGAGGGAAATAAACCACTATTAGTTTATGAGTACTTGGAGCACGGGAGCCTTGATAAAGCACTAATTGGTACAAGTTCAATTAATATGATGCTACCATGACTTCACTAGTTGAGAATCGTTTTAATGAGAACTTTAAACTTGTTTTACAGGAAGTGCAAGATTGAACCTGGACTGGCCAACACGTTTTGAGATATGCTTGGGCATTGGAAGAGGTCTGGCTTATCTTCATGAAGAGTCTAGCATCCGTATTGTGCACAGGGACATAAAGGCTAGCAATGTCTTACTTGACACCGATCTCAACCCTAAGATCTCAGATTTTGGTCTCGCCAAACTTTATGATGACAAGAAGACGCATGTCAGCACAAAAGTTGCTGGTACATTGTAAGTACATTTCCTTCTGGCTCCAGCCTTCATGTCTGCAGATTTGATTCACATGTGAGCTAATGGTGTCTTTTCATAACTCTTTTGTCAAGTGGTTATCTTGCACCTGAATACGCCATGAGAGGTCATATGACGGAGAAAGTTGATGTGTTTGCCTTTGGTGTGGTCGTGTTGGAAACTTTAGCTGGAAGGCCAAACTTCGACAACACGCTTGACGAGGACAAGGTTTACATTTTAGAATGGGTAAGTTTACTCTGAGAATCTGCATAAAATTCTTGTTGTAGCCTTTTGTTAGCATGGCAGCATGATTGTGGATCTTACTATATGCATTGACTGAAGGTGGCTCAATCTTACCGTGTAAATGTTTTCAGGTCTGGCAGCTGTATGAGGAAAAGCACCCTCTGGATATGGTAGACCCCAAGCTCGCAGAGTTCAACGCCGACGAGGTGCTCCGCGCCATTCACGTGGCCCTCCTCTGCACCCAGGGCTCCCCGCACCAGCGTCCGTCCATGTCGCGGGCCGTATCGATGCTCACAGGGGACATCGAGTTAGGGGAGGTGGTGAACAAGCCCAGCTACATCACCGAGTGGCAGATCAAGGACGGCAACACCAGCAGCTACATGAGCAGCGGTGTCAGCGGGCAGTCGAGCGTAGCGGCGCCGAGAGCCGGCGCGTGGCACAACTCGTCGCCGTTCCTCAGCTCCGTCATCGACGAAGGCAGGTGATCGACGAGCGTCGCGGTTCAGATAATCAGCTTCGTTTCACTTGTATACACACGTTATTGACAGATGGTCTCGGGATTATCAGTTGTGCACAGTAGTGTGAGTGCGCGTTTGCTTCTGTTTGGATTTCTCCCATTTTGGATTCGATTTTGATACGTGCAATTGGATATTGTTTTGTTTTGTCCATTGGAAGTATTAAAGATTTGCAAATTGCAAGTGACTGGACCAGCCACCTACTACCGCGAAAGCTCATCGACTTTGAACGAGGTTCCCCGAACCACGTGCTTCGTGATGGGGACTTCGGTGCTGCCTGTCTGGTAAATCTCGACCACCTGCCAGGAGCAATTGGATATTGTTTTGTTTTGTCCATTGGAAGTATTAAAGATTTGCAAATTGCAAGTGACTGGACCAGCCACCTACCGCGAAAGCTCATCGACTTTGAACGAGGTTCCTCGAACCACGTGCTTCGTGATGGGGACTTCGGTGCAGGTTTAAAATACTGTTTGAGCTGCGGAAACCGCTCACGAAAACCGTACAAAAATCGAATAAATTTAAATATCAAATTTTTGAGAGAAAACCGAACGGTTTTTACGGTTTACCGTTTTTGAATTTGAAATCAAATCAGTTTGAGCGGTTTTGCAACAGTTTTTACGGTAAACCGCTCGGTTTTACGGTAAACCGTTCGGTTTGAGCGGTTTTCGAATTTTCAAATTTTTTTAAATTTTTAAAATTTTTAAAAAATTTTAAAACGAAAATCGATCAACCGTAAAAACCGAACCGCCGCGGTTTGATCGAAAACTGCTGCCTGTCTGGTAAATCTCGACCACCTGCCAGGAGCAAGCGTCAGGAACCGGTTCCCTACCTGGTTATATGCTTGTGCCAACGATGGTTCTGTTTTTCACCCATGATATCTCAACCAATGATTGCAATATGAATAACAGTGCCTCTTTTTTATTTTGTATCTTGTATGTTGGACCAATTTTTTTTTTTTTTGAAATGCATGCACATCATCTTATATTTTTGGGAAAGAGGGAGGTGTAGTCGTGTAGAATATACTGACGGCTCATTAAAAAAGCTGACGTTTGTCCGTTGAATTTAGCTGGAATTCTAACCAGCTGCCCATGAAAAAAAATGTTTCGTACCCTTGCAATATGGACCACTACAGTCTTCTACGACGAATGGACTTGGACACGTGCTTGTTGCCGAAATCTAGAATTTTGAAAATGTAATGTGAATCACGCCAAGTTGTCCGTACACACTATTATTGCACGAACAGGGTGTCACTGTAGCAGGAATTTGAACTCCTTTTTAACCGTTTGATTTAAAATCAAGTTTGGTGCTACAGTACGATGGGAACATTATTTTCCTGATGAATAGCATCTGTAAACAGAAATTTGGTACAGTAATAATTAAAGGTACTGTACATTCTCTTTTTTTTATTGTAGCAATTGCTACAGCCCGGTAAATTTTCTTCGATACTGCAGAGGACCCGGACTCGGTATTACATGCCTACTGCTTCGTTCTCGAGCTGCATGTCAAATGTTGCTTAAGTAAAAAAAAATTTAACATTAGTGAGATACAAACACAGAGTGCCTTCGTTCAGTGCATCAGAACGAATAGTTGGGTTTGGGTAGGGTGTCTGCATCAGCGGCGGCTCGATATATAGAAAGCTGGACTATTATTATTTATTAGCAACTCGTAATTTACAATTGGTCAAGTAGTGTGCAAAAGGACAACAAATTATAACGCTACTTGCACCATTTGTTTACAGCTAGATGTGGAAAGGCGCATGAAAAGCAAGTCTATAACTGTATGGGGGAAGAATAATATAATCTGTCATTGACGTCGCAGATTTTTCTTTTCCATTTTTTTTTTTGGTGGCACCGGCGTCGAATCCTCTTGTGTCCAAGCTAGGAGTTAACTGACGGGATGCATGATGGACTCCAATTTGACATGCTAGAAAGGCATAATCATGTTCAATCAACATAAATTCAAATACCCTGCCCCCTCTAAGTAGATTAACGAAAATCTTAAACTGATCAGGATGGTTAGGATTTTCTTTTTGAACAGTAAACCCATGCCATCAGCTAGACACCATGGTACAGACTACCATCATCAGTCGGCAACGCAAACTTCATCGACTCACCGCTTTGAGTCATTTAAATATCAGCTATCGATATATAGAATTTCCACCTGAAATCATGTTCATCGAAACCCAATAAGGCTCATCGGCCACCGCTCTGCTTCGCCGGAGTAGTTGCGCACTAATCAGCATCCGAGTTTACAAAACCGACAAAACCAGTCGGTTTTCGATGAAACCGGTCTGGTTCGGTTTAGAATGTCGGTCGATTTTTAATTTAATTAATTAAAAAATTTTAAAAATTCAAAAAAAATTAAAATCTGAAAACCGATCAAACCGGCTGGTATACCGAAAAAACCGACGAAAAACCGCTCGAACCGATTTGATTTCAAATTCAAAAAGAGTAAATTAGTAAAACCGACTGGTTTTCTATAAAAAATTTGATTTTTTAATTTGCTCGTTTTTTTTACTGTAGCGGTTTTTTTTGTCGGTTTTCGAGACTAAACCGGTTTCTGAAAGAAACTGGCCACCCTACATGTGCAGCAGCATCATCCCACGCTTTCCAGAATTACATAGCTGTGGTCTTTGTCCATTTCCTTCCTTCGTTCCACCACTTGCTTCGGAAGGGGGTGGGAGAGAGACGATCGAGAGGATGAAGCCTAGGCTGAGCCGTCGTCGCCGGAGCAGCAGCTTCGTCGACCATGGCGTCCCTGCCGCGCTGCTGCTGTTCTTGCTGCCGCTTCTGTGCCGTTCTTGGAGGGCGGCCGCGCAGGCTCAGCCGGTGCCGCCGCAGACTGATCCGGATGAAGGTGCGTACGCAGCCTCGCTAGCTCGACGATTAAGATGCTGCTTGATCGCTTGACCGTGTAGGAGTATAATGGAACCTGATCAACTTTGGCAGCGGCGGCGGTGAACGCGATCCTGAGCAAGCTGGGGCTGAGCGCGCCGGCGTCGTGGAACATCAGCGGCAACCCCTGCAGCGGCGCGGCGACGGACGACACGCCGCTGGACGACAACCCGGCGTTCAACCCGGCCATCAAGTGCGACTGCTCCGACCGGAACAACACGCTCTGTCACGTCATCAGATTGTGAGTCGGTGGTTCGACTTCGATCGAGCTGGTTCTTCTCGTCGTCTTCGTCCTCGTCCCGCTCATGTCGCCAGTGTTGAATCCGCGCGTGCAGGAAGATAAACAGGCTCGACGCGGTCGGTCCGATTCCGGAAGAGCTGCGGAACCTCACGCACCTCAAGAAGCTGTATGTGCTCTTCCATTTTTTTTTTCTTTAGGAAGTACTCCTAGCTGTACGATTTCGGGTTTTCTTGTGAAAAATTATGACGCACCTTCTTTGAAGCCTGAATAATTATGATTTTTGTTGTATCATGAGCATCAATTCGATAGTACTAACTGGGCTGGCCCGTTTGGAATATGGGACTGGATACTGTTGGGCTGGCCCACTATTAGACAACCAGGCTTTTCTGAGTCGGCCCAGCTAATAATGAACAAAGGGAGCACCAGCTCGTCTGCTACGCTTTGCGATCGCTTCACTTTCTCCCCTCTGTCCATCCCGCAAAATGGCGGAGAGGTTGCTGGCGGCCGCCGTTGCCCGGAGCGCGCGCCCGTTGCTCTTGGCATCCGGAGGAACAAAAGAAGTTCGTCACTGTTTCTGGGATTTTGAACCTGAGCCCAAGGGCTATCTCGCCTGCGTACTGTATCGTGCTTTCGTTCATGGGAATCGTCCAGTTTAGATCGTAGAGGTGACATTCAATCCTCCTCAACCCTACAAATCCATGCCCATTGCAATACTGACACAGTAACAATCCCTGATTTCATCCTCTGTCCTCATGTTTAGCTAGGAGTAGTAAGATAAGTCAGCGATGGAACAGTAACAACCCCTAATTTCTTCTTCTGCTAACTTTTTGTCAGTGCCAAGGATACGAATTTATGACCCATTTCTTATTCTATGTTAAGAGTTAGACTAGGATACTATTTATTGGCCGAAATAACACACTTCCAGTACCGCGCAGTTGTCTGTTATGCCTAAGGGTTGAGTGTTTTGTTGATGAATACACATTACGTAGTAATATCTGATTTCAAAATCTGTGATGAATATTCAATTTATGCACTGTAAATAACGGATGTTTGGTGGGTAAAATGATTTACCCATTCTTTGTATGTGAATGGCAGTATTAACGCTGTTGGCCTCTGATCTTACCATTTCAGGGACTTCCGAAGAAATTACTTCACTGGACCATTACCAGCATTCATAGGAGAGCTGACTGCTCTGGAGTTCATGTAATTATCTCAACTTGAAACCAAACCACAGGTCTTGCTTGACAAATCTTACATTCTTCTCCTTGAAAATCACAAGGACTGTGGGCATCAATGCGTTATCAGGACCTATCCCAAAGGAGCTTGGCAATCTTATAAATCTCAAATCACTGTAAGATGTTTCGATCATGTTATTTACTACAGTAGGTGATCTTTGATGTGCCCAGTCATTCATTTGCAATTTTGACTATAATTTCATGGAAGAGATAATCCAACAAAAAGGCTAACAAGCATCTTTCCTAGTACTTATTCAACAGCCTTTAGATTTCTAAAAAATTGAGCAGGACTTTTCTTTAAGCGTTATTTTGGTGTTAAAGTGCTATAACTAATTCTTTCAGGGCGTTGGGCTCAAATAACTTTAATGGCACGCTTCCTGATGAGCTGGGGAAATTGACCAAACTTCAACAAATGTAAGTTTCCTGTTTGGTTGTTGCCACAATGTCTTTGACATGATTGTTGGTGTTTTCTTTTCCATTTAGACTAATAACCATATTCTTGAATGACACATATGTAGGTACATTGATAGTAATGACTTCAGTGGTCCATTACCAGCAACATTGTCCCAACTCAAGAACCTGTCAATCTTGTAATTTTTATAATTTTAAAATAATATATCAACTCTTGGAGCTATTCTTTCACCCGAAGCAGAAACTAAAAATCTCACACACCTGTCATTGTGCATCCAGGTGGGCATCAGATAATAATTTCAGTGGGCAGATTCCTGATTATCTTGGGGGCTTGACTAACTTGACTCAAGTGTAAGACCCATATTTGTCCAATCACAAAGATTTTACAATATCTCTCTCTGTTTCATTGACACAAGTCACACAAGTATTGATCTGTAAAAGTGCAAGATGTTGACTATTCACTTGAACAATCACATAAATCATTCGTGTTCTTGAATAACACAATTTACCTATTATGAGGAACTAGGATAGGTGTTTCTTCGCTAACCAAGAATAGTTTTCAGGAGGCTCCAAGGGAATTCTTTCCAAGGCCCCATTCCCAGAAGTTTCTCTAATCTTGTCAAGTTGACAAGCTTGTGAGTACCTAATACCTTTTTTTTTAGTAAATTTCACAAAACTACACATACTATGACAAAATTATCAAAACCAAGATTAATCACACCAGTACATTTTTTTTTAATTTATCACAAAAAATACACATTTTAGAGGTGTTTCTCATGAACATGACAAGTGGGACCCACTTGAAGTATATGAATCAAAATTCTTAAATCTGTAGTTTTGTGATAATTTGGTCATAGTATGTGTAGTTTTGTGAAAGTTACTGTTTTTTTGGGATGTGTCTCTGGTACTTTATTTGGCAGTAGGATTAATATTGTTGCAAAGATAAGCTAAGAGCAGTAATTACGCATTGATATGAATGTAACAGAAGAATTGGTGATATAGTAAATGGAAGCTCTACACTGGGGTTCATCAGCAACATGACATCTTTGGGTGATTTGTATGGCATGTACCCTATCCTTTACTTTTTCCTTTAGGATTCGGAGCCTAACTATTCAAGCTTCTGTATTGCAGAGTATTGAGGAACTGCAAGATATCCAACACAATTACATCAGTGGACTTCTCCCAATTTGGAATCTTAAATTTATTGTAAGATGTTTCCATGTGGCATTTTTTATCTTATAAATTTATTTTCAGTTGAAAGTTTGCCTCGCTTCTAATGCTCCTTTTCCTATTGCTGCAGGGATCTGAGTTTCAACAATATCACAGGCCAAATACCACAATCAATTTTGAATCTTCCATCACTGACTTTCTTGTAAGAATTTCTTTTATAAAGTTTTTAATTTTATGTTTAATCAGCCTCTGTTTTTTGTTTCCTTATAACATTCTGCTGATATTTTTAAACATCTTACTTTCAAAATGTGTTTGAATCAGATTTCTTGGGAATAATAGCCTTTCGGGAAGATTGCCAGCCACAAAAAGTCCCTTACTGACCAATTTGTATGCTCAGGTGCTTTTTCATTGTGCTGGAGGGAATAAATAATATGTGTCTGATATCAATGCTTTGTTGCGTTTTATTTTCAGAGATTTTTCATACAACCATCTATCAGGAAGCTTTCCTTCTTGGGCCACCCAGAAAAATTTACAATTGTATGTTTTTAAGTTTCAGAATTTGTATTACAAACCGTATGCTCTTTTCTTTTGAACGCAGCTTGTCTGACTTGATTAAATAATATCATTAATCGTCCCTGTATGTTGTACTTTGTATTAAGGAATTTGGTGGCAAATGACTTTATGATGGATAGCTCCAATGACAGGTGAAAACCTGTTCATCTTCTCCAATCAAGGCTAGCATAAAAAATATTTGTACATCTTAGTTTGTTATCAGATCTCAAAATAGTGAAACATTTCGTCTGCAGTGTTCTGCCATGGGGATTGAACTGTCTTCAGCGAAATACTCCCTGTTTTCTTGGTTCTCCACAATGTGAGATTTCCACCCATTGTAACTTTGAGCTTGTATTTGTTCAGTGAATATTGTTATACTGATAGACTTATTATAGAAAACCCCAACTTACAATTATTTTTATGTAGCTGCCTCCTTCGCGGTGGACTGTGGTGGTAGTAGAACCATATCAGGTTCAGATAATTCCATGTATCAGGCTGATAATTCTAGTCTTGGAGCTGCCTCATTTTATGTTGCTGGTGCACCTACATGGGGTGTCAGCAGTGTTGGAAGATTCATGGATCCACCAAATGGGAGTTACATAATTTACAGTTCGCGCCAGTTTCAGAACACACTAGATTCTGCACTGTTTCAAACTGCAAGAATGTCACCATCATCTCTGAGATATTATGGCATTGGACTCGAGAATGGAAACTACACAGTCACACTTCAATTTGCAGAGGTTGACTTTCCAGACATACAGTCTTGGAGAAGCAGAGGGAGGAGGATTTTTGACATCTATGTTCAGGTGGCAACAAACTTATACCTTACTGGTAGTGATGCATTTAGATCATATGTAGTTCTTTGGTCGATACTTTCTTCCCTTTTCTTTTCCCTTGCACAGGGTGAGCGCAAGGAGCAGAACTTTGATATAAGAAAGGCAGCAGGAGGGAAATCTTTTACTGTTGTTAAGAAGCAGTATGTTGTTCCAGTGACGAAAAACTTCCTCGAGATTCATCTTTTCTGGGCCGGCAAGGGTACTTGCTGCATTCCTACTCAAGGCTACTATGGGCCTGCAATATCGGCTTTGAGTGCAACTCCAAGTACGCACCTGAATTCAAGCTCTTCATTCTATGTTTAGTAGTACTACTGCCCAGATTCCATTTTGAAGTGTCAACTAGCGCAGTGCTAGTATAATCACAAAATTATTTCAACATTTATACGCATGATGTGATGTCGACCCTTTAAACTTCTGATCACTGTTATATTTAATACTAGCTAGGATTAAAACATGGAAGTTTGTTGGGAAAGGCATTTGTTGTGTTCTACAGTTATAACATAGTATATCATTACAAGTTCCCGTTATAGGGCTTGACACGTTGCACATTGTCCACTGCTTAAAATTGCATGTTCCATCTCAGTAAAGTGTTATCAAGGTCTTTAATGCGCTAACGAAGTGAACTTTTCATCAGATTTTGTCCCTTCAGTTCGTGGCCCTACAGAAAACAAGAGCAGTAGAACTGGTGTCATTGTTGGAGTTGTTGTTGGTATTTCAGTTTTTCTTTTGGCTGCATTGGTTGGAATCTTCATATGGAATCAGAAAAGGAGAAAGCTATTATTAGAATTGGAAGGTATTTAATATATCAAAACCACATTGTGCACTGTACACAGAAATTATGCTAACAAGCTTTCTTGGACCTTGCAGAATTGTACACTATAGTTGGAAGACCAAATGTCTTCAGTTATAGTGAGCTTAGGTCTGCTACGGAAAATTTTTGTTCTGATAATCTGCTTGGTGAAGGAGGATATGGATCAGTTTACAAGGTGCCTTTTTCTAGCATATAACTGTATTTGTATTAATGTATTTGATAATATGTGACCTCATTGAAAGGCTGCTTCCTCTTAAAAAGGTAACACTACTAAACAGGAAAGTCAAGTAGTGTGTTCTTTAGTGTAAATTCAGGAGTTCTTGCAGGCTAAACCTTGTCCTGGGTTATGAAATACTTGCATCATTCAAAAAGCGATCTTTTTGCAGGGTAAATTGAGTGATGGAAGAGTGGTGGCAGTGAAGCAGCTCTCTCAATCATCAAATCAGGGGAAAACACAATTTGCTGCAGAAATAGAAACCATATCTCGAGTTCAACACCGTAATCTGGTCATATTGTATGGTTGCTGCCTTGAGAGAAATACACCACTGCTGGTTTATGAGTATCTGGGGAATGGAAGCCTTGATCGTGCATTGTTTGGTATGATCTTATTTCATTTTACATAACAAAGAGTGCAACTTTATGTATGTGAACCTTCATTTTCAGGGAAGGGGAGCTTGAACGTGGACTGGGCAGCAAGATTTGAGATATGTTTGGGAATAGCAAGAGGTATAGCTTATCTCCATGAAGAATCAAGCATCCGCATTGTGCATAGGGACATAAAGGCCAGCAATGTGTTACTGGATGATGATCTCAATCCTAAAATCTCGGATTTTGGTCTTGCCAAGCTCTGTGATGACAAAAAGACTCATGTCAGCACAAAAGTTGCTGGCACATTGTAAGTGCCCTTTTATCTCCGCCTTGAATATGCTGTTCTATTGTCTGCCTATGTGAACTGATGGTGGTTGGTTGTCTTCTTTGACTATTCAGTGGCTATCTGGCACCCGAGTACGCCATGAGGGGTCATATGACTGAGAAGGTTGATGTGTTTGCATTTGGCGTGGTCGCTTTGGAGATTGTTGCTGGTGAATCAAACTATCAAAATTCACTCGACGAAGACACGACCTACATATTTGAAAGGGTAATATAATTGAGCTTTCTGTTGGGTAATATGGGCCTAATAGTTGAAGCTGTATATATCGCTACATTTAAAAACTCTGCAATTGAAAATGTGTGTTATGCCGGAGGCTCGTTCTCTTACTTCTGAAAGACCAAAATACTGTTCGCTTACTTTCAGGTCTGGGATCTGTATGAAAACAACAGCCCGCTTGACTTCGTGGACCCCAAGCTGACCAGTTTCAACGGAGACGAGGTCCTACGAGTGATCCGCGTGGCGCTCCAGTGCACCCAGAGCTCGCCTCAGAGACGGCCGCCCATGTCCAAGGTCGTCTCGATGCTCGCCGGCGACGCGGACATGACCGACGAGATCACCAAGCCCAGCTACATCACCGAGTGGCAGGTCAAGGTCGGCAGTGGTAGCTTCACGAGCACCCAGGTCGGTTCGTCGTCGACGCAGCCGTCGTCCGGCGTCCAGATGACCCCGGAGCCCGGGGAGGTCACACCCGTCGTCCCGTCGCGTCTGTTCACTTCCATCATCGATGAGGGCCGGTGACACCAGTAGGCGCTGTTTTTTCAGTCGTCGGTGGATGTATGGCGAAGTGAAATATGTATACTCCGTTCACATGTCATTTTCGGTTCATTTGAGAGTTTTGGGCTGATTCATTGATCCATAAAATTGAAAACTTGGATCACCGTGAGTACATATAATAAATTTTTGGGAACTGGCTTCTGTGAGGCATCATGTTTACATTGTACGATTAATTTGCGCTGTTTGATCAATGGCGGTGTTCTGCGTGAGCCGGCGAGGTCGATGCGGCGCGCGCTAGGCCGCCGGTGAATGGACGGCCGGGGGTTTCCCCGTCGCTCGGTAGACGCGTTGCACGCCTTGGAAGAGCCCAACGAACGTTCCAAGGCATCTGATCTGTTTCATTTGGCATGCATCACATGGCTGGTTGGTGCCGGTGTATTGGTGTTTAGTATTTTATTCTCCTTGCTAAGAAAACGGACGATGAAGCCGTGTCCGGTCGACCTTTCCCATGGCTTTGTGGGTGATTTTTCTTTTTTCTTTGTTTTATGTCTCCTTTTCGCTCCCGCTTTTCAAGTCAGGATTTCTCAAACGTGCGTATCATGCTACGTATGTATATCGCTCAATGTGCATGCAAGTCTTTCCATTGCTTTTGCCTTTAAATTGATTATATGCTTTGAACGGAAATGGCGCACATAATAGAAGAATAACGAGTTGTTAAAGCCACTATCACACTAGTCTGCTGGCAAGGAGCTAATCTCGAGTGCGTTTGGTGTACGGAGCACAAAAATCCTCAGGGCTCTTTGGAATAGGATTTTCGTAAAAATTGTAAATTTTTTTTACAAAAATCAATTTAATTTTACAGAAAAAATAAAAAAAAAACCTTCAATTTAAAGTTGGGCTCTCAATGGGCACATTCCTCCAACTGCACGAAAGCACCAAGAAGGTTGGAATGTTCGAGGTTTAAGTGCGAGGGCAAAACCGTCAATTTTTCCAATTCCAGGAAGAAAGCGTACATAGCGAGGGGGATAAACCTGGATGCCGTGTTTGTCGCGGGCAGCAAACCCGACAGCCCGACCCCGAAAGCAGCCAGTCATCCACCCCCATTCAAATCTCCTCGCCGCTTCTCCGGCTCCCCTTCCTCCGGTGATTATCCCCGGAATCCCAGCTAGCACACTCCTCCAATCGCCGCCGGATTCTCGGCCGCGGCGATGGCGGGCGCGGCCGAGGCCGTGGAGCGGGCGCACGAGCTCTACAGGGGCGGCCGCCACCGGGAGGCGCTGGAGCTCTACTCGGCGGTGCTGGCGGCGGCGCGGGGACCCGCGCAGCGCATCGCGCTCCACAGCAACCGCGCCGCGTGCTACCTCAAGCTCCACGACTTCCGCCAGGTCCCGAGATGCTCTCTTGCTGTTTTCGTCGCGGATTGCGTCGTTCGTTTCGATTTTGACTTCTACTTCAGCCTTCAGTGGTGGGTTTGGGCGTGCCCCCTTGGGGAGCTTGCATGTGTCTGTCAGAGTGAAAAAGGATCGAATTTTAGCCATCGTAGCGTCCCGGTTAGGTCCAGGTTTATGAATGCGAATGGTTTTAATTGCGATTACTTTTGTCTGTATATGGTGAGCTTGGCCTCTGGATGAGATTCCAGTTTTGAGGGTAAGTTATTCCAGACATCCAAAACCAAGGGAAAAGTGGTGAACGGTGCCAAGCTGTACTACTGTTCGCTCTAGTAGTCTGCAGATTCAGCTGAACTACTGATAAATTTAGTGTTCTAAGATGGAGTTAAATCCATCTACTGTATTCCCACAAATTTCAGAAGTATTTCAAACCAGACAACCGGCTAGTAACACAGGGTTAATGAAATGGATGTAGATAGATAGAATAGAATGAATGCTCCCCTTGGAGGAAATTTAATCACGCATCCTGAAATTTCATGGAAAGGCCAAATAAATTAATTCGTCATAATAGGAAATCCGCATTAGCCGTGATTGGGCTGAAGTTCTGATTGGTTTTGGTGCTTTATAACATATGGTGAGTACGGACCACGGTGTATTTGATGAAAAGAACATTCAGTATCTGGCTGGAATCATCTGGGAGACTGACACCGTTTATTCTTGCTTTTTCTATAACATTGCTGTTCTCAAAATTGCGTTCTCAATTTATGATGCAGGCGGCAGAAGAGTGTACATCTGTCCTTGAATTGGATAGAGAGCATGCCGGAGCTCTGATGCTACGAGCCCAGACCCTTGTTACTCTCAAAGATTATCAATCAGCTCTATTTGATGTGAACAGGCTGATCGAGATAAATCCAGCATCTGAAGTGTACCACAACCTTCATGCCCGATTGAAGACACAACTAGTAAGCTCTTACTCATCTAAATGCCACCAACCATAACTCTTAATCTTCACCCCCACTTCTTCTGAATACCTCATAATTCGATCTGTCCAATGATTTGTTTACATACCTGGCCATTTTATTGATCATCTGTTGTATTGTTTTGAAGTCGCTGGCCCCGATTCCTGAATGTGAAGAAGAGTCCATGTCTCTTGAAGAAGAAAAAGAAGAGCATCCTTCAAAACAAGATCAGAAGATTGAGAACTCTATCACCAAATATAACCAACCTGAACCTGAACCGAGTTTTGTGAGCAAAACTTCAAATGAACAGACTCTTGTAAGAAAACCTGTGGCTGGACCTCAAAAGGTTGAGGTCCCTTCCACTCTGCCTTCAAAACCCCAGGGATTGGAGCCCATTGCTAAACCAAAGGGCCATTCAGCCCTTGATTATTCGAAATGGGACAAGGTTGAAGATGATTCAAGTGATGACGAAGAGGATGATGATGAAGAGTTGCCTCAGTACAAATTTAAAGTCAGAACAGTTGGTGTGCGGTCTGTAAAGTGAGCAAGGTTAACAAAGCGTTTGAAAAATATAGTCGGTGTATAGTCTGACTCTTGACAGGATCCCTGTTAACTAACAAAAGTGCCACACATTCATATTTAGTTGAATTATTTCGGATGGCCAACGTCGTTAGTTTCTGTATGATATGGAACCAGTTGGCATCGTGTCGCAAATTAGTTTAGGTAGGCTCCATTTGTGTTTTCATAGATCCTTTGCCGCAGCCTAATTTTGAGTCTTTAAAATCACATATGCACAAATTTATTGCTGTTTGATGCAGGATTTTGAATTTCAATAGCTGTCTGGTTATTCTCTAGTCTTCAGTAGAGAATTTTGATACCTACATTCTGGCCATTGGGATGGACGTTTGGCAGTCGCTACTGTACAACCTTCCAAGCAAACACTCGAGTAGATAATGAACCTTTGTTCCTAGTATTCTTGTAATCGGTTCTGTAGGCCCCCCTCATTTTTTACGTTTTCTGCGAGGAGAATATTTATGAACCATGTGGTGACCTATTGTCTCAGTCGTCAATACAGTTCAATTGAATTACCTGAGTGGAAATAAAACAAAAGCTATCAAGGTGTAAGAATATACTCCTTCGAAGAACAATATTTTTAGTTAAAACCAGAATTGTTGTTAAATACTGTATAACTGAACAAAGGATCGTACTAATCTTGAATCCTATAACGACAGGTACATTTAAATGTGCGGCACGCAGACATCAGCCGAATCTAACAACAATATCAAACAACAGTAGTATTAAATTTAGCTGCCCAAGAAAACTACTCTTTAATTTGAATTGTAGGGGCCCTCCAGTAAGGAGAATCCCCTCCAAAAATTGGCGTATGCTGCTATTTGCGGCGCACACACGGTATTCTTTAGTAAAAGGCGAAAGAATAGTTCGCTCTGTGCGCACCGCGCAGCTGCGTGCCTTCTTTCAGCCGCTGAGGCCCTCACTATATGCCCTTCCCTCGGAGCGCAACACCCGTCATCTAGCGATGTGGTACTAATCCACCCCTCCCACGCGACTCTGCCTCGCAGCTGCACCGGGTCCAACCAAATTGGGCCAGGCCCGGACCGTTTGAGCAGATTACTGGGCTGGACCAGCGGAACACGGCCCAATCTATTAGACGGCAGCCTGTGGAGTTTTTAACACAAACTATATGACTGACTAGTGGTCCCACCTAATTTTCCGCAAAGGACTGAGATGAAGGACCCACATGTCATGTCATGTAGGAGTCCTACCATTCCCTCCTCTCATTGTAGCTTCTCTTCCAATTCCTCCGATCCCCACTGCCAGTCCGCCACGATGGTCATCCCCTCCAGCTCCGGCGAACCTGCCAGCGGCGGCGAACCACCACCAAGCGATCCTTCGCAGCGTCGCCACCCGACCTCCCGCATCTCCCACATCGTGCGAACCTACCTCGACCTCTCCTCCAGTCCCAATAAGCGCCGTGCCGCTCCCAAGAGCCAGCCCAAGACCGGCGGCCAAGAGACTCACGCCGCCGGAGACGAAATGGAAGTGGGAGTGTCTGGCGAACCCTCTGCGCAGCCTTCGCGGCTGCTCCGGGAGCTGGGAATCCGTGTGTCTCGCTACACGCACGAGGAGCGCCGGGACATCATCCTCCGCTACATGCAGAAGCGGAGCGGCCGCCAGGTCGTCAACCGCGGGGCCAGCAAGGTGGGACTCGTGTGATGAAGATTCCGCTTACTGGGTTCACTGGATCGGAGAGAAAGCAATTGGATTGCAGGTGATGACAGTTTTTTTTTTCCCCTTGGACGCTGCTGCCTGCGGCTACATGCAGATCCCATCGAGACAGGCTCTGGCGGAGCGGCGGCGAAGAGGCGCGGGAGGGAAGTTCCTTGGCAAAGAGGACCCTCAGGTACAGTCCAAGGTACCTGCTTGACAATTGCTGCTTGATATGTTGTGCAGTTCGTGTAAGCGTACCAGTGTCTAGAGACTTGGAGTGCACATTGAGCTGGCTGATTAAGACATGCCTTTTGCTATTTACTATGCCATCTTCCAGAGAAAATTTTGTACTAATGGACAACATTTTCATGTTGTGTGTTGTTATGCTTGAGTATATGGAGTCTGGACTCTAGAGTAGTCAGTATTTGACAGCATAAATGAGTACTAAGTTACTACGAAGTAGATTGATATGAAGCTATGGTAAGGGGGAGGTTAGACTATTTTTATTCCAGTGGAATTAAGTTTTTGACAGAGCTTTGCACGTTGTTAGCCGTGAAGATGTTGTATTAAATAACCCAAGCTCTTGAATGTTGCAATAAAAAGATGAACTTATATAGAAGTAGTAATCTGTGTTTCTGTTTTCTAAGAGCATTTGTTTCCCCAGACTGCGGATAAAACTGAAGAGAAGGTAGAAGAAGAACCAGAATTGCCACCGGAAGTCATTTCAAATGCTGGAGGTGTTCCCATAGTTGGAATGGTTTTTGGGAGTGAAGAAAAAGCGTACGAGTATTATGTGAACTATGCAGGAAATGTGGGATTTAGTGTCCGGAAAGGCTGGTGGGACAAAACTGCTAAAAGTTCATCCAGATCAAGGGGTTATGTATGTTCTAGGGAGGGCTTTCGCTCAAAGAAAGAGGCCAAGAAATCTCGTGCAGAGACAAGGATGGGTTGCCCTGCACGGCTAGCTATTCAGCTAACACCTAGTGGCAAATATCGAGTAACAGAATTTGTGGAGAATCATAATCATCAGCTTGCTGCACCTTTTGACATTGAGATGCTGAAACCACAAAGAATATCCACCAACGTTCAACATGGAAATCAAAATGCTATTAACATTCCTCTAGGGTACAAAAATTATCTTCGGTCAAAGACTACAAAAGATGTTAAACCAGGGGATCTCAAAGCTCTGATGGATTACTTTCAGAGGATGAAGAGTAACAATCCATCATTTTACTATGCTATTCAGGTGGATGAAAATGACAAAGCAGCTAATGTCTTCTGGGCTGACGCAAGATCAATCATGGACTATCACTACTTTTGTGATGTGATCTGCTTTGACATGATCTACAAAGTAAATGACTTGAGCAGGCCGTTGGCTTTGTTTCTAGGCATGAACCATCATAGGCAAATGATCATATTTGGCTCAGCTTTTCTGTATGATGAAACTGTTGAATCATTCAAGTGGCTTCTTGAGACCTTTAAGGCTGCGATGTGTGGGAGACATCCAAAAACGATTTTCACTAGTCGAACTGAAGCATTGAAGGAAGCACTGGGTCTCGCTTGGCCTGGTACTATTCAGCGTTCTTGCGTGTGGCAGATGTACCTGAATACTGCTAAGTCCTTAAAGGATGTTTTTGGTAGTTGTGAAGAGTTCACACGTGATTTGAGACATTGCTTTTTTTATGTTGAGGATGAGCAAGAGTTTGTTAACACATGGAATGTGGTAATGGATAAATACAGTCTTAAAGAGAATGAATGGTTAGTTAAGCTTTATGAAGATCGAGAGAATTGGGCCTTGCCATACACTAGGCAAATATTCTCTGGGGATATTACAAGTCTGCTACTGGCAGAAAATTTTGGCATTAGGCTCAAACAGTACTTGGGCCACGATACAGATCTTTCCCTCTTTTTGAATTTTCTTGAAAGTTCAGCAGAAAAGAGGAGACAAGAAGAGATGCAAGCTGATTACCAGGCCAATCAAGAGACCCCACGAACACCAGTTCCATTGCTGTGGAATGCTGCAAATGTTTATACCCCAATTGTTTTTTATTTATTTAGAAAGGAATATGAACTTAGTATAGGATGTGTGGCTTATGCTTGTGGGGAATTTGGCTCTCTTTCTGAGTATATGATCACCGTCAGGAACAGTAAGGACCAGCTCGTGCGATTTGACTCATCAGATGGTACAGTTGCATGCACATGCAAAAAATTTGAAAATTGTGGATTACTTTGCTGCCACATATTAAAAGTGTATGAATTGAGGAACGTTAAAGAAATTCCCCTACAGTATTTTCTGAAGAGGTGGAGGAAAGATGCAAAGTCGGTAACCATGGATGCACCTGATGGATTTAATTTTGACAGTGATCCAAAATCTTCTGTCCCAGACCGATATGCAGCTCTTTGCCGCTTGTTCTATAAGATTGCTGCTAAGGCTGCTGAGAACATAGATGCCTTTGCACTGATGGCAAGCCAGTCAGATGAACTTGTTGCACGGGTGGACAAAACTTTGCAATCTACACTTGCTGACAAGTCATCTGGCAATTCCATTAAGGAACAATTAACTCGTATGGCCCAGAATGAATATCCGCTTAGTAGTAGCAATGAAGCTCAGGGTTCTAGTGGAAAGAAATTTGAAATTTCTCGCCGTAGAAATGATTTGGAAAACAATAAACGAAAGAAAGCAAGAAAAGGTGTGTAGTACATGCTCCTAATAGATCATTATATTTAGTTCTCTAATCTCAACCTTTTTTTTATTGGCCTAGACCTTGTACAACCTGCTGAAACAGTTGCTGGACCGAGAGGAGAGCTGAACATTACACCAGGAAGTATCCAATCAGAACCAAGGAACAGTTCAAATCAGTTCCTCCCAGAGCAATTAATGCAGGTGAGTTCTTAAGCAGGACGCCAAGTATTACCATGCCCATCGTGTTGCTCTTGGGAGGAAAAGGACAGTAACTGATGCTTTCCTTGCACGCAGGGACACTATGTACTTGGTCACAACTTTGAGCTTGGAAGCTCACAGAATCTTCACAGCAATTTGAATCAGTTTGATCAGGTCGTGCTCATGTATAATGTAACTTCTTACTGTGTTTGATTATCGCCATGCTCATGTTCTTATTGCCTGCAGGCCTCGGTTTCAACCCTGCAACAGCAACCATTTCCTGGGAATGGTCAACTAACCCAAGTGAGTTCTGCATTATGATAACCATTGTTTATAGAGAACTGTATGCTTGATCTATCATCTTTTGACCATTGCATTTAATCATCTTGACCATTATGGTAAAAGTATGGATGCGCATTGTCTTGGAAATCTGCTAGCTTGTCTTTTGGTCAATATCCTTGCGAAATATTTCATTGAACTATACTTCTGCACTCCTTCAGGGATATCCTGGCGATATGCATGCACTTCAATTTGTGGCGGCAAATTCCCAAATTGGCCATCAGAGTGATGATCAGGGGCAGTCTTCAACACCGGTGTGGGATTTTCTTTGATGCACCGAAGATGCTACTATTCACCTAGGTTTAAACAATATGGAACTGCTTTGCTCCCGAGAACAAGTTTCCCTCTTCAAATCGGGACTATGGTGAGCAGCCTAAAAATATGTGCATGATAGAATTGGGTGTAGTAGGAGCCGATTTAAAAGATCCTCTGTAGTATAGTTAGCTGTATGTACTAGGTTAAGGTGCTCCCAGGGAAGTTAGGCATTATTTATTTTCTTTTTTACTGACATCACAGTACATTTTGTCCCGGGATGCAACTCTAGCTAGTGAGGGTTGTTGGCCTTGTAACCCAATTAGTGAGCAACTGATGCTATGCAATGCGCTAATGCTTGATTTCCTATTTTAAACGAAGGAAGAGGAACCTGGGTTTGTGCTTGACATCAGCCCTTGCTATGCAAGCAAATACTTCATAACTGGGTTAACTCTATTAGGTGTCTATTGTAGAGCATATTGTTGTATTGCGCCATGAGCAATTCTCTTCAAAATCTGTTCCCGAGACGTCATTTTGGAAACTTATAATCATTCAGACGACAGGTTTGAACAAGAAATGATCGGAGTGGAGCACGGGCCCCTCCAGCAGATCAGGTGGCGGGCGCCCTATACCAGAGCCGGAGAATGAAGACGATGTGGTGGTTTGCTTGTAGGAGTAACCGAGAATCCAAAGCGAAACCTTTTTCGGTTGATCTTGCGACTATATACACCAGATCAGCAAACTGTTGCAGTAAAAAGCTTGAAAAAAGTGACACAAACTATGGTTAAGACCCATGGCTCGGTTCACAGCAGTGCGAGCAAAATCACACATACAAAATGACACAACCAGTCAAACTAGAGTTGACAACAAAAACAAGGGAAATTGCGACGCAACAAGGATTCCCACCAGGTCATGGCTGCCCCACGACACCGATGAACATAAAAAGCTGGTGTCAGATGAAGAACATGTTGTCCTCCAGGTCCTTGTGCAGCTTGGGGAAGTTGATGACCTCGGAAGCCCCCGAGGAGGACGGTCCCGACAACGACGGCGGCCCACTCCTCCGTGGCTGGGACGCCATCATGCCCTCGTAGTAGAGCCTGCCGCGGTACGCCGCGAGGTCGGCGTAGTAGACGGGCGTCGCCAGGGACACCGGCTTCGTGCACCGCGCGAAGACGAAGCACAGGTTGTACACCAGCTTCTGCAGGTCGTCCGACCCGAACCCGTGCTCATCCATCAGGCTGTAGTAGTGCGTCGGCCGGCTCGTCCCCAGCAGCCCGTTGTGGCTGCACAGGTAGAAGTCGTACGCCGCCGGGTCCACCACGCCGGTGTCCACCACCGTGCCGGGCGGCACGTTGCCGTTCCTGGTCTGCGGCTCCTTCCTGTCCTGGGGGAACAGCCGCGTGTGGTGCCGCTTCTTCGCCACGATCACGGTGATGGTCGGGGCGTAGCCGTTCACCTTGATCGCCTTCTCCATGTCCGCCAGCTCCTCGTTCAGGACCATCTCGAACTGCCCGTCGCTCACGCCGTCGCGGAAGTAGATGATCTTCTCCGGCTTCACGCCGTTCTGCTTCTCGTAGACGCCGATGAGCTCGTTGCAGATCTCACCCAGGTGCTTGATCACCTCGCAGCGGTGCCGCTGGGCGCGGATCCGTGGCACGTACTTGCTGGCGCCGGGGTAATCGATGGACGCCACCACGGCCGCGATGGACGGGCTCTCCACGTTCCCGGGCGACGGATGGTTCACGTCAGCGCCGATGAACATGAAAGGCGCGCCGCTGACCCGTGGGAGCGCGTCGAACAGCTGCACGTTGCTGCCCCCAAGCTTTCCGTTGATCTTGAGAGCAAGGTTGGACATGTACTGGTCCTGGCCCTGTGGCTTGTTCGCGAGGGGGCTCAGGAAACACTGTGTCAGGATCCCCAGCTGCGTCTCGCAGATCAGCTTCAGTGTCTTGTACCCTTGGTGCTGCTCAGACATCGGGCAGAACAGGAGCTGCAGCCTCTGCTTCTTGTTCGCTGCAGCCTGCTTCGCTTTACTAAGCTCCTCGTACAGCCAACTGGGATCAGATAGCACTGCCATTTCTGACAGGTGCACAAAGCATGGTTCAGATTTCATCTGAATGCCTAGGTTACAGCACTTCGCCACAATCTTTTCCAGAAACATGTTTCCATTGAGGCTTCGCCAGTCGCATGAGCCTGCACTAAAGTCAAGGATGCCCCAGCACTGGAGATTCCGGCCATCAACAAATCTGTTCTTCATCAGGTTCCACTGGCAGGTGGATGGATCAGGAATACTGAATTTGGTCGTGCCCCTGGAAGTGCCAAGTTTTAAATTGGGTGGAGGAATGACCCGACCCGTAACTTCTGTCATTCGAACATCCAAAGAAATCCCAAATTGTTGAGCTACTTCTCCCCTGAAAATTAAATGGCAGAAAATAATTCGTGAACCAAACATCGAACAATGAATTAACAAATTTACTAAGGTTACAGTCTCATGGTCCATGGACCTCCACAACATGCAATTCCATATTTATTTTGCAGAAAATGAAATGCACTAGGTTACTGAAATGACCTATTCCTCTACTGAATCAACTGCCACCCCGGTCCAAGAAAAAACATCTACTGCCACAGTACCAAGCACAGCTAGAGTCAAGCTTCAGGATGACAAAATAAATGGATGTTCAGGCATTTGCGAAGAGTAATGGTGATGACATGGGGTGTTACCTCCATGGTCCATCTCTCACCATGCCCAGAATCTCCTCCTTACGCCTAAATGCAGGGATTAGGGCCATCTCTTTCAGTGTCCTATCAGAATTCTTGTCCAAGTTTGCCTTTGGATACCTCTGTCCTTCAAGTAGAGTGCAAAACTCAATTGGCACGTAATTCTGTTTATCTTTGCTTCTGCTCAAATCCAAGCATGGAAGCATCTCATACTCAATTGTCTTGCCATGATGTTCACAAAAGTAATCAACAAGCCTCTTTGTTTGCCCGGATTCAGCATCCACAAAGGTGATCTGGCCAGTAGGTTTGGCTGTCAATCCTTGAACAGTATACCTTTGATTAGTCCTCCGGTGAGTCACAGTAACACGTCGGCCTTTGATCTCAGACTCCAAATTATCATGTTGCCACTTGTTCAGTGCTGTCCTGTAATCGAGATACTTCACAAATTTCTTGACAACATCCAGCACTGGTCCAGCTTGGTAAAATGGCAGAACTGAATAGTCCACACACAGGATCAGCCCTTGCTGAGTATGTTTAAGGGTTTGCTGTGTTCCTTTCATAGCTACAACACCCCTCCCGATGTCTTGACTGCTGCCTGGTGAGTAAAATCCTTTACCTACGATAACCTTGCACCATCGAGAGGCCTCACGCACAATGACATCAAGACCTTGCAAGACCTCCCTAGGCACAGGTAATTCTGAGAGTTGGCTGAATGGCAGCTGCTTCTTGAGCTCCACAGATACAATGTAGGTCCGTGACCGGACTTTGACGCGAAATAAACCTTCTGGCAGTTCAGCAGAAGTGAAAAGATTTCTTCCACCATCATATGCAACATATGAAGAAAACTGCCGAAAGCTGCTGTCCTTGAAGAGCTCATCCTTGGCAGAAAGAAACTCTGCCTTGGTGAGTTCTTTGCCTGAAGCCTTAGGAGATGCTTGATCGAGTTTGATGTTTATGTCATAGTGAAAAATAATTGATGCTTCTCTGTAACTGACAATGAAATGGTTCACCAAAAGTTTGACCTTGGCTTGAAATAATGAGCCTCCACCATCTGGTCTTCGCATTGGTGTTCGTATGCCAGCAAGAGACTTATCAACTGGTGGTGGGGCTAATGGTTCTACTCTGGCCGCTGCACTTGAGGCAATGCGTTCTACAGGGAAAGAATGAGCAGTTAGAAAATGAAATGGTCACGAGTACGCTTACATGAGAGAAAGAGTACAACTATAGCCAGCTGCTGTAGGGGAAGAGCGCATAATTTCAAGTGAACGAATTTCGTAACACTTCCTTTTACATTCAACAGACAGGAGTTGCAAGCAATGCTACATATGACAACTACACCAAACAGGGCACATCATACAGAGAGGTAGCCTCAACGTTTTTTAGTCTAACTACACGAAACTTAATACATATAAAAACCCCAATTTCATGGCAGAACGTTATCAAGTACGAACCACTCTAAAATAGGAGTAAAAGTTATGATAAGAATTTAGTTCAAAATAAACTAAAAATTTATTGTCCTAATGATAACAATTTATTGTCCATTACGCCTGGTTTCAAGAAGCCGTATACTAATACTCAACATCGACCATCGTAGAGTAAACAACACCTCAGTCTATCTATCAACTGTGTACAACACTACTAGTAGATTTCAAACAGAATAGGCCTAACTGATTAACCATCGGGGAACCCCTGACCACCACAGGAACAGAGTGCTGGTTCCTCGGGAAATAAGGAAACAGGGTAACGAACCCGCTTTCACAGTTGGAGCGACAAAACCAGGAGTCTCGCTTACCTACAGACCCCGAAGAGGTCGACGCCCCCTGCGGCGCGATCGCCCTCGGTGGCGCTGTCGCCTGCACGGGCTGTCTCACCGCCGGGGCGTAGTCCGAAGGGCAGCTTCCACGGCTTCTCCCCACCGGCGCCCACGCGCCCCCGACGCCGCTGCCACGCCCGCCCCCTCCTCCTACTCCTCCGCCACGCCCGCCTCCGCGAGGCTCGTGGTAACCTCCGCCACCTCGAGGCACCTGGTAACCTCCGCCTCGCCCTCCTCCTCTTCCTCCATCATTCCCGTAGCCCCTACCTCCTCCTCCACCTCGTCCGCCGTAGTCGCCACCGCGAGGACCGTAGCCTCCTCCTCCTCTTCCTCCGCGCCAGCCGCCGCGAGCCCTCCCGCGACCACGCTCGCCGCCGCCGTGCTCGTGATCCATCTCGGCAAGGCGATCGCGCCGGCCGACGGATCAAATTGCGTTGCTTTTGGGTTTCGCTGGTATGGAATATCGGTTTCGCTAAAGCGCCAAAGTGATGGTAGTGGAAGGGGGCGTGGGTAGGGCAGTTATAATACGAGTAGTACTAGGAATGTCAAGGGAGCGGGGCGCGGGCGCGGGCGCGGGCGCGGGAATTTAGTAACCCTGCAGTATGCCATTTCTACCCTGCGAGATTAGCGGGCAGTGCCAGTGCGTGCGTTGGTGGAGAGGTAATAAGGGGATGCCTTGAGGGGTACCATCGGAAATGGCACGGGTCAAAAGGAAGTCAAGCCCCATGCGTTCCAATCGTGGGGCCCGGCGTGGCGTGGCAGCGAAGTTTCGTATTGCGAGCAGTACGACGAGTTCGGTTTTTTTTGCTGTTAAGCACCTGAACTCTGTGGAATTGTTCCGAGCGGTTACAGACCCTGTTTTAACACTTATTTTTATAGCTGATAAAAAGCAAAGTTATTGTTTAGTTCGTTTTAAAAAGTAACTAAATTAATAACATAATTTCTATTTATTTCTGTGAATAAAATAAAAATAAACTCGGTCAAACAGAGCCATAAACTCACAGCACAGGACACCAAATCTTGCCGCCGAAGATTTTCGGCTTGAGCAAACATCAAGGGCCCGAGAAAAAAAACCAAAACTCTTCTGACGTGGGATCATGCTGGCATGTCAAGTCGGAGAGGACGACGTCACCTTTAGGGCGGGGCCGATGCAGAATCTGCCCCAACCTTTGCCTGATTTGACCCTGGCCGGTCCTTCCTCCCAGAGCCTGAGCCAAAGCATGGCGTCGTTGTGTCCTCGCACAAGAAGCCGCCCGTGCCGGAACGCCGTCCCCTGTATTTAAGCACTGGTAAATTTAAGGGAGCTACAGTAAGTTGAACTTTCTTCGTTTCCAACGGTTCGATCAAAAATTCAATGGATTCAGTAAACACAGTAACAATTGAAACAGTGTTTTTTATGAACAGTAATTTTGTTTTATAATCGCTCTATTCTTAATTATATATCATGAGTTCACAAGTTTTTTTTCATTTGTCATTTTTATTTCTCAATACATTTTTTTTATTTTTAATATATTTCTATCTCTTTTTTTTTCTTCTTATTTTTAGCATATTTTATTTTTTTACCATCTTTAATTTCTTTGTTCACACCTAAAAGAATAAATGAGAGACAGAGAGTACTTTAGTATCAATTCATTATCCTGTTCACTCCCTCTCAAAATAGCGAATCGTCGTCATGGTCGTTGCGCGTAGGGGTAGGGCCACGATGACTCGCGAACCCGCGTTCTAGAAAGTTCCTCCTTGCCGAACAAGCTGATGGTTAGTACAGTGATCCTTTCGTTGGCTGCGAGAGCCAATTAGAAAATCAAACCTTATTATTAGGAAGGGGGTGCTGTACGATTTTCAAGCCAATTATCAAATTAATCCATTATCAAAAGGCCCAATGATCCATAGCACCCGAAGTAATATGGGCCTAGTCCAAGTTTTTGCGATGGCGCAACAGAGGCCCAGTCCACATAGCTAAACGCCCGGCCCATAGACGGTAGATCAGTGCGAGCGGAGGCGAGTGGCCGGGGAGCGGGCGGGGAAGGGCCAGCGTGACGGGCGGCGCCGGCGCCCGCGGCGGAGGCCGCAAGAGCGGCAGGGGGAGGTGTAAGACGAGCGAACGGGGACAGATGGGATACGTGGACGATGGCGAGTGGAGCGCGCGACTGGACGCGGCGGTCCAGGGCCACGCCGCCGGCAAAGACAGTGTTCCGGTTCCGGCCACCGCGGGCACAGAACCACGATGACGCAGGAGGCAGCCAGATATCGCCGTGCCGGCCGCCCTGCAGGCTGCAGTCCATGAAGACTTGCAGAGTTTGAGCGATCACGTCGATCAGTCAAGCCGATGCCACGCACTCTCCCAAGCTTCCCTTTCCGAAGCACAGATACTGACCTATGGCTATGTGCCATGCACTTCCTCCGCCTTCATAATGTGCGCGGCTCCGTTTAGTTTTCCACTCCCTGTCGGTCATCACTTTAATTGTTCTGCGATTGAACGCTTTCTCAAGTATAACAGCTGGGTCAAAGCTAGATCAAACTCTATATTCGATCGTGCGCAACGGGATGGAGGGAGGTCCCAGGTCTCGGCGGCCATGGAATCGCCGACCGCGAGGGCCAGGGAACTCAGCAAAAGCAGGCTACCAACCCCCCCAACTCACCGTTTTCGCCGGTGCCGAATCGATAAAAGCCTCGGCTGGGCAGCAGCGACCGCGATATTCCTCAGCTTTCCTTCGCGAATCCGCGGTGAGGACGGGACGCCACGCCAACAGCAGCGATCGGATCGTGGAACAGGTCCCCGGACAGCAACCGTTTCCCGTTTTAAATCAACTTCCTTTTGGTCGGATACGATCGAGAAGATCGAAAGAATGGGGTGTGGTTAATTAGCAGATAACTTCTTGGTTACGTTACACTGTGCGCGGCAAATGCATTGCGTTGTGATGTCATTTGCTCGAGAAGAAGAAGGGAAAAAATGGTGCTAATTAAGACACGGCGGTGACTGAGTGGCGGAGGCAACTGGCTGCGAAGGCGTTCAGCCGTCCAAGGTCGTCGTCGGTTAACTGACTCACATGACGCTGCACCCGACTGCGTTGTCGTCGTTGAAGTACTCCGCGTCGAAGCGGGACGGCTGCGGCCGGAGCTGGGGTGGCCGCCGGGCCACCCCCATCATTGGCGGCGCGGTGTAATAGCCGTAGTACGGCGCCGCGGTCGGCGGCGGGTAGTACGGCACGTGAACCACCTCCACCATCGCCGGCTCCGCGCGGTGGTAGTGCTGGAACGGCTGCACCGCCGCTGGGTGATGAGGAGCGGAGAACGACTTGGCGCCGAAGCAGTCGCCTTCCTCGGCGCTCTTGGCGGCGACGGCGTCCTTGGAAAACGGCGCCTTCTCCTCTTTGACGCTGTTGTTATCGGCACCGGCGGCTCCGTGCGCGCACTTCTTGCATTCCTGCTTACACGCCGCCGACTTGTCTTCGCCCGCTCTCCTGCCATCGCCGTCCTTGCCTCTGCTCTTCTCCTCTGCCGGCGACGGTTTGTCGCCGTCCTGCTTCTTCCCGCCGTCGTCGCGCTTCGTGCCGTCTTCTTCAGAGGACGGCGGCAGCACCTCGGCGATCTTGCCGACCTTGGCAAGCTTCTTGACGAGGACCTTGGCGTCGACGTCGCCGACGACGGTCACCCTGTTGTGCGACGGCTTGATCTCCGCCCTCAGCACGCCTGCACGTCCATCATCCATGTCGCACACGGTGTCAGCACGCGCACAAGGAACAGAGAGCAGCGCCGGAATGCGGCGACGACGTGCTCGAAGCAAAACAACAGGATACGGGAGTGAGGGAGCAGAACGATCTCGAGACCGACCTTTCAGGCTCATCGCCTTCATCACCTTCCTCCTGCACCCCTCGCAGCAGCTCACGTTCACCTTCAGATCAATCCTCTACAAAGACAACCATTCTCGCTGTCGGTCAACATTTCCTAGTAACACATGCAAATGGATGCTCGCTCTGAAAAAAAAAGAGGCTCTGCTAAGTGCTACCTTGAGCTCTTCTTCCTTAGCCATGGCGAATGATGACTACGGCGCGGGAGCTCGGCGAGAAGCTGACCGATTTGGAGCAGGCTGCAGCTGAGAGCTGAAGTGCTGAGGCGAGCTGATGGCTGTTGCGGTGTATTTATACACGGCCACATAGGCAGCTTTTGCAAGTTGCAACTGGACCACCGGGACGTCCACGGTCCGTTGATTGATTCGTAGCTGTATTTACTCGTGTTATTTTAATCGCCCTGAAGCAAGGAGAGGAGGTATATACCGGGATAACTCAAACTCGTGTACTTGCATCGCAGCCGCTCACTGCTTTTCTGAGCTATCTCTGCGCTTGCGCCGGCATCAGACTTAGTTATGTGATGTCATTATTCCTTCTTCAGCCAATATAATAACAATGAAATAATTTGAAGGTTCTCTTCTGAACGCCATGTCCTCTGATGACGAATGAACAGATTCAGAAGCAATTTGCTATCGTAAGTGTAAAAGTTTTAGTTATGATCTCTGTGGTTCATCATACCTGCTGCTCCGTACGTTTTTATTTTGTATACTTTCTTGTCCTAGCGATAACAAAATGCACACAGCCATTAGATATGAAACTTGAACATTACATTAGTAGTATCCATAATGCACACAGCCGTAAATATTACATGAGTACCATCTATGTAGTAATACATAGCAGAAAACAAGTATTTCCTGCATGCACGATATAGAGTATACAGGGGAAAAAAACAGGGGACACAATATTCTGTTCATCTGATCAGAGGACACATGCAGCCATAACGTTCTAGTGTTGATCCGGGGACGGGCGTAATCACACAGCTTTGGGTCCATGATTAGTTACAGCCAGGCGCACAAATGCCCGAACAAACCGCTGGGATTAGTTTAATCCAAAGAATTAGCTCACAATTAAGCATAGTACCGGACTACCGGCAAACAAAGGGGAGGCCATCTGTGAGGCAATGCTTAAGTACTGTTAAGTGTCTCACAGTCTGGCATAGGCAAGAATAAAGAAGCGGCGGTCATTAAACGGCATGATACGTACATGATACATGTTGCGGAGGTCATTCTTCTTGTCGTCCCTCACCCTTGGTTCCTGCGTTTAGCCTGCAAAAGTAGCAGTCCAGTGGTTCATTAGAAGAAGAGATGAATCGAATAGTATAACTGAAAAGGCGATAGGATATTCAGGATCACCTTTCGACGAATACTTAAACTAAGATTCTTGAGGTCATGATTCACCTATTATACCGATATTATACAGACCACTCGTTTGCTTCTTCTTGAGCAATACGATACAAATCATCTTGCTTTCCTGCAGAAAGGCACATTGGCTGGAATCTGAATTCTGGACAGCAACAGAATTACAGGTAGGAGTAGAATATTGTTGTCATGCTGCCATCCGAGCTTCCTCTGCATCTGGAATGACAATGTCAGTCCTCATCATTGGCCGATATTCATCAGGTATTTCAGCCCCAGCCTGCACACATAGCTCGACCACAGCCGGCGCTTTGCCATAGAAACTCCTGAGTTTGGATCTAAGGGGAGGGCCACTTGGATCAGGTACATGCCACACATAGTTAGGCAGGATAACCTCATCAACCACCGCGTCCTGCCACCCGTGCTTGCCGTCGCGCCACTGGTGCTTGAAAGCCCCACAGAGCTTCGCATTATGCCCCCATGGACCGACATGGACCTCGGAGCAGTATCCACATGCTTTCACTGAGTACTTGCTCATCAGCTGCTCAACGCCTCGCCTCACGTTGAGGTACGCTTGCAATGTCCTCTCAGCAAGCTCTTTCACATCAGGTGGCGAGGATAACTGGTTCTGTCGATTGCTGAATGTATCAAGTTCAGCAAGCAGAGATACAGAGTCTTCTGACTGATGCGGCTTAGGCTCATCAACAAACCCACCACGGTCAATTACCTTCTTACCCATCATCCTTACAGGAGCAGTCCGTCGCCTTGAGGGGTATTGCGGTAAGTCGACACCAGCCTGAATGCATAGCTCAACGACAGCCGGAATTCGGTCATAATCAAACCTGGTCTCATGCTTGACTCTCCGTCCAAATGGATCAAAAAGATGGTAGGATTCAATCGGAATGAGGATGTCATTGATGGAACCTCTAACCCAAGAGTGATGACTATTCCGCAGCTGGCTTCCTGAACCATAGCAATCTTGTATCTGGTGGCCAACTGGGCCAACATGTACTTGAGGGCACTTTCTGAAAATCAACACCAGCAAGAATTTCAGGATATATTTGGCAAATCATGTAACGTGAAAGTTATTTTATAACATGTCTACATAAGGGTATTGACAAATAATATTGCCATAGTAACAAGTGGTCACCTGCAACCGTAAACTGTAACAATATTCAGAAGCTGAGACAGTCCTTGGATGAGTATTTTCCAGTTATCAAGGACTTCATAAGCAGTTGGGACAAGCTCTGGTACAAGCAACCCGTTCTTTGGGGGCTCAAGAGGTCTCTCTATTCTCATTTCTGCAAGCCGCTTATTCCGCCGAGACTCTTGCACCATCTTTTTAATTCGAACAGGAAAGGGCTTCTTTTTGTTTTTTGGCTGTAATTCTGGGAGATCAACATTCTGTGGCTGTCTCTGCTGATACCTCTCATGCCTCTTTCTAGCAGTACCAGGTGAGTATTCACAACATGTCCTTGATGATGCCCATCCTTTGCGTCGTAGTTGGAATCCTACCTGATATTTATTAAGAGAAAGGATGCGTGTAAGCGATTTCGCTGTTTGCAAACAAAGAGGGAAATCATAAACGTTTTCACTGTATCACATCTGTAGCACAATGAGTCTCAGAGAGAACAAGTAACAGGTACTCCTAGCTCGAGGACTAAATTGGTACTATACCTTGAGGAACTTGTTTAATCTGGTTCCGTTGATGTCCGTCAAGCTAAAACAAACGCCTGAATTGAGGATCCAATGGTAAACGATAGAAGTTAGCAGTAATTAACCTCTATTGTCAACATAATAAAATATCGAGAAGTTAATGGAACTTAAAAGAAAGAGATAAGAAATTCTTTGGCAGTTCATAAAATGTCCTTTAATGTTGATTAAAAGTTAAAATAAAAAAATTACAATGCCCATACCGTTAAGAAGCTCCATGATAATAGTCAGCGTTTCAGAGGGCGCTGAGACTTTTCTTCTCGAAAATTGTAATGTTTCTAGCGGTGGAAGGTGTAAGCGTGCAGATTCAGGCTAAACTAGCTGTTTCAGGTAGGGAAACAAAATGTTAGCCAAAGAGGAGCACTGCGGGTTGTCCAGTCCAGTGTCCACTGCCCAGCCCAGATGAAGTCGAGCCACATAAAATTGAGGGGTGGAGTGTAGGAGAACTACCAGCAGAAGAAGTCCATCTGATTCCGCAGGGGTCCTCACTTCCATAGCTCCATCAACAGACAACAGTAGAGGACAGACGGGGACAGCGGCTAGTAGAGAAGAACTCAGGGTGTTGGCGTTCGCCGAAGGAGTACAGGCGTGGTGTCTCCGCGGCGCTGCCAAGCCGAACAGGTTGGTCCGCCGAAGGCGGCCGGCGGTCGGCAGCAAGCGACGCAACTTCGATGGGATGAGAAGAGCACGAGCGGCGGAGGATCGACGCCGGGGCCGCCGCGGCAAGGAACGGGAAGGGCGAGGTCGGGGGGGGGGGGGGGGGGGGGGGGGGGGGG
>BCLF01000023.1:1338652-1349079 GCA_001602275.1 Zoysia japonica | reverse complement strand
CCCCCGCGTTTTCATAACTTCATAACCAGCGTGCGTCTTTTTCAGTTTTGAATATTTACATGCAGTATAAATAATTTACATACAGTTATAAAAACTAATCTTCCTAGAGTGCAGGGCATAATTACATCCACTTTACAGTATCAACTTCAAGTCTAGCTGCTTATATACTATAATAGCATGTTTGCTATGGCTAGCCATCTTGGCTCACTCCAACGGCCCTAACTTCCACATGCTGCCGCCCTTTGTTCTCTGGGTGTACAACGAGGGCAGCCTGCACCTGCTCCATTGAGCCCTTGTTACTCTCGCGGCTTGCAGACAGCACACCGATCATAGAAGGAAGCTCCGCTGGTTTTATAGTTTCATCTTCGCCAGGGGCAATGACCTCCCAATCATCCAAAAATGTGTGACCCCAATGTTTCTCACGATACTTTTCAAACTCCAAGATTGTTGGGAGTATGACATAGTCGGTGAGCGGGTCATAAAATGGGTCAGGTTCTCCTGCGTGCAGCCAGTGCTGAACTATCCGGAAAACCTGCTGGTTGCAAACGATACCTCGGTGATCTGCAGCAACCCCAACTCTTGCCACTGCATTAAATTCATCAGCCTGCAAAATTAACATTCCTACATTTATTCAATGGACGTTTTCTGTCAAATTCTCAATTATAAGCTAAAACACCAATAGTATACGACCTTTGCTGATTCTGCAGGGACTGATCCATCACCATCAACATAGACGTACTTTCCCTTAAAAAAAAAAAGGAAAGAAACAAATTCAGACACAATCTTAAGGGTATTGATTGTTCTGCTCAGTAATTCAAAGCTTGATATAAATAGAACACAAAATTGGGGAAGAACTAACCTGAGCATGTAAGAGATGACTGATATTCGAAATTGGATGGTGTTCGCTTCCATAGCTGTAAAAAGACATGGGTATTAGTACATCCAATTAGTGAACATTTTGGTTAATTAGCCCTCCACACACGTCATCTTTATAATGCCTCAGAACACAGTTATTGAATACATAAATAGCTACCAGCAAATGAGGACTGTCAATGCATCTTTTGAATTTTAGAATATAAACAGATAATATGTTTACAGTTGTTTATAGTGATACTAAAATTTGACCCTAAGAACATGCTATGATTTGACAAATCCACCCCGCCCCATTGAACCATGGATAAGCAGCAGATTAACCCATCATCCCACCAAATATCATTGGGGATCAATGGAGGTTTTGCTTGAGATATGATCAAACGTGAAGCTTAAATTATGATTATCCAGATTGGTAGGTACCAAACAGTATGTGGAGTGTCGTAATCAATCCCGTAAATATTGTAGAACTTCACAGATTCTGGAAGCTTTGTGCTGCATAGAATATCATGAGTTTCCTTTGCCCACTTCAGTATATCCAAATTAAGGGGCAAGGGAATGTGCACCCCATTAGAGATGATCTGCCATTACAATTTAATCGTCAGAAGAAGTATCAATGTAAGGCTGAATTTTATCTGAATGCGAAACCCAAATAACCCACTTCATGTTCAGAAAGAGCCTTTTGGATCATCTGTATTGCTTCAGTTGGCTCATATGACTCTAGCAAGGCATTTTTCTTGCCATCGTCATCCAATTTCTCTCTCCAAATCTGTAGTAAAGGAGTGTCTTTCCAATGGAAGTTTGAGTTTGCCATCAACTCATAGATTGACGGACACTCAAGTAGCTGCATAGAAAAAAAAATTAAAGTCATGATATCCACATAAACGAATCCTAGTATTAGATAAATGGATAGAAAGAAAGGCATACCAATTGCTGCATACTCCACTTGGAAATAAAGAATTTTGATTCCCATCCTTCAACAAATGACATTCCATTCAGCAGACTTGTGTTTATGTATCCAGGTGCACCTGTGATCAAGGAGTAGTTTTACTTTGTCATGTAAAACACCTAGCCGGTATGATTTAAGGTGGCAGATCAAGAGAATTCAACAAAGGAGGAAGGCAAAAACAATGTGAACTTTTAGTCTCATCAACTGATGACAAGGAATCACTGATCAAAAGGCTAAATATCTTAGAATAGAATGAGAACATTAAAAATTTCAAATATGATTATGCTAAACAACAAGAAATGATACCCAAGATATTGTTACCTTGAAATGGTGCAGCAATCGCAATCCAACTCTTGACATACTTTTCAAATACCTATCGATATAAAAGAACAGCATTTAAAAAAGAGCTATAGCTTTTCCAGGTAGCATATAGAACATAATATGGAAAGTATCAACAAAGATCCGAAACATAGAGAAATACTAACATCACAATGAAGAGATATGAAACATTTGACGAGCAATCCTCCCATTGAATGAGTTATAAGATTGATCTTTTTCCCGCCTGAAGCCCGATATACTGACTCTAGCTTTTTGGAAAGTCTATCAAGTGTTTCTGAAAGCCTGAAAAAGGGTGTCATAAGTAATAATAACATTTTTTTTTTAAAAAAAACAACTGAACTAAGAAAAACTGTCCTGAATCATATATTGAAAATCAGAGAGTACTAGAGAATGAGACCCACATACCTGTTACTCTGGCGAAAATCATAACCAAATCCGAAGAGTGTTTTTCCTTCCTGATATCCCCATTTAATCATTTCCACTATCATGTCATGATAGTAGTAGACAGTGTCATCACCTATGATCTGTTAATTCAAATACACTGTAAATTACAAAATCAAGTACCCAGTGGAGTTTATGCAATCTGCAGGGACGCATGTTCCAGTTCATAATCAATGGTCAAAGTCTCAGCTAGAACTAACAAATTATTGTTTATTCAACAACAGTAAAAATGAAAACTTAAAAGAATGGTCATTTTTAACAAGTGCTTCTGGATGCACATAATGCATTCTTGATAGGTCAATGAGTTAAGAGAAAGAATATTATAAAGTTCGTACACATATACTTCTACAAGAACCAAATGCTGGAAATGAAGCTTAACTTAACAAAACAACAATAAATCTTTGGCCAACAAGATGAAGCAGTGTTTTACCATGTCTGGATCTAATGTGTCAATGGCGTACAATCCATATCTGTCCTCAGGAACCTCAATGTGTGTTTTCTCGTTCACTGAAACAGTTTTACCTGCGCCATCAAAATAATCATACATCATCTGACATCGAAACAATAAAGATTTTACTAAATATGCGAACAAACTCAACAACAGGTAGTATGGAGTGACCTAAACCTGTATTTTGGTCACTAATCCAATATAAACCAATTTTCAGATATATTATTTACAGACATCCCTTCTGGAACTTTGTAAGACTTATTGAAGCTCCTCAAATCATATTTCCCCTGTTTAACATCCCAGCTTCATTTATTGTTTTGATTTTAGCAAATCATGAAAACAAGCAAGTTACTGCAATTCAGAATCATAGCTAAGATTGAATGAGTTATGGGCTATTGCCTTTTCTAATCTATAACCTGCAAGCAATGGGAGAAGAAAAAAAAACGTTGTTCATACCAGTGGAAGCATCAAACTTGGACCAGAGCTTATCTTTAAACTCATGCTCCGCGGCAAGGATGCGCACCCACACCCTCTCCTTGTTCCCAGCATCATCAACAGCTTCGAGAATGGAACCGGCAATACCAGGAACGAGCAGCACAGGGTCAAGGGTCGGATCCACCAAGGGCACCTGCTCCTTTGCTATCCGCAGCCAGAGTTCTATGGCTCGGATCAAATCCTCCAGTATAGCCATGGGCACAAAAAATCGTCCACTTCCAAATTCACCCCCAAAAGCTCTCAAGTTAGCAGTAATGTCTCGGAAAGATGGAGATTTCAGCCAGCTGCAAGGAAGAACGGGATTTTGGGGGCAATCGCCGATTGAACCAGAGAACAAGAACAAAAAGATCAAGACGGCGTTGCCAACATTGGCTGCCGCCGAAATTTTGCTCCGAAGCAAACTCAACTTCAGCAGCAGAAGAAAAGGAAAACCATGACAGAACTGACTGCCCTAATTCCTCAGCAGAAGAGAGAGCGAGAGGCTCGCAAGCTCCGGTCACAGGAACCACGAAGCCAAGCGCGGGAGGACGCTGGAGAGCGGATTATGGATGAACTCTCCCGTCGTTTATTCGCTTCCTCCGGGAATTGGGCAGCGGTGGCCGGTGGGATTCCGGTGGCGTGAGGGTTTCGCAATGAATCCCGTCCAGTATTCTAACGCCGCGACGAAGGGAGTAAGCAACCCAGCTGTTACGTGGCTTTTGTTTTACCGTGCAACAAAGTTACTCGATGACATGCGGGGCTCGCAATAGGCGGCCACAATTGTCAGTGATACTAACGGGTCCTACGTGGTGTCAAAAACAAAAACGGATTCCTAGTTTAGCACGTATCGGGTCCACGGCCCCACGGGTCCGTGAACGCGCTTCCGGAACTGGGTAAGTTGATAAGACTCTTTATCGGAGGATCTGACGATTAGATCCAGACCGTCGAATTAGAATACACCTTTTTTTTGGGGGGGGGGGTGTGGGATTTTCTGTTTACGTGTTCGAAGCCAGCCATTTGATGGCAGCCGTAAACATCACAGTTTGCCGTTAGAAAATGAGTACAAAAAATTTCCAGAGGTTGATCTGGAAAGACCATTTCAGAAATTAATCTTGAAGCATCATGAATAATTATAGGATAAGTTTGATAAAGACCATCTTATCATCCCGGCCCTGCACAAATGTTCTCCAAGATAATAGGAGATTCAGTGTTCTGGTAAGCATAGCAAAACTGCAGGGATTAACACCAGCATCCTACAGCTTGTTCAAGCTAATATTGGATGTTCGACTCTTTGGTCGTACGACTTCTCCACATAATCCTCCGGAAGTGCCAGAATGAGCACTTCACTTCTCCAGATCAAGTTCTGATTCTGGGTCAGTGCGAAGCCGTTTGGGCTCCCGGTCACCTAGTTGCAGCGACATGGCGAGTTCTTCCTCTGATGGATTGTTCAGGTTGGCGATGTGCCTTGGAGCATCCTGGCCACCGCGCTCCGGGGACATGCCGCCGCCAAAATTTGATATGAACTGGTGCTCTTCCACGTTGATCACAGCTGCATCCTCCCCTTCAGTTCCGGAGGCTGGGACGTCAGGCCGAGGAAGCTGCTCAATTTTGATCCCTAATGGCTCAAATATCTCTTCCACCTTTTCTTCTGGGACAGTAACAGCTGCTGTCGAAGACTCCCCGACGGCAGAGTTAGCTGCAGCCACCAAAGCGATCCTTTGCTCCTGCACAGATTCTTTATCCGCGACAAATTTCATCAGCTTTGGTATCATGAATAAAAAAAAACAAAACCATGCAAAAGAATTAAGTAAACATGTAAATATCAAGGAAGTTCCATTTCATAATTTTTAGCAGAACATTTTACTTTCAGGATATCTGCACAGAACTGCAGAAACATGAAAACACAGGAATTAAAAAGGGAGGAGAATCAACCTTTGAGAGATTCATCAGTTATGATAAGATCAAGTTCCAAGCGATCCAGAAGGCGGCCAAGGTCAACTCCGCTGGTCCAATTTTCAGGACCATGGTCACTCGTAAGCTTTAGCCTCCCACGGTTTGCTGTGCCACCCCAAATTATACCAATAGGACGTGGCATCTCACCATCTTTGCCAGTCAGGATGATTAGACTTCCACTATCACCTTCCAAATCAAATGTTTGGCGATTCTCACCAACAACAAGGAGGTCAGTGAAGAAGCTTATTCCTTTCTCATCGTTATATTCAAGAGCATAAGCCACCACAGTTCCAGTTGTATGTCCAGAACTTCGGCCAACTTTGCATACTTGCCTCCCTATGAGGCTACTAAGAGGAGATTGCAGATCTATAAACTTGACATCTCCAATGTCACCAACACCTCTGACTGTAGTTGTGACAGTTGAGATGTCGAAATCATCGGCAAATGGGATGAATGCCCCGTCAGCTCGTACAAATGTCTCTGCAGGCCCATTACAACGTTTTATGTTTGGGAATGAGCAGTGCAAGTAGAATTATTAACAATCATCAACAACAAAATGTTACTGTACTACTTCACAAAACAGATTTCTTTTTATAAAAAGACCAGTTTATTTTTCTAGAATGAAATTAATAGTATTATGTTTGCTTGCAGCATAGAGAGCAAATTGGCAATAGTCTGACTGATAGAGTTCAACAAAAAATAAAAACAAATATCAAATCTTGATTGATATAGACATATCAGTCGATAAAGGCACATCCAGAAAATCCAGGTAGACAAAATAATATCGAAGAACAAACCCTGTAAGAAATCTATATTTACAAGTACATAGGTTGCAGCTGCTCTACCTGGGTTTGTTCCAGCATATATTCCATACCAAACATCATCTGTGATAAAAGAAGTTGCCCTTTCAACAGCTCCTAGGTAAACACCAGGCCCAAGATTGGGTGGCAATGGGTGAAACATCTTTTGGTTTGGATAGTCCAAGTCAACTGCAACATGTCGATTGGTGAGGAAACCAACCTGCTTGTTGCCAGTTCGCCTCTTTACAACTGCACCCAAAGTTCCAAAAGTGTCCTGGCTTGCAACCTAAAACGATGGAAAAATATCTGTAAGGAGAAAGTTCCAGAAGCATGTCATCTGAGTTATTGCATCAGCACAATAAGTATGTAACAAATGAATTGACAAAACAAAGAAAAATGTTGAAGAAAATAGTAGAAGAGGTGACTGAAAAAAAATCGTATAGTAAAGAAAAATTGCTGCACAGAAAAAAAAATGCCTGGCTTCAGAAGTCTTAGCCATATTTGAATGTCCATAATTTGAGGGAACTGCAGTGCCTCAAGGATATGACGTGTTGTAGATTAGCAGTACTTTTTACAGGGCAAATAATTGTTTAATAGAACTGAACATTTTGCAGGGTTCACAGTGACTACTTTCACCAGACATATTGCATGATAGGACTAGTTGTCAGTCTTTTGCATAATGTTATGTTTCCTAGGATTGTTTGAGAAGAATCTTGAAATTTTGAGTGGGTCCCTTTATGAAATCTGTGGTGCATGATCATGTCCATGGGACCTCCGTGTGACTGTGAGTCTTAACAATGTAGAAAAGAACTTAAGGCATACCTGAGATCCTGAACCTATGTGTTCATCACTGCCACACAACCTATCAACAAGCTCGCTGAACATTTGTTCTTTAGGAGTTTGGGCCGGCGCCCCATAGTAGGAAAACTCAACAACATCAACATCACACCAAACACCTCCTGGACCCTGTCAATGATCCAACTAAGTGAAAGCTATTCGGACCATGACAAAACAATTCAATGAAAAAACAGTAAGACAGTCCAATAATCTAAAAATGCATATAAACTGATGTTCCTCTACCTCAACAATAGCAGGAAGGCACTGCGTCGGAATAAGCCACTTCTTATGAACCTTGCGAGCAACAAAGACAAGAATGGCCGGGATATCCGTGAGAACCCCTTTCCTGATGCGGAAGCCCACTGCCGTCGCAAGGCTAAAACGGCGCAATATCTTGCTGTGGAAAGCTCTTATCGTCATAAGGTCAAGCAAGCTATTTGCTTGCTGGCCCTTGGGCAGCCGGCCTGACTTGGGCAGAAGTCCTTTTGAAAGGTTGCCGAAATAGTTTGCGCGTCCCTCCGCAGCACAGTGCTGCAGGTTTGATGTCGGCCATAAGAAGTATGCTGCATTGTTCTCCGTGTGTGTGCATCCTGAAGCAATTGGTTGCATTGATGGAGAACAAGGAAATGACTGTTGATGGTAGCAATATCCTTCCTCAAGAGATGATTCTTCCGATGGTGCAAAGCCTGAGAGCTGCGCCCTGTCATCCGAAGGCCTCATTTTGCACCAAAAAATGCAACCTTACAATAGTTTGGACAAGATGTGGCCCTAACAAATGAGAACGAAGAGGTCAGAGAGAACATGCTATTCAAGACTAAATATGGCCTAAGTTGAAAATGTCAGAAAGGAATCAAAAGCCAGCAATGGTGTTAATGTGTTTTCAATTTATAGACTCGTAATGGATGGGGCAATATATGGTCAAAATAACAAATCTGTGAATAAACAACTACATGTGGAGCAGCCTGTTATTCTTCAGGAATAGACTCTGCGAGAATTGCAAGGAGAACCACGCAAACAAAGCAAGCTGACTATATGAGTATAATGCCTTTGACATATCGCCAGAACAAGCATACGGCAGAAACTATCCGTACAAAGAATATGGTCCACATGGATGGCGCATCAGATATATAGAAATTTAAAAAAAAAACAAAAAGGAAATGGGGAATCTGCAAGAAGCCATGGCTCATGTCTGTGGGGCAGTAGCGATTTGACGACTGCTGAAATTAGAGCCACAAAGTTTAAGTGCTGGCACAAATTCTCGCTTAAAAATCGCAGGATTTGGCATAAATTCACATAACGACTACTTGCAATGATAGTCTCGTTTTGGGCAAAAAGTAGGACCTACCCAATTTTAGCAGTCAGCAGTTCAGCACTGTAGATGAAGTTGGGCAAAGCATCGTGTACTTTCTTGAAAGAGAAAAGCAGAAGCAAAAGGCGCAAAAAAAAAAGTGCCATAAGGAATTGGTATTCGGTGCCCGAAATCATTCGAGCACTTGTTCTAGCTAGGTCAAGAATCCGCAGATGAGCAATGCTACATCCACGGTGTTTCCCAAATCCAGACTGAACACAAGAACATATCACACGCCTCGGATCAAAGCTCCAAGGTTGTTTTAGACGTTGAGGAGCTCACTTTCCACACATTAGACACCCGGAGCAGATTCATATATAGCAAGAATAGGGAACACACTAACCAACGTTAAGTGAAAAGAAGGGAAGAAAGGGACTAAACCCCGAAAAGGTCGTATTTCCATGGCATTAAGGACCTACTACTCTACTGGAACAGATGAACTAGCCACCCATACTGCTCGCCCAACAAAAAACCTGACCTTTAAACCGGGGACGCAAATCCAATCATGAATCAAACAGCCGGCAACGAGAAAACCCAAAAAAAAAAAGGAGAGGAGTAGAAGACTGAGAAGAGGCCTGCAAGATCCCACATCCCCCCATTCCCCAAGCCTACCTACGCGCTCAAAAGATCTGATATTGGTGGAATTTCAGGGAGAGGGAAGAGGTCTTCCAGCCGCTTACCTCGAAGGGGAGCAAGCAATGGCGGGCGGTCTCTCAGTCCTGTCCGGCCGCCCGCTGATGTGTTTCCGTAATTGGGAAACGGAGAGGGGAATTTCTACTGCTCGGGACGACGACGACGACGCAGTGGGCACGGGAGTCCGCCAGCTTTGCAGCCTTCGTTTTGTGCCCTCTTCAATGTAGCTGCTGCCTGATAGGCAGCCGCTACTGCTCAGCCTGTGCCCCGCCCCGCGCCTCTGTGCGCCCACAGGGATGCGCCACGGGCGAGAGACCAGAGGCTAGAGAGAGAGAAGAGAGGGAGGGAGGGAGGCGAGGGAGCGGGAATCTGGAGGAAGCGAGAGGGGGCGGAAGGGGAGGGAGACTGGGCTAGGTGATCATGGTCGGACGGAGGCCGAGATGAACGAGAAAGCAGCGAATACTGTTGTGCTCGTGTCATGTCAGTGATGCGTTGTCGTCAGGGCTGGTGGTTCGGAGCTGTAGCTGCATGGTCGCCCGGTGGAACGGACGGTCCGGATCGCGCGCAGTGGAGAAGAGGAGACGTGGCACGTTCGCGTTCCTCGGTCCTGGGATAGGGCTCGCGGGGTTGGTTTTCTCCTCTTCACCTTTTATTTACTGCTTCTTTCGTTTCAAATTATAAAAATTATAAGCTGTCGTTTGAATTCAGATAAAAAATTTTAATAGTATTCAAACGGAAGAGTTTTTAAAAAATTATAAAAACTCATAAATCTAACTATTATTTAATATTTTATACTATAATGCACATCAACATAATTAAAATAATAAAATCTCATAATCTAAATATTTTGAGATTTTGAAATTTAAAAATCTAAATAAAATCTCGTAATCTAAACGGTAGAGATTTTATAAGTCTAAAAATCCAAATTCTATAATCTCAGAATCTATAATTCTAGAATCTAGATTCAAACGGAGCCTAAGTTATTCTCACTTTTTGAGATAACTTTTTCTCTTTCCGATACATCTTTATTTTATCTTTTTTCTTTTCATTTTCGGAACATTCCACATTTTCTACTTACTTATAAAACACGGAGGGAGTGCTAGTTGTCTATATTTTTTTGGCCATTTGGTTTGTATTCCAGGGGAGCAAAGTACTACTCATCACGGATGGAGGATGAAAAAATTATTTTTCATAGAGACGTGTTACGGTGTTTTTAAAAAATTAATTTCAATTATTGATTTTAAAATATTAGTATCGGACATGCTATTTTTGGTAGGAGTACCAGGTAATTTATTTTTAACTATCAAATTTAATTAAATAGATAAATATAATTAA